>WEIV01000929.1:0-67865 GCA_013390005.1 Calyptomena viridis
ATTATTTATGTTAATAAAATATTAATGATTATATACACATGGTGATCAGACTGTATTATTCTATGTCTGAAAAGCAATATATCTAGGTAGAATATTCTCTATTACAGTATAATTAAAATTCACCAGAAGAAATGCATCTCAGGCTGGCCTGAATTGCTCCAGGGAAGAAGTTCCAAAGGAGGATTCATTTGCTGAATTATGCTGTTTTGTGACAGAACATTCCCTAAACCAAAACTCATGGCATGGGAAGATTCCTGGTGCAGGCTCATTCATGCTTTATTCTTTATAGATGCTGTATTCTGTTCCTCATACAAAAATTATCTCTGCATTTGCATCTGTCATCTCACCTTTATTTCCAAGTTGGAGTGAGAAATGCAAACCAATTTATATGAAAAGATACATTTACTTCCCGAGACTTGATTGCAAGTAGGTCTTTTAACACTTACCCTCACTGAAACTGCTTCAGATTTGATGGAGGTGCTTTTCTTTTTAACTTTAGAGACAAAAGCCTCCAGGCTTTCTTGCTGGAGAAATAAGGATATTGAACAATATTGCATAATATTTGTTATAATGCAGTTGCAGGGTTATCTTTGTCAACAAGAAACTTAACTTATTTTTCTTTTTAATCTTCAACATTTTTTTTTTTGGCCAGTCTCCTTCAAATGCTATAAAACAGGAAAGTTAAAAAAGAAACAAACTTTAAAATATGACATTACCACTGGGAAATCCTTTTCAGGTCCTATCATTAAATGTTGCTGCCATACTGGTTATTGTAACTACTATTGTAAATACAGTTAGGCCAAAGTATTAGGATGTAAAATATGTCTTTGAATTGGCTTGCTTTTATATTCCTTTGATCACTTATTTGTGTTTTGTGATGGGTAAGCAACGAAACAAATGTGAAGAGTATCTCTTTGAATGTGTACTCCCTGGTGATGAGAATCTACCTCTTGTTCCCACAAAAACTGTTGTATGTACTACCTTTGACAGGTAGTGTTTGTGGTAGTGATGATGATGATGATAATGATAAAGGATACAGAGATGAAAGGATTTTTCTTTAAAAACTTGAAGAGCTGTTTTTCAGCAATAAGATAAAACCATACTTTGTTAGCCTAGTAGAAAAGGATGAAATAAAATCATAAGAGGGAAAAATCCCTGTACATTATAATCCAAAGGAGTGTAAAATACATTAGTTTGTGATCGCATGTGAAGTTGGAAATAATATTTTTCTCTTTTAAATATAGAAAAATGTGAACAATCCAGTGTACCAAATGGGCTGAAACATTAGCAATGTTGCAACCTGCTTGACAGTTTCAGAAATCAATACTTGTGTTAATTTCCTTGCTTTGAAATACACTAATTAGTCTTATGAGATGGAAGGAGTTCTCAGAGAAAACAGCACATGCAAGACAAATGCCTACAGGCCATTGGTTTCTGAGGAACCTTGAGAGAAAAATATCTTTGGCAATAAATATGGTTTGTTTTCTTGCTAAAATTTGTAACTGAGTTGGTTGTCATATTGTCTTTCTGCCCCCTACCTGATTTAAACCATTGGACACATGCAAATCCATTCTGAAGATATGTATATATATATACCACATCTTGTTTGTCCCTTATTACCCTTTGTGAAACATTCATTTACTTTGTTCTAATATCTAAATCCTCAGCTACATATAATAGACCATTTTAGTATAGTAACTGGTGATAGGATTGGGAAGTTTTCCTGGGCTTTGTCATTTGTAGCTAAAAAGTACTTCATAATAAATGACCTTTTCATAACTGTGTAGGAAAGTTTAAGTTATGCAGCTGTTTCTGGGTCCTCAAAGTGGAGTTAAGTACAGCAAGATTTTGATGAAAAAGCCAAACAGTGATTTAAAATGTATATGTAGGTGGAGAGTAAGTTTAATCACTTCATGAGGCTTTATGGAAATTTCTGGAGCTGTTAAAGCTGCAATTCAAAAAGCAGAATTTATGACTGTTTATCACGGAAACCTAAACTGGTTGTTAACAGTCGCACATGAAAACTGTTTTACATATAGTGTATCATCTTTTGCTGCTAAGATGCTGGTAAAGCACCCAGGTCCCTTAAACAATAAAGAAAAAATGCGAGACTCATAAATTAGTAACAGTGAACAAGAGTTTCTGTTGTGCTTTTCTGGAGAGTGTTCTTCCTCTGTGAAAGTGCCTCTGTAGTAAATCTAATGCTTTAGGCATTTAATCATGTGGATGTTTTGTAAATGTCTGTGCCTCACACCAGGAGCCAAGTGATCTTACAGTAAATATCATGGCAAAAAAAATGATGAATCTTTGTGTCTTGATAAAATGAAGACTTGGATTACTTGATTATCACTTAGGAAAGACATTTTACAAAAAGCCAAGGCACTGGGAATATTAATATTGACAAAAGAAAGAAGGGTAAAATAAAATACATATCAACTCATTCTCACTTGAAAATAGAAACTCTAAACACATTTTAAACAAAAAAATTTGAATGCAAATATGTATATTGTGGAAATTTGGAACCACATCTATTAATGGTTTTTAATCCCAGAATATTTCTGCATTTCTCTAAAATTGCATTGGAGTAAATATTTAAAATAAATCTTTGGAATATGTTGGAATTAATAAAGTTTATTCAGGGAAAATAATTGCTTAGTCAAGTTGAGGTATAGACTACCCAAATTCAAGAGGAGAAAAAAAAAATCTGTGTTTGTAGACTGGCAGACTATAACTGCAGGAAATGGAGTATTAGTAGTTTAAAAAGTGTTTGAATATCAGAATTGTTGAAACAGCAAATGTCTTAGTAACTTACTATATTAAAAGCTATTTAAACAAGTCTATAGTTTGAGAGAGAAAATAAGTTTTTTCAAAATTCTAGGACTACTGCTGAACATTAAATGTTTAGTACACATCAGACAGTCATTGTTGGTCAAATATCTTTTTGTGCACAGTACCCTTGTAACAGCTATGACATTTTCAGGATTTATGTCTTAACTGATTAACAGATTCCCTAGAGAGTAATGTAGTCTCTTACCAGTCACAATGAGCAATTTGGATCCTTTATTCACTCTATAAAGATTGGTCCTGAGTTACTCTAAGATCCCAGACTTACCCCACAAGTTCATTGAAGGGTTTTTGTGCCAAAAAGATGTAAGGCCCCAAAACCCACCTGATAGATTTATTAAAGAAGCCTTAGGTTCTTTTAGTCCTTGAGGTCACAAATGGGAAAAATGTGATGTTTTTCAGGAGCTCAAAATAAAGTACTTTTAGTGACAAACTATGGAAAACAAGGGAACTTGGCAAAAGTTTAAAGCAAACATTCAGTCAGCAGAAAACATTTCACAAAGCATTGACTTAGCAAATTACAGCCCTTCCAGGTTTAAGTTACTCAAAAATCAAGAAAATGAAATTAGAAGAAGAAGAAATATATATAGAAAGAGAAATAAAGAAAGAATTATAGCTACTGCCTTAAATCCAGCATAGGACCAGCTACCACAAATCTAAGAACAGGAGGATTGCAACACGTGAGGGACTGTGTGGTGTTGGTTTTATTTGCTCTGAACTCCTGTGGCCGCAGTGTATGTCCCAACTCTACAGAACTTGGCCAGTACCTGCCATTGATAATTTGTTTCAGTCTCTCAAAGTTACAAATTAAGTAATTTGGGCTACAGCCTTCGAAGTTTGCTAGCTTCAGAGGTTTGCTTCAGGCTTCTTGCCTGCTCTAAGGAAATTCTTAGGAAATCATCAGAATGAGATTCACTTTTGACAGGAGAAAAAAATAAAATAGCAAAATAATATGGCTGTGGAAAAATGCATTCAAAACAAGGAGGAAAAAAAAACGCTGATGGAAGCCTGGAAGTGCTAGCAGTAAACAAATGTGATGATCTTGCATTGTTGAGCAGCAGACAAAAAACCAGTATGAGCCTGGGCTGTTTATAAAAGATAGGTGTCAGGGAGACCTGATCTATGTCTGTGAGCTGCTGACCTTAGGCAAGTAATTTTTCTTAAATATGTTTCCTTTCTCTACTTTAAAACTGAAACAAAATTTTTTTTTATTGCTCTAAAAAAACCCCTTGGAATTGGATAAAGTTTGTGTGTTGGTACTTAACAGTATCAGCAGCTACAATGGGCTACTCAGTTGTATTTTTTGTTCTTAAAAAAAAGTTAAATAAGGAGAAGGAAAGCTTTCATAGCAAGTCTAAACATGTTTATCACCTGCACTCAGATGGTTATCTAAATCTAGTGTCATTTCTCTGTCATATTTCTTGTCAATGGACTATTTCTGCCATCGTGAATCTTTTTGAGTGCAAGCTTGTAAATCATAGAATCGTAGACTATCCTGAGCTAGAAAGGACCCACAAGGATCGTTGAGTCCAAATTCTGGCCCTGCACGGGACCATCCCCAAGAGTCATACTATGTGCCTGAATATATCGTTCAAATGCTTCTTGAACTCTGTCAGGCTTAGTACAGTAACCACTTCCCTGGGGAAGCCTGTTCCAGTACCCAGCCACCCCCTAGTTCCCTTGGGTCCTGTCACTGGTCACCACAGAGAAGAGATCAGTATCTGCCTCTTCTCTTTCCCTTACGAGGAAGGTGTAGACTGCAATGAGGTGTCGCCTCAGTCTCTTCTCCAGTCAAGTCAAATGATCTCAGTGACATCTCTTGTGGCTTCCCCAGTAGACCCTTCACCATCTTTTGAACTCTTCTTTAAACAGTCTCTGATAGCTTTATGTCCTTCTTACATTGTGGTACCCAAAACAGCCCACAATATTCAAGGTGAAGCCATGCCAGTGCAGAGCAGAGCAGGACAATCACCTGCTTCGACCGGCTGGTGATGTTTTCCTGATGCATCCGAGGACATGGTTGGCCCTCCTAGATGCTGTCCTCATCCAAGGACAATGCTGACTCATATCTAACTTGCCATTGATCAGGACCCTCACGTCCCTTTCTGCACTGCTGCTCTCCAGCCTCTAATTCCCCAGTCTGTCTGTACATCCAGGGTTGTGTTGTCCCAGGTATAGAATCCAGCTCTTTGCTAAACTTCATATATTTGATGATTGTCCAGTCCTTTAATTTTTTGAGGTCTCTTTGCAGGGCCTCTGCCTTTGAAGGAGTCAACAGCTCCTTCCAGTTTAGTAGCATTGGCAAACTTAGTATACCTTCCAGTCCTGATCCAAATCATTTATGAAGATATTGTGGAGAACTGGGCCTAAGATTGGTCCCTACAGAACCTTGCACCAGAACCATGAGCCATTTATTCACCTATCACATGACATGCTTATTTGGATTTACGTGAAAGACACTATACTGTGCTTTACTGGAATCCAAAGATTTCATCAACTGGCTTCCCTTGATCAACTAGGTGGGTTACCTTGTTGAAAAAGGAAATTAAGTTTGATAAGCAGGACTTTCCTCTCCTGAAGCCATGTTGGCTGTCACCAATGACTGTGTTGTCCTTCAGGTGTTTTTGAAACGCATCCCAGAAAATTTTTTGCCTAATTTTACCAGTCACTGAAGTGAGGATGACTGGCCTGCAGTTTCCAGGGTCATCCTTCTTGTGCTTCTTTAAAATTGGGACATCAGTCAGCTTCCAGTCAACTAGAACCTCTCCGGATTACCAAGACCATTCAAAAATCATTGCGAGAGGCCTCACAATGACATTAGCCAGCTCTTGGAGTATTCTCAGATGAATTTCATTAGCCCCCATAGACTTACTGGGATTCAGCTGAAGCAGCAGATCCTGCATAAGTTCAGGATCAGTTGGGAGTTTATCATTCTCACAGCTGTGGTCCTCCAGCTTGGGGCAAAGGGACTCCCTTAGCCTGTCATAGAGTCTAGTAAGTTAGAATTCTTTTCAATTATTCTAACCTGTGGTTGCTTATTATTTTCCCTGTGTTACAAGGGCATCTTTCAGAATAGCTAAGCAGCTCTACTGAAGGTGGTGTTTCCCACCCACCTCTGGGAAACTCAGAGAAAGGGTCATTGATGCCACATGACATTGGTGTTCTTTGGTTGGCTAAACAACCTACTCAGCATGAGGAAGACCACAAGCTTTTCAGGATGTAACATCTTGACAATGATGCAAGATCTGAAAAGAAGTTACTACTTGTTCATGAGCCTGGTTACTATCATACTCCTGTAACAATTGCACTTCAGCACTTTGATGCAATTATGATTGATTCTAGAAGTCCTAAAATGAAATAAGGTA
This sequence comes from Calyptomena viridis, assembly GCA_013390005.1. Lineage (NCBI taxonomy): Eukaryota > Metazoa > Chordata > Aves > Passeriformes > Eurylaimidae > Calyptomena > Calyptomena viridis. The sequence continues at coordinate 6,210 of WEIV01000929.1, forward strand.
AGACAAAGCACTAGCAGATGTGAGAACTAAGCCATTCTACCAAGTGATGAATTCATCTTGCTGAATGACTTCAAAGTGGGGAGTTGTTGAATCACAGTGATGTCAGGAAATTCATATTGTCAATATTTTAGAGGTAGATCATCATCACCAGGACAAATATTTCAAAAGGATGACCAGGACAAGATGATAGGATGCCAATGAATCAAAAGTTAGCATTTCCTTGATGTTGTCCTTATGAATGCCTTTTCATAGCTCAGTGTCAGTTGCTTGATTGCTGTGTGGTGCAACTTCTCATCTGATCAACAGTTAATACAAAGCTGAATATCACTGTCAGACATCAAATGCTTGCTTCACATAGGGTAAAAGCGTTACCCTGAAAAGTTGAAAACAGCTGTTATCAAGCTGCCAGAGGCTATTTTATACAACACGTTACATTTAGCAAGGCTGAGAGGTAGGCAAATGACATGTTGCAAAGATGTTCTCAAGAGAATTGGGAGCAGCATCTTAGAAGACAAAGATCATCTTTTGGTGTCAGCAAATATTCTGTGTGACATCAAATTTCATCAGCTAAACTGGAGCAGTGAATGGTACAGACAGTGTCAAAGACAAATGAAGGAATGTGATCTGCTATGACTTCTGTGAAGACTGGATTAACTTCTCATTCATAGTTACACTCCAATCTGTTGTGTTATTTGGAAAATCTACAACCCCATTTCAAGTATTTTGGAGAAGATAATGTATAAAGTGTCATTGCACTGAATTTACTACAAATAAAAAAAAATAGAAAAAGTAATTTACTTGCGAATATCCTTAAAGTGTTTTGGTAGAATTTGTTCCCCCACAAAATTAAATTATTAGATCTTACTCACAGAGATAAGTGTTAGCTTAATATTTAAGAATCTGAGGCACAATAAAGACAAAATATTTTCCATGGGCTTGAAATGCATCATATATAAGGAAGGTTGATGTTCCTTTGGTTAAAAATCCCCCAAAAATGCTTTCTGTGAATTTTAATATTCTGTAGTAGTGTAGAGAATGTAGGATTTTTTCCATTTCACTGCTCTTCAGTACAAAATCAACAATATTGTTTCTAAATGCAATGTCTGAACGGCAATTTCATTAACAATTGAACTATAATTACCCTAGTATTTGTGCAACACCCTTTGGAACCAAAAATGCAGTTACCATCTTGACTGACTACCTAGCTTATTTCTGAATTGATTGCTTAGAAGCTAAATTACTCTTAACCTTCAAAACACTGCATAACTCTAAATAATAAAAGCTGTCAAAAAATGTAATTCTGCCAATATTTGATTTCATTCCAGGAACAGTAAGTATGCACAAACACATTACAAATAACCCCTCAGTGGAAAAATTTTTCGTGTCTCTTTTTTTCCACTTTTTTTTTTTGTATCAGTTCTTCAAAGGCTAGAGATTGTGTCTCACACATTAAAGAGAAGTGGTGAGAATAGGTTTCTTAGCTGGATAAATGCACATTTATGCTTATGTTGCCAAGTTTATGCTGTATGTGCTAAGAGCTGAACACAAACTCAAGAGTTAAACTGAAATAAACACATGACCAGAGAGAGGACAGGAAAAAAATGTTTTGTCACCCAGGGAAATGGCAATCCCTGCCTTCCAGTAAGTTATTGCTAAGGTGTATCATAAGAAGATGGAACAAAATATTATCATCCATTATAACTTATTTGATTTTAGAAGTTACTCAGACATATGAGTAATGATTTGAATTTGTATTTAAAGCTAGGTTGGTACTAAATTCCTTGGTACTATGGATGCTAAAGGGGCTGGGAGGCAAAGAAGATGAGCAGGATAAAGCAGAATGTGCATTGAAGGCTTTCAGAGCATAAACACTAGGGAACACCTAGAGGAAGATAGTTTAATGATCTGGAAACTTTTCTACATAACAAAAAATGCAAATGCTGGATACATAAAATGATGTTACATACAGTGCATAACAATACGTTGTGAAAGGCAGAAAGATCATGGTAATGGTACAGGGGTTATTTTGTGGTTCATTTTTTTTTGCCCCCCTTTGGTAAGAATTGATTAGGAGGACACCTAGAGAAGAGTGAAAAGACAGTATGCAGGAGATAAGGAGAGGGAAGGACATCCAGGAATAAAAATGAAGGGATGAAAGGGCGATTACAAAGTAGATTGTGGAGTCAACGTGAAAAGATCTGAGAAGGTATGGAGCATAACTAAAGTACACAACCCATGAGTAGCTGGTGGAGAAAAGCCAGTCAAAGGCAATGATATTTTCACTCACTTATTAGCAGCCTTTGCAGCTGACATACGCATCTTAATTTCTTCTCCCCAGAGACTTTTTCTAGATGGTTTACTGGGTGTGAATGTACCACGTTTAACATCTCCTGAGGTAATCTTTCCAGTGGTTCCCTGCAACTACAAAATTTAAATTGAGGAATTACTATGATTAGTTGCCATTTCATATCTCCTGTCTCATCCTACCTTGTTCTGCTTCTTATAGTGTGACGGTGCTTTCTATGGTTTTATACATCTATAAAGGTTTTATGTACAGTTCTGTTACCTCTCAGTTATATTGTCTGTATATGGACTGCTCCGGTCTCCCTCCCCTTTCCCACTTGGTTGCTCCTGGAATTGTTATCCCCTCCCTCAGTTGTATTCCCCCCTCTCNGCCAGCCAGCCGAGGCTCGAACAGGGTTTGAGGAGCAACCCTCTGGGAAGGCACCGCGGCATTATAGTACGTGGAAGATGGGCTATTTGTGGTGCATAATGTTTGCAAATTTTGACATGTCTCTCTTCATATGTTATTCAGCAAAAATATTCTTATTGTATAAACATGTGTATTTTGGAACTTATTCACTGAACACTTATATACAAACATACCAAGGTATGAGTTATTCATGAACTGTTTGTTTTGATTTTGCTTTGAAGTCCTGTGTCTTTTTAGCACAATTGCAGTGGATGCTACTGTATTATTATTGCTTACTCTTCTGTTCATAACAGGTTAAACAAGATTTCATGCTAGCCATATGGAGAACTGCGAACTAGGTACACAGCAATTGCAAGGCTATATTTTTCTGACAATAGAAACAAAAGAACCTATTTAGATTTTTTTTTAATATGGAAAAAGGTTCTCAAAGGTGTTGAATTGAATTCATAGTTTTTATTCAAATGAATGCATATAAGAATTTTTTGTCAGTACTTACCATGTCAAATAGTACTGATAGATATCATCTAAGGAGAAAAGTGTTATGAATTATCTATGGATATAAGTGTCATATCTTGAGTAAAAGCAATGACTGTGGTTTCACTGTCCTGCAATTTTTGTCTGTATTTGAAAAACACAGGGATCTATTCTCTTCCCAAAGGCTGTCCACCCTGTAATAGAGCATGGCAGTGGAGCCCAGATTTTTACAGAAGAGAAGGTGGTAGCAGCCCAGTGAAGGTATTGGTTTACTAAAGCAGGTTTACTAATCCTAAAACTAGTAAGTGTGTTACTCTAGTTCTGAACAGATCTGCATACGAGACAAACTGTGAGAATTTTGCTGTCTTCCACTAATCTGCTTGGCTTTTTTTTTTTTTAGGGGAAAGACTTGTATTTCTGTTAAAATAGAAGTGTTGTTATAAATATTTTTGTCTTAAATTAGGAAGTTCATTTAACATTCATGATGTCTACCTCAAAATTACTTGACTGATGTATTTTTCACAGAACAAGCTGAACAGAAACTGAACAAAAGTAGTCTTATGAAAGAAAATAGGGGAACACACTTTTTAACTGATTACAACTTAAAATGAAAGATGCCAAATAAGTAAATTGATTTGGAAAATTGACCAAATAAGAGCATAGATTTGCTTTTTGAAACCTACGTTGCTGAAAATCACCAAAAAACAATTCAATAAAAAAAGACAAAACAAGTGTATGGGTTGAAACTTAGAGAGAATTTAGAAATAGGCACAAATATCTCATGGGAAGGATGAAAAAACATAATAGCAAACTATCAAGAGTAATGATTAATTCTATATCTTTTTTTAAATCAGAACTGGAAATTGCCTTTTAGCTACGTTCAAGTTTTTGGCTTCAGTACAGATGGATGTATATCATTGTCAGCATTGCCAGAAGAGGTCAGGTATGTGATTTAATGGTACTTTGTAGCTTCAAAATCAATTCTGCTGTTGTAGATTTTCCAACAGGATGAACAGAGGGAAAGGGAACAACCAGGATGTACCTATGCATCCATGACAGCTACAGTATCTTTTATTACTTATTTGGCAGCCAGAAGATTGTTGTACAACAACTTGTCTCTTCTTACTGCTCTAGGAATTCTCTGTCTCTTGAGCCATGGGAGAATTTGTGTGTATCTGTGGCTGATTTTATTTACAGAATAGGCAATAGAAAGCAGTCTACGCTAGCAAGCCTTTTTATGATAGGCAACTGAGAATCACTGAGAATAGTTTTAGTGACATACTGCCTGCCTGTTTTACCTTAATCTTTCCCCTTAATGCTGCCCTTTCACATGTGAAGCGGTAGCAGGATTTATGTAAATAAAACTAGTATGTATGTAATAGGTTTGCCATATTTGAAATATTTGAAAGCTAGCTGACATATAATTTTATTTTATTTGACTAAAACCATGTATTTTCTGCAATGTAATTCCAATTTGCAGCAAATATCTCAAATGACAGGCAGACCTTTTAAAAGAGTTGAAGAAAAACAACTTTTTCAGCAGACAGAAGAATACTAATAATGTGAGAAATTGAGATTTATTTAGGAAACACAAACCTTCAAAAACCTCTTTGTGACAACCTGCTTCCATTTTGACATGCTATGAATGTGACAGGAAATCTTAGCACATGCCCATTATAATGATAAAATTGAAGCAATATATGAAAGCTATGAGATTTGCTGTAGACATATAGAATCAAGTTGCTACTGTTCATAGCAACTTGACTACTTAAAACGGATGTTTTAGTTATGCAGATTGGCAAAACTTGTTCCAAGCAGCTGTTGAGTTCACTGGTCAATGTTCTGAAAATCCAGGCATATGCTGTTTCACTCCAAACATTTGCACAATCACCTTTAAGGGAAGAACAAAAGAAATTTTAAATAGAAATGTTGTGCTAAGTCTCTGCTTCTGTGTGAATTTAATTTAAAATAATTATAATATTATATTTTAGTATTGCAAGTCAAATAATCCACTGCTTTTGTTCTGTTTTTTGATTCTTTTGAATTGTAATGTTATCCAACTGTAGAGTTAATATTTTAATAAAGCATACTTCTGAAAGTTGAATAAATGTGTAACTTGTTAATGAATTACCCATATAATTAATTTTACTTATTAAAAAAAAAAAAAAAAAAAGAGAGAGAAAACCAAACAGAACAGTTCATCTGTTTACTGAATATTTGTCCCCAGAGAAAATTTGTAAGTTTTAATAATTTTACTAATCCACTGCTTTTATTCACAGGTGGCAGTTATGACTGTATGTTAATATAGAAAAGAAATGAAAAAATTAGACTAAGGTGAAAGAAAGAGGTGAAGGGCAGGTGTTATGAAACCAGTTAATCTCATCGGCTGCTTTTGGATATCTTTGAATATCAGATATCTAATAACAACTGTGTCATTAAAAATTAAATGTAATGATTCTAATTCTAGTAAGAGTTAGATTCTAATCCTGAAATGTGGTTCTTATGCTTAATTTTCACACTTATTTTTGGTTTGGGGGAATGCACATTTAGATTACATTGGATAAGGTACAGAAACAGATGTGGGAACAGAGATCAGAATGCAGGATCTTTTTTACTGGTACCACTTGGAAACTCTTTGGTGGTTTTTTTTTGCCTGCTAGTCATCTCAATGTTGAAAATTTCTGAAAAGGAAATTTTTGCTGTTGAAAAACCTCTAGCCCAAAGATAATACAAGGCACTGATGATCAAGCAACAAGACTCAAATGGGCTAAACAAAAAATAATGTGATGACCACTCCAAGTGCATTATGACATATAAATGATAAGGAATCTCAAAGCAGAAAAAAATTGTACCTTTGCTTGCAACTTCTCTGCTCCTAAGCTCTATACCTTCACCTCAAGATAAGGAAAGAAAGAGAAAGCATCAAGATTGATGTTACTTTGTGATGTTGTAGTTTTATAGCAAATCCATACTCAACCTGTCTTTAAAACAGCAAGAGTTTATTAACTGCTTTTGAAACATAATAGGATAACTGTTATGGTTTGACTCTGGCTAAATGCTGAGAGCCCACACAGAGATCCAAAATTTCTCAGAGAAGGGGAAAAAAACCTTGACTTTTGTGATAAGGATTACAAGCAACTGTTTATTAACTACTTCACACAAGCAAAACAGGCTCTAACTTAGAATATTAAGTATTCACTACTACTACTACTCTAACTTAGAATATTAAGTATTCACTACAACTACTACTAAAATCAGAGCTTAAGAGTTTAAGAGTGAGAAGTTTGATAGATGTTACAGACACCTTTCTCCCCCCACCCCTCCCTTTTAAGATCTTTCTCCTTCCCCCAGCAGCTCAGGAAGGCAGGTGTGTGTGTGGGGGGGGTTACAGTCAGACGTGGTCTTTGCTGCTGCTCAGAAGAGAGAGAGTCCCACCCCAGCTTTCCTCATGGGGTCTTTTATTATACTGACAACAGCTTTTCAGGTACTGTTGTCACGTAAGTCACTTTACCATAGGTGCAGTCATTCATGTGCTGCTTGGCTGCTTCAGTGTAGGTTCTTACGGGCCACCAGTCCTCCCAAGAAATGCTGCTCTGATGCTCCAGCAAGAGTCTCTTCTTCCCACGGCCTACAGGACTCTATCAGGCCCTTGCTCCAGACACAGACATCAAACATCCCACAGGATCACAGCCTCTCTCCTCCAGCACTTCTCTGCCCAGCATGGAGTCTCCCAGTCTTTCCACAGGTTGCAGGAGAATCTTCGCTCCCTGTGGTCTTCCCACAGGTTGCTGGAGCCCTATTTCAGTGTTTAAGGCATCTTCTCTTTCTCCTTTTCTCCAACCTTGGTGTTAATCAAACTTCTCACTCTCCTCTCTCTTAAGTGGCCATGATGTTCTGCCCAGCTTTTTTTTTTCTTCTCCTTCTTAAATATGTTATCACAGAGGCATTAGCAGTTGATCTTGACCAGCTTGTAGCTAAAAAATCTCCAGCAGCTTCTTAAAGAAGCCTCTGTCATAGCCCCCCCAGCTAATAAAAAGCTCTGGCTACTTAAAACCACAACAATAACATAAATCACTGACTTAATTCTTTCATATAATGCCTTTTAGAGTTTACTTTGTAACAATATAAATCTGTTTTGGACCATCAATAAGGCAATCAAAGGCATAACACTGACTGCGGTCATGGTTCTGGGGTAGTTGAAGGCACTATCTCTGAATATTCAGGCAGAATATCCCCCCTAATTGTATTTCATTTTTATGCTTCAGTCTTGAACTTTAAAAGCTAAAACAACAATGAATTAACCTAACCTCCTTTGCTACGTACTACTAGCATGTAGTCCAAAGAATGGCTTTTGCCAAAGTTTACTTTTCACTTGCAAGCTCTGCAAAGAATTTGTGGGCTATGTTCACTGAGTACTAGAAACACAAAAATTAATTCATTAATGTAATAAAAAAGTTGCTGTTGATATTATGGTAGCCACATCATTATATTTGAGGAAATTATGCTTGTTCTTGTAGTAAAAAGAATATGTAATGGCAATAAGACTCTGTAATGGCAATATACCAAGTTATCCTCTGTTACACAAAGAAAAAATAGGCTGTGATATATGATTTCACTATATGAAGCATGCCATGTTTATCTTGGAATATTAAAAAATGAAAAGCTGTGACTTATTTTGAGACATATTTATTTACAGATAAAAACCATATGTTAAAATATTCTGTCATAACATCAAGAAAGAGAGAAATTAGCTTTTAAAAGAAAACTCCCTTTGAGGCACAAGCCCATATTGCAGTTTTTGAGGGCCTGCTTCAGTCTAACGTTGATGGGTTTCAGGTAATTGTCTCACCCTTTTGCTACTTATTCTATTGAACAGGTATTTAATTTCATTCCACTTCACTTTCCTGCTACTAGCTTTACAAACATCCATAATATGATATGCAGCAGCAACAATGGGAAACTCTACCATGTCCACCTGCTTTCTGTCTACTAAACATATCATTGGGAATCAACCAGTCCATACCTCTTAGCATCATCACCTCTTTTCCATCCTACAAGATGAAAAGCACAGGAAAAATGTTCCCCCTTTAATTAAAATCAGCATTTACTGATGTGTTGCTCTTTGCAGAGCTGTAACTAGTACCTCTTTCTTCTGTTTGTTTAGCATCAGAAAAGACAACTGAAAGGATTTGAGTAAGAGTATGTGTGCATCTGTTATCTATTACACTTTGATTAGCTTGATGCTCCTATGTTTGCTCAGAATAATAACTTTGTGAGGCTGGATAAGCTTGGATGCCTTTTTGGGTGGTAAATCTAAGATTTCCTTACACACTGAACTTTTTAGCTACTACGTAACGTAAGTTTTTTGGCTCTGACACTTTCAAGTGGATGATCATAATTCTAGAGCAGGAAAATCACTATTCCACTCTCAAAATTTACCTTGTTTTAATCTTTCACTGGAAACGTGGGCAACCATGGTGCAACTGAAGCAGTGTGACTTTCTGAATTCAGGAAATCAGCCACTGGGTTGTAGTGCTGATGTGACCAGGAACATGTTGGATGGCTCATCGTTGCAAACCCTGATTCAGTGAATGCTTCAAATGATTTGGTGATTTTCATGGAGTAATTGCAGTGTTTGCTTCACATTGGGTGTCTAATTGTCACTGCTCCTTGACACCCTGGACGCTTTGCTGAAGTTCAAGAGGTGCCATCAGTCATGGGTCTTTTTTCTTAAAAAAAAAAGAAGAGATTTTTCCTTCTACTCTGGCTCCATATTTCTCCTAAAAATTAACAGAGCAAAATTGGGTAAACCAGCATGCAGTTCAAGGAAAGTTATGCTGTTCTTTTTCACGCAGCAGAAATTGCTGAGAATGAAATGCAGGCAAGGCAACACAGGCAGTTGACAAGTTGGATCCAAGCTAGTTCAGAAATAATGAGCTTGATGCAGAAATTACTTTGTTAAATAACATGGCATTTCTTATGCTGCAAGTCAGAATTAATCACTGTGATGATTCCTCCAGAGCTCAAAATCTATTAATTAAATTTAAATTAATTAGAGGTACCTATCTAGATTTGTGAGGAGTCAACTCACTACTTCCTTAATGAAGAAATCCTATAGTATTTAATGAGGATGAATCTATACAGTATTGTGCATATTTAATATGCACATTTACTAATTATAAGAAACTGAGATAAGGGAAAATCACGACTGTTTCTGAATTGCTATTTCTGCATTGCTATGAAGTTTTCTGTGAAGCCTTACTGGATTGCTTTAACAAGCTATGAAAAAGCTACAACTTTCTTACTAATACCATGGGTATTGTATAACCTTGAGTGATGTTTGCTTCAGAAAAGGAAGTATTTTATTTTTTCTGAAATTGGTACTATGTACTGTGTGTAGAGTTGTAATTGTGCTGTGTATATGTTACATATGTTAGACTAATGATATGCATATGTGTATTCTTTAAAAGGACTAACTGAAATCTGCATGAATCAGTTTGGAAATCTGTACAGACTCTGATTTTCCCAGATACATTGCACATAGTCCATGATATGTGATGATAAATTCAGTACTTGTAGGTATGTAGTACTTAGGAAGAGCATACCTATTGTTTAAAATGCTCAAAAAATGTTTAATAGAAAGATAATAATTGGTAAGTAAGCAATGTCCAAAGAACTAATTAAAAATACACAGAAGGCAGCTATGCTTGGATTCCTTGAGAGCTTGGTAAGACAGCTGGGTTTTGATCCTTCAGGAATTTGACAATTCGACTGTCAATCCCATACCACTGTGATTACCACTATACACTGTTCTGCTAGTTGCCTACCATACTGTCGGATACCAAAGAAACCTGAATGCTGCACCAGGTCCTGAATCAACTCCATGGATAATTTTGTCGACCTGTACTCCTGCTGATGGGAGAAGATGATTTTGGAGTGGTCTAATGTGTCTATAAAAAAAATGAAGAACTCCCCTAAAACTGAAGCAAGTTGGTCCAGTTTCTGGTATGCTAGTAATTTGCTGTGAAATCATAATAAATTGACCCGGCTCATACATGATAAAAATAATATTTTCTACAATTATTTGGTATTTCAATTTTTTGTTCTATTAAATGCATATGAGTAGTTTACTGGATAGATCAATGCCAAAAGATACAGCAATGCTTTAGGACTTCAGAGTTTATTAATATTGATCAGAACTGCCTCTTCAATGGTCCTGTGATTTGACCCTTACCAAAAATTATGATGTTTTCTACTTGAGCACAATACAAAATTAATCTTATATTTTAATAATTTTTTGTGTGTATCATGCTTTTGAAAGAACTCATAAAAATGGATAAGAACTGATTTTGGAGTTAGAGTTCAATATATGCAGGATATGCTGATTTTGAAATCTATACCCTAAAGAACACCTCTGTATTTATGAAATTCATTGTATTGTTTTTGTCTTAATCAGAATGAAACATTAGTATCCAAAAAACTGATACACTGAAAGAAAGAGATGTATTTTTTATATGTGTTATCTTTCTAAGGAAAATGTATATTCACTTACTTGCTATAATTCAAGTTAATTATGAACAGGCTTTTTAAGTAGAGTTTTTTTCTCTTTGTTATATTTTAATCAAAAGTTTTGGAGAGTTTCCTTTTAATTTAGCAGGGATGTTTCCTCTGGTTGCCACAGAATTAGATTTTTATGCCTGAAATTATGCAGGGATTGATTTAAGATGTGATGAAGCTCTTCAAGTTTCAGTTGTCTGGTNCTCTTCAAGTTACAGTTGTCTGGTGCACACTGTGGTAAATTTTGACCTTGTCAGGTGAAGACAGCTGAATTATGATCCAGGCTCTGTGAGAAATGATGTGTCTACTATATTAGATTAATTTCCTGTAAACTTCACCATTTTGCATTACCAAACCTTATAAATGTCATCTTTATCCATCATCATGCAATATTTTGATGCTGTTTATGGAACAGTTCTCATTTCATTTTCAGCTTTTCTAAGTTCTATTTCACTGTTAAATTACTCTTTTAAGTTATGTATTTTTATTTGGTTTTGTCTAAGTCTGCACAGCAGCCCTTAAAAAGTCAATTAATGTGTCTTACTTTCACTGAAAATTATTCGACAGAATTTCTTTTTGAGAAAGACTGGATTAACATTTTTCCTTTTTTCGTATTTTCTGTGAAGAAAAAAGAACTGTCTGTATTATTATAATTAAAACAAGGAATGAAATAAGGAAATTCAAAGATTTAATCTCATCTTTAATATTCTTCATAACTGTCTCTCTGTCTTTAACTTACTGTGTAGCACTACTTTCTAATGAGAAAAACTTAGATGTATGAAAAGAAAATAGAGTAATTTATAGAAATCTGAAAATCCAAACATATAGATTAAAAAGAAAACAGAGTCCTTAAAGACAGGAGTTTAAATCTCTACTCAAATGCTTCCTTTTCTTCTGTGAAAACTAAGTGTAAAATGTAATGATGATCAGGGTTTCCTGATAAATTACTTTGGTTTAGCCAATCAAAATCACAAAAGAAATATCCCCTTTCCCAAGGCTTATATGAGGTGGAAATTTTTGTCCATCTGCTTAAATACTTCAGCTATTAACACTCTTAAGGAATTACATTCCTAATGGGAATGCAATGTTGCAGTTCAAGCTAATTTATCTTATTAAGCTGAGTACAGGAAGAGGATTTTATCTCCTTTTTTCTTATTTCACTATTAAATTATTTTTATGTGTCATGGAATATCCACATGATATCTCCTTTCACTTAAACCATTTAAAAGGTGTAATTTGGGTTTTTTTTTGGTTCAGTTTAATTTTCCAGGTCCTCATAATCAAAGGTGAGAATATAAGGGTATTGACTTTAAATGAGATTGCTCTAAGCCGTATCTTGTTTGTATCTATCCTCAAATATACTGTACACAAACAGTTGGTTTCCACTTCAATTTTTCAACAAAATGTCTTTTGGAGTATATTGATCAAATTAAACTTGAAAATAAACAAACTTTATTCAAAAGGAACTTTTCTGTCACCCTTGAAAAAAATGGTGTTTTATATAAAAGAAATGTTTCTAAGTTCATTTTTCTTCAATTCATGCTTTTATCCTAATCCTATGTTTTAAACCATTTTTTACCTTGCCAGTCCTTAAGAACATGGGTCACATTAATCTCTTATGTATTCTGTTAGCAATGGCAAATACCTCTCTACTCATCTGAGCTCCATTAGGTCAATATTTGCTTACTTAATCTACTCAAACATTTTTCCATTGTAGTTCCAGCCTTTTTCATCAGCTTTTTTATTCAGTTTCTTAAAGATTATTTGACACTCCTGCTACACATTATGATAAGACATAAAGGATAATTAAGGAGACTGTATATTTCTGACAATGCATATGATGTTTTTGTTCTCAACATTTTTATAGATGAAATTTTACATTCATTGTAAAATAGTAATGAAATGTAAAAATAAAAAATAGGAAAACAATTGAGAAAGAAAACGACAGGTTTGAGAAATAATACATTACTTTGAGATGTCTTTTTTCCCCCTCATTTTGCTCCTTCTATGCCCTTCTTTATTATAATTATTTTTCTTCATTTCTAAATGGATAGTTCTTATTTTCTGTGTGGATTATCCAGAAGAGGGAGCCGTGGGCATTTGCACTTAAACTGTATCCTGCAAAACCATAGTCATCAAAGAATAAACTTGATGGTTTTTTGTGAGATTTACAGTGCAGTTCTTCTCCAAACTAATGAGTACTAGGTGACCTGTGGCCAACATATTGTAACATAGCAGGAAACACTGGGACAGTGTTCAAACAACCTTGTTCAATCAACCTTCATGGCAATTCTAGAAATCATTAGGATACTGTTACATTGGTGAATTTAGTATGGATAGGGAGTACATATGATGACATTTGCATATCTCAGATGTTGAGCTATCCTCATTATTTATTTGTATGGTCAAGGCTGTACTTTAAACCACAAACCTTTTTTTTTTAATCATGAATTTGTGTGATAAGAAATGCTTTTGAAATAAAAAAGTTTTACCTACATTGTGTAGGCAGGGCAGTCATATTGTATGAAAATCACATGCTATTTACTTTATTTTATAGATCAACATTATATTCAGGAATAAGTTAAATTGTAAAGACTTTATGACATTTCACTTTTAAGATCAACACTTTAAATTCGGAGGAAAGGAAGGGTAATATCTAGGGCTTAGCATAGAGACTGGAGCCCACAGAAAAATTTCCAGTTTAACCCTCTTGAAATGCAGAAACCTGGACTTATGTGTTCATGAAAAGAGGCTTTTGTTAACCTCAGAAGACCATGGTGGAGCTGCTGTCACTGTTCATCCATGCATAATTGTGGTTTCCTTTCCTCTGCTGACCTGAAGAAAATCCAACAAGCAGGCAGACTCCCTTAAACCTAAGGCTTTTTATAAGGCACAGTACCGTGCCAGTGGTTTGTTAGTCCACGATATTTATAGAAAACTACAGTTAAAGTCTGTGAGTTCCTTTATATATACCTATATATGGGGCTATATAGCTTGTCCAATTGATTCCTGCTCAGATGTGCATTCATGTTTAGATCTGCATTTGCATCAAGTGTTTTAATAGTTTTTCAATGTATTTCAAAGATTTTAATCTACTGACTTAAAATCACTGCTTTTTCTGGTAGGTAATAGATATCAACATGCAATGGTGCATGTGTGCAGACTCCTCGCTTCCTGAAGCACAGCTTGCTGTGGTCACTACGGACTGAAACCCATGGCTGCTTCTGTAGCGATATGCCAACATGTTGGGCAAGGAGATTCAGCTGACTGTACAAATCCTTTACTTACAGATCGTATCACAGAACAGTTTCCTTTTTGAAAAAGCCCCATTTGGAGCCTGTCAAGGTGACTTATGTGGTTAAAGACAAGGGGGTGGCAGTGCACCTGTCACCTCTGAGACTTATTCATCAGGGTTTGTTTCTGCAAATTTCCATCTGCAGTGAAAATCATTATTCCTAACAAGGCTAATGTATTTAAAAAATTTCCATTTATGCAATCTTGAATTATTTTGGAGTACAATCTTGACTGTGGCATCAGGTAAAACGGCTATTGAAATTACAGTACAGAACAGAAGAAAGGAAACCTGTCAATATGTTCTGTTATTCTGTCTGAAAACTAATGATAGTCTACAATGACCAGTAAGTGTTAAAAGTATTGAAATTTTTTGAAATACTAGGGACAACCTTAGGGTTTCCCTCTTCCTTACTGAATTCTTCATTCTCTATGTGAAAATGTTGAAAGCAAAATACTTTAATGCTTTATTCCAGTCTTGTGTGTTAGTTGATGTGTCTTATGAATACTCACCCCCTGCATCTTGCATTGTGTTCATGGGGACTATATAGATAGGCAGACAGTTATTAGATCAGATTCCTAGTAAATGTTTTCTATTTAACAGTTTGTAAAATTGCTCACATGGACTGTGCACCTTAATTAGGCAAAACACTTTTTAGATCCATCCTTAGACAAATAAAAAGGCAAACATTCTTTATGTTCCCCTGATTTTTAGATTCTGAATGGCAACCTAACCCATGCTGTCATAAATGTTTTCTGAAGCAAAATGCTATTAAAGGTCCTATTTTACTCCGTGGCTAGCTTAAAACTGAAAGCCCAGATGATAGCAGCAGCACAGAAAAAAAGCTTCAAATACTTATGATTTTGTATCAATTTNATAAAGTAGCAAAGGCGAAATCCATTTCCAGCTTCTTCTAGTTACGTTCAATCCTTTAGAAAAATCTATATAACAGTCTCTGTCTGAAATGATTAAAAAATCAATAGCACAATTCTTTTTTGAGAATTGTGTTTTGATAACCTTTCCAACTACTGTTCTAGACATTCTTCACCACTTGCCTGGCTACATTATCTGTAATTGTCTTTTAATAGACTGAGACTAAATTATTAGAAAAGAATTGCATCACCAGGGAGTAAGGGTTGTCAGATACCAGTGAGATGTAATACATCAAATGCTGTTGTGTACAGCCTTATCTCATATTCTGTTTGTTGTTTTTTTGGTTTGTTTCTTTTTTTTTTTTTTTAATAGAGCTTTTGACCCTTGTAACCTATTCGAGTTCAGAACAGGTAAAATAATGAAGGCAAAACTACATGCAGCTCCATAGAATTAATGAATCAATAAGAACAACAACATATCGGATAAAAAGTTCATGACCTGAAAAGCAGATACTGCAAAGTTTCTTTTTAGCAGAGCATATGTTTTTTTTCTCTAAAACTAAAGCCAGAGTTCTGTAGGAAAGCATAGAGAGGTTTGCTTTGCCATCAAAAGTTATTCACTCTGTTCCTCCATTTGAACAATAGTTAGACAAAGCCTCGAAAAGTTCTTAAATGCCTGGGATTTAATTTTGGCTAGCAATTTATGTTGTCATTTGGAGTAAGTAGTTAACAGGTTTATATATTGAGATTCTTATCACTTATATANAAAATGCTATTAAAGGTCCTATTTTACTCCGTGGCTAGCTTAAAACTGAAAGCCCAGATGATAGCAGCAGCACAGAAAAAAAGCTTCAAATACTTATGATTTTGTATCAATTTATGCATATTGTGGAAATAATTGTTCACTAGGAGTTGTATGAAGTATGAAATCTGGTAATATTCCAAACAGTAACAGATTTGAAAGTCTATAAAGTCTTTAGATTTCATAAGATNTGACCCTTGTAACCTATTCGAGTTCAGAACAGGTAAAATAATGAAGGCAAAACTACATGCAGCTCCATAGAATTAATGAATCAATAAGAACAACAACATATCGGATAAAAAGTTCATGACCTGAAAAGCAGATACTGCAAAGTTTCTTTTTAGCAGAGCATATGTTTTTTTTCTCTAAAACTAAAGCCAGAGTTCTGTAGGAAAGCATAGAGAGGTTTGCTTTGCCATCAAAAGTTATTCACTCTGTTCCTCCATTTGAACAATAGTTAGACAAAGCCTCGAAAAGTTCTTAAATGCCTGGGATTTAATTTTGGCTAGCAATTTATGTTGTCATTTGGAGTAAGTAGTTAACAGGTTTATATATTGAGATTCTTATCACTTATATAAAGATATTAGCAGTTAATATTAGCAGCTATATATGGGTTGACAACATTTAATTAGGGTATTTGGGTAGTGTTTTGGTATTCATCAGCATGTCTTGGTTTATGTAATTTATTTAAAATATTTTAGTTTTAATAATTGCCTCAACAAATGATCATAAAAAAGACCTGGTTGAAAATGCACCCCAAATTTACCGTCAGAATGAGGTAACTGCCCACTATGATTACTGTATGCTGCAGAGAGGAGTGGTGTCATAGGCCAGATGAGGGTCTGGGCAACAGAAATGGAGTCTTCATAGGTTAGTGCTGGCTAAGGCAAGGGCCACCCGCACTACTGAGTTTTGTATCTGGAACCTGAGCATGAGGGAATGAAAACCCAGCCTTCATATTATGAGATATGCTTTGCACACAGAGGTAGTGTGCTGAAGCACAGAGTGGGTGGCAGTGCAGAGCCTGTGACCAGACTTCCTTTTTTTTTATGGGCAGAGGGACTCGGAATAAGAAAATACATATTATGGAGGAGCAAAGTTGCATAACATCAAATCATTTCTTGTTTAGTGAAAAAAGGAGTGAATACTTGCTTCACAGGTTAAGAAGCATGCTAGGACTAGGATAGTTATGTTTCCTAAGCAGTAGCCTGATCATTTCTTTTGCTGACACAAGTTGAGCTTTCTTACTACTCTCCAGTGTTCTTGTGTGCTTCAGGACAAATAGGAAATTTGTTTTGGCACTACTTTATGAGGGTGCAGTGGAGGGGAAAGCCTTTGTTTAACATCACCATTCCCCAGCTCACCTATGCATGGAATAGAGTTTAGCCACATGAATTTATTTTATGCCTCCTGCTAATTTTTTTTTTTATATTGTGATGCCCATCACTTTGTTGCTTTACTGATGACACACTCCATAAATATTTCCCCTTAATATTTAGACTGTTCTTGATTTTTAGGAAAGAAATAACATGAGAAAACATTTCTTGACTGGAGAATCTGTCTGTGCCACAATAAAAAATACAGTGGATGATTGTCTGTGATTTTATCTGAGGAGGGAGTCTAAATTTCAGAAGCTGAGGTCTCAAGTACTCAAGTACGAATCTGGAGGAGAATATATATATTCTGATTTTTCTAAGAAGAAATACTGACTCAATAGGCTCACTATTTTTTATAAAGCACTGAAAATATATTTAATACTGTTTTGACTTTTTTGGGTCAAATTGTTTGTACCATCAAGTTTTCATTATTTATAGAACTGAAAGAGAAAAGACATTTTTTGAGAGATGCTTGAATTTTGTTTTAAAATTAACTATTTGCACAATTTTGAATGAAAGAACAGTTTTAGGCACATTAATACATAAAATATTGCCATGTATCTCCAAGGGCAGGGGAGATAATGTGGATTCTGCCACTGATCTCAGTATTTCTAGGACCTGTGTTTTGGAGTCTCTGAAAAATGAAAGTCAGAAGCTGTGCTTCTCTGAAGATTTTGGAAAGGCATAATGAATTAAAAGTACCTTTTTATATTTAGATTAATAGGATAGTAGTTCTTGAAAGGCATTAATGAGAATCTGGGACCTGCTGAAATCAATGGGAGTTCTGTGATTCACCATCTTAGGGCCAAGATTTCATCAACTGTGAAATTCCCTAGATGTTGCTTTTGCCAGTACTTTAAAGATACAGAAAACAAATATGAAAACTGAATGACATAATTACAGGTTGGAACATTGTTCCTGGTGAAAGCCATCTTGCAAAACTAACACAAAATATAATCGTTATGTTGATTTTGAAAGACGTTAAGCAATGTGTACAGCTTTCATTTTTTATCTGATTTGCTAGTTTATACCCCTGGAAAATCACAGTGCAAAAAACACTTTATAGAAGTCAGTTATTTTTTTTCAATAAATTGAAAATATCTCAGAGGAGGGAGGGAAATATTACTTTTTTTTTAAGAAGAAACAGTTATCAGTTATCCACATTATTGTGGATTGTACCTGTACAATAGAACGTAGCTTGGAAACTGAAAAAGCCTAGATCAGAGTTCACAAACAAGTTTGAATAACCTTCAGAAATCTATATTTTGCCTTTTTTCTAGACACTAGTCCCAAGAAAAATGAGAGAGATTTATAGTAAAGTTTGATTTATGTTTCCATTTATTTTAGCAAAGAAAGGAGAGACTGAAGCTTAAAATAGAATAAAATTTACAGAATTAAGTCTGAGGTTAGTCCTGCAGCCAGCTACTTTGAAAACTCTCTTCTCTAGATGACCGGCTCATCTAGTTGCCAAAACTTCTATGAATATTTCACTGCAGCAGTTAAGGACTTTTTACTTCAAGTACTCTTTCTAAAGAAAACTCCATTGGATTCATGCATTTGAAATAGTTGTAGTGTTAATAGGCACTTGATGTTCTTATCCAAAGACAGAAATAAATTTTTTTATCAAGTTAAAAGATTTGCTGTGTATTTTATGGATGGTGAACTGCATTGAAGTATATTACTTTTAATCAATTGCTAGTTTGTTGTTTCCTTAAACTCTCCATGATTATGGCTTCTAGGTGCAGACTGGCATTTTTTTTTACATTTTGAGAGGAAAGATACACCTGGTTTTTGAAAAGGACACAATTAATAGCTAGGTAGTGTAATGGCTTGTCAAACTTGCAAGAAGTGAACTGCAAGTTGAAATATTTGCTTCTAGAAGAGTACCAAAATATGTCTGACATTTCTAGATATGGAGAATGTACAGGAAATATTCTTTTGCTAGATATTTGTTCGATATATTTATCACTTTCACAAGGTGCACGCATTATTTCTAATTTGATTATGATGAATTTTGCAAATAGCACTCTTTTGTCAAAGAAGTTCAAAATTATAGACTTATTTAGATGTGATTCTTTCTTTGAAAGAACTGCAAAACTGAATAGAGATTTTGTAAAAGAAAAAGAATTAAATTGAGGTTTGCGTGCATGGAAAGAATTTAAGTAAGATTATATATTCTTTGGATTAATTTTTGTGTACATTTGTGCAGATTAAAAGTTGTGTCTATATGTGTAATTTTATTATTACTTCCTTTTTATAAGATGGTATGTAGAAGTTAGTACTGAGAATATTTTAAAAAAGCAAGAATGATGTCATGTTCAGCTCCCAAAGACAGGATTCTTCGGATACTGTGAGGTTATAGAAAAAAGGTAATATAGGTAAAGACAAAGGTGAAAATGTAACTAAGTCTTAAATTATTCAAGAGCCTAAAAATAAGGCAACTGTATCAACTTTATAAGACTGTAACCAGCAGCAGAATTAAAGTAGAAGGTGGTTTGACCAAACTAGCAATATTAAAAACATTTTTTTGAGTGATCATAAGAACAAGATGCTTGTCAATGAAATTAAGTGATATCATGACTAGCTATTTGTCAAGGTATGGGTGTTTACTGCACTGTAATCTAGGAGAAAGAAGCAATGAAAAGGCAAAAATCAGATGGTTGGAACAGCTTGTTTGCTGGATGAATCTGTAACACTTGAGTTGCAGGCCTGGGAGGTGTGACATAATAGAACTAAATTGACCTAAATAGGAGTTAAGTTGAAAACCAGGAAAAGTTCAAATGGTGGGACTTCAATGACATTGAGATGGAAATTTATTTTTCAGAGATCTCTTGCGGAGGGACCTTGATAAACTAGAGAGGTGGGCAATCACCAACTATATGAAGTTCAACAAGGTTCAGGTGCTGAACCGTGCACCTGGGACAGGGCAACCTGGATTGTGTGTGCAGACTGGGCATGAGATGGTGGAAAGCAGTGCCATGGAAAGGTGTGGTAATGTGTAATTAACATGTATTTCTCACTGTATCTGTTATGTCCCCTACCCCTCACCCCAGATGGTTTGTCCCCCTCCCTTCTCCTCCTTTTCCATTGGCTGGAGCCCCCTATAAGAACCATAGGCCAGAAATGGGAAGGGCTCTTCCCTGGTTATCCCTGATAAGCTTGGACCCTCCACAAGGCCCGTTGCCTCTGGAGTGAATAAACTTCTATTATATGTAACCATGGAGAGCCGCCAGCACCTTCTTTGTCCTCCGTTTCCCTCAGCCATCCCCCAGGGAGTGCAGGGGCACCTCACCCCTCGGCAAGCCCTGACAGGGGGAGGGCTACAGAAAGGGACCTGGGGGTCCTGGTCAATGGCAAGTTGAATATGAGTCAGCAGTGCCCTGGCAGTCAGGAGGGCCAACTGTGTCCTGGGGGGCATCAGGCAAAGCATCACCAGCCGGTCGAGGGAGGGGATTGTCCCTCTCTGCTCTGCACTGGTGAGGCCTCACCTTGGATATTGTGGCAGTTTTAGGCACTGCAATACATAGAAGACGTTAAGCTATTGGAGAAGTTTAGATTATATATCAAGAAGGTTTTTCACCCAGAGGTGATTCAGCACTGAAACAGGCTCCCTTAGGGAGGGGGTCACAGCACCAAGCCTGACAGAGTTCAAGAAGCGTTTGGACAATGCTGTCAGGCACATGGTGTGATTCTTGGGGTGCCCTGCACTGAGCCAGGAGCTGATGTGAATAGTGTTCTGATTTAAAACAAAAAAAAAATCAAAGGAGGACACAATGAGCAGAGATCTAAATGATTAGTCAAAAATGCAATAGGAAAATTTTTAAGAGCGATGGAAAATAATTCCATATTCTGAGAAGAGCTGTAGACCTTTTCCTCATCCTGGAGTCCTAAATGTTTGACAAGATATTCAATGTTTGTTGTTATTTTCACTCAGAATTAAGTTTCAATACAGAAATAATACAGTAATTATTTCAAAAGAAAGGCTAGATTCTGAATTAAATTTTAAACTTTTTTAATTGTTTTCAGTTTTCCTAGCAGTAAATGAAGAAAATGCTGATGCTAAGTGAAACTTTGTTTAGCTGCCTTTGATGCCATGACATTAGGCAGTCACTGACCCTTCAGCTGAGCTGCCAAAACACTGCGAAAAAAATCAGACCTCTTGGAGTGCTGCTATTTCTATCTTTCTGGTTTTAGGCTTAACAAGGCTGGATATTTGACAAGATTTGGGATGTGGTGCATACTGTGTTTTGAGCAAAATTTGAGCAAGCTATGAAGAAATTACTGCATATTTTATAGCATTATATTTTTCAAGAGTTGCATTTAGTTAATTATTATATTATAGAAACTCACTATAGAAAACAGATGATTGGAGACCAGTTTATATAACCAAATCTACATGAGTCATAAGGGCAGCTAGAGACTTTCCTTCTGAAGAACAGAGATCTGAAAGAATGCAATATAATCCTATATGTAAATCTTATATTTACAACTGCATGCATACTGAGATTGTACATACCTGTGAGTAAGATTTATTTTATTGCATTTTTGTTTTTCAGGGTTTTGATGCACAAAAATAATCACAGTTCTCTGAGATTTTCTTTTCAGTGGAATCTCTTTGTGCTAATGTGCTCTAACTGGATGCACATATATTTAATGAGAACTTTCCCCTGAAATCAGGTCACTGGTAGTAACTACACAACACTATTACTTTCCCATCACTGCTTTGACCATGTTATTGCATTTTGTCTTGCTCTTTCTCATCGTGTTAAGGTGTGTCACATTTGTCACAGAAGAGAAAAGCTGGAGTATGTTGTACCATTTATAAACACAGTCCAATATTTTGAATCATTTTGCATTTGTTTAGACAGCTAAATAGATTATTTGAACTTAAAATGAAGAATCAAAGATTAGAAATTAACAAATTTCTATGAAAATATACAATCTGTAGTAGAAAATGCAAAGACCAAAACTCCCTTTAAATACTTAAGGAGGATAAATACTGTACTGAGGGTGAAGGTGATGCGAAGTACACAGCACAGACCTATGAGCAATAAAAGCATTTGTCCCAAAGCATGCAGCTCTGGGTGAGCTAAACTGTTGCCGCTGTTTCTGTTTCTTTTTTTTTTCTATCTTTTCCTTTTGAGTGTTTCCTGTATAAGGGCAAACTGCTGTTGCAATTAGACCAGAGTAGCAGGATGTTAGTACAGAAAGAAATGAACTGCTGGTGAAAAGTATTTTCTGCATATGATTATAATTTTTTTTTCAGCTGAGATTTCAAAGTTCAGAGAGCTAAGAAGGACCTTGTAAAAGAAGGTAAAAAGATGTCTGCATAAACTTTAAAATAAAGAATGGTGATTTGATGATTATTGTGCAACATTTATACCTGGAGTGATTGTACAGCAAAGTTAAAAGACTTAAAACTTGTGATACTGTCTGTTATTCATTAAATGTGTGCATTACATATAGAGGAAGGTACAATCCATGTTCCAAAGATCTTTGCTGTCATGTTCATGATTAATGACTGTGACATTCATGCGAAATTGAGCAGCTTTCAGTTTCAAAGAGCTATATCAATAAAACAGATACTGAGAAAAAAAAAAAAGAAAAACAAAACCATTGACAATAAGGCTTGGTAGGTTCCACAGCCTAGCTGGGTTTTTTATAATCCATGTCATCTTTAACATGAGTTTTCCAGGGACTTTGTGAAGTGTTTTTGAATTCTCGACTGGATATGGTAGATTGTACAGTTCTGTTTCATTTTTCAGTCTTTGTGGCTATTCTCTACCTGTTGTGTGTACTTCCTTGACCATCAGGGTGCCAAGAGAAAGATAATCCTGGGAACACTATTTTAGAGATCTTCTTTTGGCAGAAAAATCCTTCACCTGTGTGCAGAATCGCATTCTTTTCTCAAGCTTGGATTCAAACTAAGTCTCCCTATTCTCTCCTATGGTCAGACAAGGTAACTGTGCAGATGGCTGCAACTGCACAGATAGCTTAAAATTAAACACCACATGAGTGTGAATTTTAATGGTTTCTTTGTCTCTTCTTGTCACAGACGAGATCAGTGAATATATTAGCTACAGTTACAAAAGATGAAGTCAAACAATGTATAAACCCTAATGTGGTAAAATGACAGAAAGGTTCAGTAGTGACACAAAAGCTCCTGTTCTGAGATCACAGAAATTATGTGTGATCTACTGTAGTCTCTGTCACCTTTATGAAGCCAATTAATAACTCCCAACAACAATTATGAATAGTTGTCAGTATTCTTGCATGACTTATAACTGTAGTTATTTCTATAACATTTGGATAAAATAGCTATTTTTTTTTAATGATCTGTTAAAATAAATCAGAAGAAAAAGAGAACGTACAAAGACTGTGAATAAAATTCCAGTCTTGGGGACAAATATTTGCTACTGCTTTTTCTGGAAGACATATTTTGCAATTAATAGCTTATGCCAGGTACTAAGCTCCTATATCCTACCAACTAAGGGAAACAGAATAGAACAGGATTCCTGTCTATTTTGACAGGAATTTTTTGACTTTCAAGCAGTTCTCAAGTGGCATTCTCATGTTTGTTGTTTTTTGGGGGCTAAAAGCAGACAGTTTTCATTGTGGGAAGGCCAGTGAAAGGTTATTTATACATTTTCTTATTTCAGTACGAAACTTAGTGTTATGGCTTAATTGCACTTGCACACATAATACCAAATAGATACAAATCAATGTAATTAAATTCAGAAGAGCAGCTAAGGAAGCATTATGGAAATGATATTCAGACTGATCAAAATTTAAATGAAGAAAAATATCAAGGCTTTCCATTCATGGAACACTCTTCTGAAGGTAGCTCAAAGCTTGCTGCACTGAAAGGCTGGAAAGTGATCTGAAAGAATTTAATGAGAGACATATTTCATTAAAAGGGAACAACCTTAAAAATATCTGTCAAGTCTGCTTTCCTCTTAAACCAATTGACAGATATTTATGCAGTTTTGTGAACAATCTTTAGCCATCAAGCAAAGTGGTTGCCATTCTTTTTCCCTTCAAGTTCTTGGGTTGACAGCACAGTTGGTGGTGTTGGGCATGTCGTACCTTTGCCCTTTGCTAATGATTGGCTTGGACAGCCCAGAGTCTAGTTGAGATGGGATTGTTTGCCTTGGATACTCTGGAGAGAAAAGAACAAGACCAGAGGGTGGTGAATATAAAAGCTGGAACAGGGAAGAAATTAGTTTGGTTGTTGGAAGGATCTGATCACTTCCTGAGTAGACCTGATGAGTTGCCAAGGAAATGAAACATGACGACGTCTCTGGGGGACTCCACTGCAGACTTACCTCCCAACGTGCCTTCGAAGGAATTTTGAATACACTAATGCCAGACAAATTGTTATTGCTTGCTCTTCCCTTTTTGTTGTAAATGCTGGAGTTAGTTATTTTAAGGGACCTAGGACTGTGACATCTTTCTAATGTACAATGTGGTGGTTTGTTCTGTTGGAATCAAATTTCATGTATGCCTTGAATTGGCAAGACAGAGTGTGAGACTTTAATTTTGTGTCTGACTATCAATTAGTCAATCATCAAAAGCAATTTAAGCAGAAAAGGCTGGCTAGGCATGACAAGCACTGGAAAGCCTTTTTTTGTTTCTTAAATAAAAGTATTTTCTATTTAAAGAAAGCTAATGAATCAATTTGCATAAGAATGTCGTGTTAGCTGAGATCTTTTGGTTTCTTAGCGTCATTTGTAAAGAAAAAACTATATATAGTTTCAGGTCATTTGTGGTAGTGCTAATAAAACTTACCTGTCGTATTAATTTAGGTATATTATTGGTGAAAAGTGTCATGTATTCTGAAAATTTTTTCTGGTTATTTTTGCCTCTTCTTTTTAAAATTAATGCAGATACTGTCATTTATCTTCTGGTAGCACTGCGTAGCTAGAATTCTTTGCTCCCAGATTTTTTGTCAGTTTGTAGTAAATTATTTTCCAGTTCATAATTTTGTTAGTTTAATGTAGATATCACTTCATATTCTTGAAAATAACTCCATAGTGATGATGATTTAGGTGGAAGGGTAGCTTTAATTTATTTTTACTGATATTTAGAGTAGTATTTTAGATAACAATAATAATCTGTAGTAATATAATTTTTTTTTAAAGTGGAAAATAGTAATTTTATTGCCTTCTGTACTTGTTAAAGACTAGAAGATGGTAGAAATTAAATTAAATTTGGATTGTAAAACATGCAAAATAAAGTAGATACTAAACAAGGCTTATGTACAATGAAATGAAACCGTGGTTTCTCTTTGACTCTTTACTGTAGCCTGAACACAAGCTTTGTGTAGTCAATATTAGAGACAGCATCTTCAGAGAAATAGTTATTTAAATACAGCAAGAGGTGTCTTAAAAACATTCTTCAGTTACAGATTCATTACTAATTCTACTATAACTAATCCATTACTAATTCTACTTATCCTATAATAGTGAACGTATCATCCCATTATAAGCACAAACGGTTTAGCTTGCTGTCAATGTCTAAGCTTAGGCCTGAACGATCTCATAAAAAAGAGGCAGTTTAAGGATGAATCTGAATATTCCATACTTTATTACTGATTATCTTTTTATGTAAAATACTGTACTTCTCATCAGAAATTTAAATACAGGAAAGGCAGAATTTCTGGTCTACTGTCTGACAAGAAGAACATTTTGTTAATTATCTAAGTGTTAGATTATTCTCAGTCTTCTTTTTTCTGTCTTGTTTACAAATTAAATTGGTTTCATAAGTTACTATAAATGATATCACAAACATTTCAAATTTTCATTAAAGATTCTTTCTTTTGGGTCAGCTTTTAGGTTACATTTAGTTTCAGAAAATTGTTACCCATCTATGTTTCTTCTGCCTCCTCTGACATCTTTAAAGCTTTGGCATGACTTTCATGTTTAGTCCCAAGTTGAAGGGATTGCTACAGTTTCCTGTCAGAAGGAAAATCTGCAGAATTTACCAGCGTTGAAGACTCCTGAGACTTTCTTCCACTGCCTGAGCATATCTGTCTAGTGCCCTCTCAGGTGCCTTGGGGTCTGCTGCTGGGTCTCCAGATAGTTCTTTAGAAGGGAGTAAGTTTCCCACAAGTCCTGCACTGTATCTGCCAACTTCATGCTGATGTTTCGGCATGTCCCAGATGGCACCAGGTGCTTATAGGTGAGCAATTGAAGTCGGCTTTCGTTTTTATTTATGTGCTAGAAAGCTGAAATCTGCAATCCATGGTGATAGCTAGTATTGTGAATTCGAGTAAATGAGGGGCTTTTATACATCCTCAGAGATGACTTCAGACATTTCCTCTCTTTATTTTCTGTAGTCTACTGGCATAACCATAATTTCTGCACACTAACTGTAAATAGTAATTTCTTTCACTTTCACAGCCAGAAAATATTATCCAAGCAAAATCAGCATCCACATGCCATAGTAAAAAGTATTATAGTTACATGGTAAGAGTAGACATTAAATAGGAACTTTTTTGATGCAATCTATCAATGTAGTTCATATCTTCTTCCTTTTATTTTCTAGCACACTAACATTAATTAAGTTTTGTTTTTCTTTAAATTATATTGAATTTTAGTAAAGAGTGGTTTAACCCCAGCCAGCAACCAAGCCTCATGCAGCCCCTTGCTCACTGCTCCACCAGAAAGGGGAGAGAATTGGGAGAGTAGAAGCTGGAAAACTCATGGATTGGCATAAAGAGAGTTTAATAGGTACAGCAAAAGCCACACACACAAGCATAGCAAAACAAGGAATTAATTCACTGCTTCCCATGGGCAGGCAGGTGTTCAGCCAACCCCAGTAGAGCAGGTCCCTATCACATGTAGTGGCTACTAGGAAAGACAAATGCCATCACTTCAAATGTCCCCTGCTTGATATACTGATCATGATGTTGTATGGTGTGGAATATCACTTTGATCAGTTTGAATAACCTGTCCCAGCTGTTTATCTCCTGGCTGGAGAGACTCCACTTCTTGCCAGAGTGGTAGTATGGAAAGCTGAAAAGGTCTTGGCTCTGTGTAAGAACTGCTCAACAATAACAAAAACATCTCTGAATTATCATCATTGTGTTCAGCACAAATTCAAAACCCAGCCCCAGTCACTGTGAAGAAAATTAACTACTCCAGCCTAAAGCAGCATGTTGGCAAACAGAATTTCATTCCTGCAAATTTAAGGAATATGCAGGAATTGGCATGTCATTTTCAAATGGCATCTGGAAGACCAATACACTTCCATCTTCCAGAAGAAATTGAGTTTAAATGAAGTTAGTTGAATTCTTGGCAGAAAGTAAGTTATTTAAATGTCTGGCAGAGAACTTATACTGCAGGAAAGCAGAATGAGATAAACATGTCCTCAAGAATATAACATAAAGAGCAGGACATATAAAGGAAGTATTCTTAAAGAATTGAACAGATGATTACATCCTGAACTGCAGTAGCCTAAATTTACTAGAAGAGACTGAATGGAATCAGAAAACAAGTTTTTTCAGTTTTGTTCTTCTTTAGGGTAATTGTGAGTAGAAAATATAAGCTACAATATACCATGCTTTGGGGACTATGCCTAAATAAGACCAAAGATATTGGGGGGAGGAATATTTATTATACAACTTCCCCTTATTTGAATAATTGGTTCCTGACACACAAAAGCAATGCAGATTTTTTATGAAATGATCTGTTCTTTTGAATTATCTATCCTGTTCTATCTGTTACCTTCTACCTCTGCTTCTCTGAATGAATATCTGTCAGCTATTTACATGCTTTTGAGAGTTTCCTTATTCACTTGATGATGCTCAAAGGATGAATTTTTTTATAGTACTTAGGCTCATGAAGATGCAGATAAGCACCAATGAGAATTAGATACTTAGGTACCTTTGAAAATTTCATTTGATGACTGTTGTTAAGAGCTGGAAGTTCCCTTAAAAATCTAGTCATGTATACTTATGCTTATCTATATTACTGAAAGGGACTGTGAATCAGGATTTATGTAATGACTTTTTTTTCAGCTGGTTTGTAAGCCTTTGAGAATAGATCAAAATTCACTTTGATTTATTTTCCAAATGGACGTTGAATCATTCTTTCATTATCCTCATAGTATTAGCTAAATAACTGGATAACAAGAAAGGTATCCCATTCTTTTACTATCCTGTACAGAAGAGGAAAAGCAGTAAAGTGCTGAGAAAAATGGCACAGAGAGGGAATAAAATTGTAATAAGAATTTTTCTAATCTTGCTACTGATTCTATATTGTAGGCGAACAGCTAAAAACAGACTAGGGGGTTATTATACTATGAGAAGTATATCGTTCAAACATACACAGCAACAAAGCAGCAATGTAACCAAAACCCAGGGTATCCTTTTTTTCTCTTTATTTCTGTTTCCAAGTGCCCTAAGAGTTGGGCAGAAGGCTGCGCTGTGCATGAATTTTTCCCATGTACCACAACTTCAGTAAGTGACAGAGCATCCAGAGCTGTGTTTGTACTAATGGTTTCTAGCAATTGAAATGTTCAGATCCTGTGGTAAAGACCTATGCTATCCATCATCTCAGTCCCAGCTGTTCATACTGTGAGAATTTCTGTATGCTTCATAACTATCTCATCCTCCAAAGGAATGTGTGATACCCAAATAGCAGAGTGACAGCTGGCAGACTATATGTTGTTGAGCTTTAAATTATTATGAAGAATTTTAGGCTCTTCATAAATGGAGATATTTTTTCTAACAGCTTGGTTCTCTAGGAATCATGGTTTTCACTCAAAGGTACATGTTTGGATGCTATGCCCTTCCCGATCCCAGCTGTCACAGGGCTCCATGGGATTTCTGAAACATGCTTAATTTTAAAGTGCCTTCTGGAGGGGCTTGAATTATGCTTTAGTTTGTAGTGGTTTCTTTCATAACAATCATTAGAAAACGGCAAAATCATATAAAAGCTAGTCTTCAACTCCCTTTCCTAAAATGCACAGAACTTGTGTCTGCAGCTGAGACTGTGGTATCTATGCATTTTTAGATTGCATAAATTTAAATATCTTTCATTTTATCTTAGCAGCAACTGGAGAATATGGAGACAAAGTACCTGCACACTAAAAAAAAAATCCTTTTCTTTTTTCTTTGTTTGTTTGTTTGTGGGTTTTTTTGTTGTTTGTTTTGTGGGGTGTGTTTTTGTGTTTTTGTATTTTTGTTTACTTGTTTGTTTTGGATTTTTTTAGAATATTGTCTGGTCTGATTCTGTGAGTTCTACTGAGAGTTTCTCAGTCCTTTCTAATTTCTTGTATTATTATTTTTAACTCTTTTATCACTTCTATCTTGAGCTTTTCTAGTACAATGTATTTTAAAGCTTCTAGGCTCTTTGTCTTTTCTGCAAGAAGTTGACAGTAAGTGCATGTACCAAGTCTGTCTGAGCCCCATAGTAGCCTTAACAGTGCTATAAGATAACACTCCACTGTTTTGACTGCTGTGAGTACAGTGCCAAGGCAAGAGCAAGATTTTGGGAGGGGACACGAGCAGGCCAGCTGACCCAGAGTGACCAAAGGGATATTCCATACCATATGACGTCAGCTCAGATAAAAAGTTAAAAAAAGAAGAAGGAAGACGAGGGCGTTCGTTGTTTCCAATGTCTGCCCACTGAAAAAACAACCAAGTGTGTAGAAGCCCTACTTCTCAGGATGTGAGCTGACTCATTGTCAATGGGAAGTAGAGATTAGATTTTTCTGCTTTGTTTTTTTTTTTTGCACATGCAAACTTGTTGCTTATAGTAAACTGTCTTATCTCAAACCCAATAAGTCACTTTCATCTTATTCCCTTTTCTCCCTGCATGGCTGGGAAAAGGGGAGGGGCGAGAGACCCTGCAGGCCAAGGTCAACAGTGCATAATGTAATGAATGAAAAAAAAAGGCCGTGCTTCACCCTCCCTACAAATAGGTTGTTTTTTTCTGTCCTTGCGTGAAATATTCAGGCACCTACAAGTGTGTCTAGATCCCTTAAGACTGAACAAAAAAGGCACCACACTGTCAGCAATCCATTCCCTTTTCAGGAAATTTTTAATTTCAAGCCACTCAAAATATTTCCTGACATTTTTACTTTCCATCTGACACAACAGTCATGTCTGTTACCACCCCATCTCTGCAGTGCCATGAAACTTTTCAGCTCAGTTTCTGTAACTCCTGTTAAAGAGCTTGCAGAATATATCATAAAATGGAGACATGAAAAGTACTCAAATTGGACATGTTAAAAATTGACTTTTATTCCAAATCAATCAGACAGCTATATCAACTACATGGAGCTACCACTGCAGGTACTAGGTAATGGAGTGGAAGAACACAGTGTTGTAGATGGCCTGGGCTCCTGAATTTGAGCATTTCTTCTTATTATCAAAGTTCAGTACCAGAAAAAAGAGATTTGAGGTGTAGTCCAGATATCCTGGACTCCGACATCTCCCCCTCTTGTTTGAACCAAAAACACCTCCTTAACAGCTTTGTTCAAAGATTTCCAGATGCACTGAAGTAGACATGGCACGAGTATCAAGAAAATTATAACAATAATTAACACATACATAATTGTAGAGTTTCCCATATGTTCTCTCTGGGTTGATTCATGGGCAGTATCGCCGTATTGCTTAAGGCAATTGATAAGACTATGAGGCACAAGTATAATACCTGATCAGATTTCATTTTCAATGACCTTATTTCCCGTGTAAATCTGCAAAAATACAATACTGCATTAGATTCCCTCACAGAAAAACACAGAGAAACCCAAATCCCAAGGTCTTTGCACGTAGAACAAAAAATGACTGTGATCTTGGCACTGGTTCATGTCTGCGTGCTCGCTTCTTTGTTTCCGAGGTCAGTGTCTGCTTGCTTCTTGGCTTGATAGGGTTTCACATATCTTGCTGAGATCCACTTCGGCCCTTCTCCTATGGAAACACAAGCATAACCTTTGCCCCAGGTTATTAGTGGAGATGGTCAAAAGGTTCAAAAGGGATTTCAGGGTTTTATGTGTCTCCCCCCCCACAAAAGCATTATTACACTTATGTGAAGAGAGGCACCTTAGAAGGTGTCAACTAAAACATTTTTGCTGAAGTGCTGGTTGAAGTGCAGTAAGAGTTTTTGACAGTCTTTCATTCTGGGCTTTGAGGATTTTTTCAAGCTGTTCTCCCCAAATGTTTGCTTGAATTGCTGCAACATGCTGTGGTGTTCCTACTTTGCTGCATGCTTCTGTCATCTCCGCCATGGTGGGTTGTCCAGGCACGGCACTGATGATACGCTTGCATTCCACGTTGGCATTTGGAAATGGAAGGCTTCGAAGCAAATGATGAAGCTTTGCTGCTTCATCACTCACTTGTCTGTCCATTGCCTGCGAAAGGCGATCCAAAAAAGAAGTGAATGCTTCCGAAGGACCTTGCTTGACTTCTGTATAAATACTTTCAGGACCACCAGCTGGGGGAATTTGTAAAATTGCTTTTTGTGCTGCTTCTTTGATGTCTGCAAGCACACCTCTATACAAATCTCTAGCTTGATCTTCAGGTCTGTTGTTAGGTGCATCTCCTGCTAACTGAGCTACTGTGAGATTTGCATTTGGTTCTCCTTGGTATCTATTTCTCAGTTCCTGGAGAAGTCTTCTCCACTTTGCATCCCAAATAAGAAACTGTGAATCTGTAAGAATCATTGACACAATGGATCTGCAATCATACGGTGTTAAGTCATAAGTATTAAATGTACCTTTTAAAAGCTGTTTAAAATATAGAGACCCTAGACCACTGTCCTTCACTGCTTTCATGAGATCTTTGATGACTTCATGGTCTAGGCGTTCCCATATAGGGTTTGCATTTCCTGGTCCATAAGCAACTGGCAAAGCAATACTTTCTGTATCTGCGATATCAAAGTCTTTCTCTTTCAATGCCTTCCTTCTTATTTCTGACCAATCCGTTGCACTGGATAAATTCATGGAAGTAGGTTTGTAACTTGGAATCACTTGCTGTGCATATTGCCCTGATTCAGCCCCATCAAAACCTCGGGTTACTGTAAAAGCAGGGTTTTCTACCTTTCCTGTTTGAGGCATTTGGAAGTACAGTTCATTTGAAACACCTTCAGGGGAAAACCCAGCATACTGGTGAAATGCAGAGATATAAGGAGTATATACCGAGGATGTGGGTAAGGGATGTCCACCTTGTGCTGGAAAGAATAACAAGGGAAAATGTGTCTTCAAATGAGGATAGGCTTCCAAAGCACAGTCTTTTAATTGCAGGAAGAATTGTTTCATGAAGTCTCTGGAGTAAGGAAATGCATGTACTTGGCTTGAGGAATCAGATTTTTGCTCTAATTGTTCTGGAAACCAGAGCCTTGAACCTTGTGCTTGAAAAGTTTCAGGCCTTGTATTTGTTAATGGGACTCCTTGAGACGCAATGATTGTAGGAATGTTTTCATCCATGATATTTGATTGCTGTTGTTCTGTATAAAATTGTTGTTGTTTTTCTGGAGCAAAAGTTGTTTGAGGTCTGTGTTCCTCAGAAGTTTTATGTTGCTCTGAAATCTTCTTTTTATATATGGTAGGAAAAAACTGCTGTAGTTGTGGTGTTCTGCCACTAGATGACGTTGGCACTGCATGGATTGTTCCTGGGGAGGTTTTTGAAATATTGGTCTTTGTATTTTTTGCTTTGGTTGAACAACTGGATTTGAATCTTCATGTATAGAGACAGGAGAGAGAAATGTAGATTGGTGTGAGAATGGAGCGTCCAGAAGGCTGCTGCTGCTGTGTTCTTGCTGTGTCGCCACTGCCGCCGCTGCTGCCGCCGCTGCTGCTCCTGGCTCTGTGCCAGCTGTTGATGTCAGTGACACGGTCAGCGTGCTGCGTCCCGCCCTCTCAGGCATGACATAACCCTGCTCCACCCCTGTCAGGGCTGCTCGCACCCATTCCAGGTCGGATCGGAGCCACGCCTCCAATTCTGCTCCTTGCAGCTGCCCTGGTGGCTCTATTGGCACCGCGCTGCGCCAGCCGCGCGCCCGCACACGTCATCTCTCCGCGTCCGCCCCGCATGACTGCCCACATTACGTCTTCCCCCTCACTGTGTACCGTGCGCGATTCCAGGGTTGCTGCTTCAGCTACGCATTGTAATTCTAGCTTACGCGCCCGCACCAAGGCTGCTTCTGCCCCACACTGAGTCAATAATGCACACAACATGGCTATTTCTCCTCTCCCCAGCAATTCCTCCATTCTTATGGTGAGACCTGCCATGCCCAGCCCCGCTTCTCCTCTGTGTGGTGACTCCTCTGCACCCTCTGCACCATGCGGTGTCCCTGCCACGATTCCCGCAACCCCAGTGCCTTGTATCGTTTCTCCACTTTCACGTGATGGATCAGAGTTGCTACAGACCATGGTCGCCATTATAGGAATTCCCCCACTCCTGTTTTTGCCGCTTTTTCCCAGGGAGATGGGGTTTGTATCTTTTGGGTCCCCAGTGGTTTTTGAAGGGGTCTAGGGAGTCCTGCACCACTTGGCTTCTCTTTATCCTGTTTTCCCTTCTGGTATCTAAAGATAAGAGTGTCTAATTTGTCTTGTTTTGAGGGATACACAAGTAATTGATATTTTCCAGGCGCTTGTGTTGTATCATCTGCGTTTTCTGCTTGTGTCTGCAGCTGGTCTGTAAGAGCGATGGCAGGGGGGTTTATGGGCTCTTGGGCATTTTTTGGCTTTAAAGCAGTCTTTTCGTTCATGTTAGTTATTGTTTCAAGAAAAAATCTTCCTTCCGGTAATAGAGTGCTAAAGCATTTCTTGAGGTTGCATTATGATATAATAACTTGTTAGCATCCTGCCAGAAGCTAATATCATATAAGCTCCATGGCTCTATTTCTGGATACGTAGTACGGATCCAAGAAACTAAAGAGTTTAACTCTTTCGTGTTTATCCTAAGTGATTGCTAAGGATTTATTTCTTCCAGAATATTAAGAAATTCTGAGTTTTTATGTGTTTGGGATCCCTTCATGTTCTTAAACATGACAACTTAGCAAGACCTTTATGTAGGTCTCTGAAGAGCTCTTTTCATTCTGTGACTTTCCTTCCATCCCGGATCCATCTGTTCCCCCTCTCTGATCTGCAGATGGAAATGAACAGCCTCTCTGCACACTTGAGAGTTGCCGGTCCCTTCAGGAAGTGCAGCCTGCGTCTGTTGCCGATCTATGAGGTAGAGAATGCTGGTACCTTGCTTTGAGAAGTTTGTGTTCCTTTCTCAGGGTCACTGTTGTGGTTCAGAGCTTGATGGGCGCCACTTTGTCACTGCCCTGGCTCCTAAATTGGAGCTTTTCTTCCTGTTATCAAAGTTCAGTACCAGATAAAAGAGATTGGACTCACAGCTTCTCAGTTTTTCTTGTTGTTTATTAAGTTCTTATCACAACTTCAGTATGTCACTCTAGCCCTGAGTTTAACACGCTGAAGCATGTGCTGCAAAAGCCGTGGAATGGCGGCTGCTGAAAAGTTTTAAGGACTCTAATAACCAATGAACTGATAATACGTATTATATTTACAATTCTGTACCAGTAATCATAACTTGTTGCTAACATGTTTCTTCTACCTCAAATCTATTCTACCAATGCCTACATGCCACCTCTACTGCAGTACAAGGAGCAAGAAGAAGAAGAAAAGAGAACTCAGGACAACACCCAAAATCCTCCATCTTCTTTTATATCCATACTACAAAACCCAAAACTATAAGTTTCACTTCTGTGACAAACTAAACTATAATCTAACTTATGTTTTTGCTGCTTTTGCTTCTTCCGACACAGTATTATTATAAGACAATACAAAATCTGTGTTAGAAAATACATATGTGTTTACTCCTGTTGCTGATTTCCAGGCCATAGCAAGCACATGTTTTAATTCAATTCTAACTACCTAGTTCAGTTCTTTGGATTACTGAAAGTCATAAAAGGATAAAAACACATGTATCAACAATTTATACTGTCTAAAAATTGGAAAGAACAATGGCAGAAGAAAGAAAGATTTAAAAAGACTAAAATAATAAACACTAATTTTTCTCTCTGATTCTCTTTGATCTTTGACAATCTTTTGTGAATACTAATTTATTTATTTTTCCCTGAGGACAGCACATGCAAAAGCCGTTGTATTCAAAATGCTTCTTCCTTTCCTTGTTTAATTTTATTGATTATGTATCATTTGGGTTGTTTAAGCTTAAAGGTGATTTCTTCTAAGAGCAATAAATTTTTTAAGATTAAACATATAAAATACATAATATATAAATTTATACTTCCTGTTACTAAAGGAAAGTCACTAATGAACTTGCATATATGAGTTACTTTATACATTTCGGTCCCCCTGCTTTCAGGAAATTTAAGGAGGCTATGAACTGTAATAACTTTTTCTGCTCCTGGCAAATCTCATGGAGACCTCTTGGCATCCTGTAATAGTACGGAAGTGCAACATTCCCTCTCACTGTTCTTTGTCTCACTGAATATGAGTCAGCAGTGCCCTGGCAGCCAGGAGGGCCAATTGTGTCCTGGGGGGCATCAGGCAAAGCATCACCAGCAGGTCAAGGGAGGGAATTGTCCTGCTCTGCACGGGTGTGGCCTCACCTTGAATAATGTAGGCAGTTTTGGGCACCACAATATAAGAAAGATATTAAGCTATTAGAGAACATACAAAGGAGGGAAATAAAGATGGTAAAGGGCCTTGAGGGGAAGCTGTATGAGGAACTGCTGAGGTCACTTCGTCTGTTCAGCCTGAGACTGACGAGAGACCTCATTGCAGTCTACAGCTTCCTAGTGAGGGGAAGAGAAGGGGCAGGCACTTATCTCTTCTCTGTGGTGACAAGTGGCAAGAAGAAATGGCCAGAAGTTGTTTCAGGGGAGGTTTAGGTTGGATATTAAGAAAAGGTTCTTCACCCAGAGGGTGGTTGGGCACTGGAACAGGCTCCCCAGGGAAGTGGTCACAGCACCAAGCCTGACAGAGTTCAAGAGGTGTTTAGATGATACTCTCAGGCACATGGTATGACTCTTGGGGATGGTCCTGTGCAGGGCTAAGAGTTGGACTCAATGATCCTTCTGGGTCTCTTCCAACTTGGCATATTCTGTGATTCTGTGAAAGTCATACATATTTTTTCTGGTTTTGTTTTTTTCTGAATTGTCTAATAAAACCAAGTTATTTTATATATATATATGTATGTTAAAGAGGAGAGCTCTCAGAGCACTTTTAGCCTGTGCTTGAAAATAGCATTCCAGCACTATCCTCCAGACTGACAATGACAATGCAATTTTTAATTTATCATAAAAGGTTAAAAGCCAACAAAAGAAAAATTTCAGATGGAGGTAAGTTGATATTTAGTGTTCTTTCATCAAGAAAACTTTACATTTCAGAAGGATCTAATAGGGCATGTCATGATAGGACAAGGGGGAATGACTTTAAGCCGAAATTTGAAGATCCTTTCCAAGCCAAAAGATTTTAAGGTTCCATGATTTTTTTACAAATTTGTGAAGTTGGGAAACTGCGATAACTGTGAAACGTATTTTGTCAATAAACTGGAAGACATACCTTCAAGTGGAGCAACTAAAAATTAATTTCTGATACTGATTGGGACTTTGTTTTCTTGTTTATATTTGGTTGGCTAACATTTCTTTTGCATTTGAGTACAATATGTATCATTCTATCAGAAATACACTTCAGAAAGAATCATGTTAAGAAGAACAACAAAAACTCTAGGAACCATCTAGGAGAAGCTGTTCTGTTGGTGAGTGGTTAAGCTGCCTTTCCTATTTGTTTTAGATCCAGTCCATTGCCTTTTATTTGCTCATACCATTATCTGCACTTCTTAATATATTTCCCTCTCTACTTGTATTATTAAAATTCATTTATCACAGCCATATTTCATTATGGCCTGTATCTGTGGTGGGTTGACCCTGGCTGGATGCCAGGTGCCCACCAAAGTAATTCTGTCACTTTGCTCCTTAGCTGAACAGGGGCTTGCAGATTGAGATAAGGATGACTCACCAATTACTGCCATGGACAAAACAGAATTGGCTTGGGGAAATTAACTGAATTTATTACCAATCAAATCAGAGTAGAAATAAAAACTAAATCTTAAAAGTTCTTCCTCCCACTCCTCCTTTCTTCACGGACTTACCTTCACTCTGGAATTCTCTACCTCTTCCCTGCTTATCAGCACAGAATGATGGGGTGAAGGGCTTATGGTCAGTTCATCACATGTAGTCTCTGCTGCTCCTTCTTCCTCAGGAGGATGACTCCTCACACTCTTCCCCTGATCCACCGTGGGGCTCTTCCTACAGGAGACAGTCCCCAGTGAGCTTCTCCAACCTGACTCCTTCCCACCAGCTGCAGTTCTTCATGAACTTCTCCAGCATAAGTCCTTTCCATGAGGTGAAGTCCTTCAGGCTGCTCCAGTGTGTGTCCTCCACAGGGTCAGAAGTCCTGTGAGCAAACCTGCTCCAGCATGAGCTGCTCTAGCCATGGCACTGCAGGTCCTGCCAGGAGCCTGTTCCAGCGTGGGCTTCTCACAGGGTCACAACCTCCTTTGGGCATCCACTTGCTCTGGCATGGGGGCCTCCACATGCTGCAGGTGGATCTTTGCTTGACCGTGAACCTCCATGGGGTGCAGGGGAACAGCCTGCTTCACAATGGTCTGTACACAGGCTGCAGAACCTGGAGCACCTCCTTCCCTTTTTTCTTCCCTTTTTTCTTCACTGACCAGGGTGCCTGCAGAGCTGTTGCTATCACATATTCTCACTCTGGTGGATGATGCTATTGTGCGATAACTTCTTACCCTTAAATATGTTATCCCGGAGGTGCTACCACTGTCACTGATGGACTTCGCCTCAGCCAGCAACAAGTTTGTCTGGAAGCCAGCTGGCATTGGCTTCATTGGACATAGGGAAAGCTTTTGTCAGCTGCTCACAGAAGCCACTCCTGTAGCCTCACTGCTACCAAAACCTTTCCATACAAATACAGTATCAAAGAAACACTGATGACATTTAATATAAAAATACCAGGTTATTTTAGGGTAAATTGTTAGTAAAAAGGCTAAAGAAAGTCTTCAATGATGTTGAAAGACCTTCATATATCATTGAACAAAGGATCATTTATTTGTCTATTTCAGTCTGAGAACTGGATTTCCAAATCAGCCTTAGGCAAGAGCATAGCAGCTATGCTGAACAGCTCACTGGTTAATAATGTGGGAATGCCATATCAAAAAAACATCACAGCATGACAAATAATTCTTTTTTGCGGGTAGTTAGTGGACTTAATTCATCCCTAGCATAACTTCATATTGGAGAATGAGACAAATTTTGCCTTTCTGTATTTGTGCTTTATCTGATTCATGAAAACCATGTTGAGTATTAAGACAGTTATTTTTTCCTCTTTGAGTTTCAAGAACAAGAAGAAGATATGTTCTCTGTAACTTATGAAGTATGCACTCAGCATTTTTGTCACTTTGGGATCTGTATGCAACAGTGCTTAAGAAATATATGAGACAAAAATATTAGAAGATGCAACTGTCATGTATCTTACAAGCTGTAGAATGGGGACCTTCAAGATGCAATTTGGTACTTGTATGGTAGCTATACTAAGAATAAAAGTGTATGATAGGAAGGCACCAGGCCTTTGATTTCTTGCTTCCTCTTCCCATTCCATCTTCTGACACAGGACTTATCTGAATAACAAAGGCTACATAGGCCAATGTTTGAAGTAGTTTCTCCAAAGGCTTAAATACATTTTGAAAACAAATTACTTGTTGGTAAATTCAGAATTTTTAGGCAAACGATTTTGTAAACATAAGTGTGCAATTCCTTGCAAATGAATTAATTGAACTAGTCTAAATGCCATGGAAGTTAATGACAGTGATCAAATAACTTCAATAAATAACAAATGGAACCTAAAGGAGAAATTCCATGGGGAAGCTAGGTTCTTAAAGTGTAAAAGGGAAAAACAAACCATAAATGAAAAAGAGGTAGTTGTCTCATGGAAAATCTAGGAAAATTCCTATGACATCTGAAGATGAATTTTCATTCAGTTATCACAGATATATTTTTCAGGTTCAACAAGTCAACCTTCCAACTTTGTTGACATTTGTGCTTTCTAGAATAAAAATGACAATTGTCTTCAAACATCATCTTGGAATTCCACTTTCATATCTTCTAGATGACATGAAGAATTTTCAAAGCTATTTTTTTGTCTTTGAAAGTGTTGCAAGATACAACATTAGAGTGACTATGTCTTAGAAATACAGTGTGTGGAAGAGTTGAGTGTTGACATGAAAGTTTATGTGCCCTTGTGTAACAGCAACGAATTTCTAGTGTACCATGTAACTGTGTGAGCAAAATCTCTATAAAGATATTTTACTGCATCAGATGGATTGATTTCATGAACAAAAACCATCAAGATATATGTGATTTTCAAGTACCAAGACATTGTACAACGTAATGCTCTAGAAAAGATGATTCAATAGTTTGCTGTGTCTGGAGTGTGTTTTTGAAACATTATTTCTAATATAGGTGCTGTGGATGATTTGAATATGCACTTTCTACCAGCTGGTAAATGTTTCTTGTGCATATTATTGTCCTCTTTTTTCCATGTTTGCTCTCCTACTTGTCTACCTTTCTGTCTATGTCCCAAGAAGATGAAGAAATACTGCTCTGGTTGTTGGTAACAGGCTCCAATCACAACAAGAGTGAAATCTGAACTTCATTTGTCATAAAATGTTATGGACTATATTGATAAAAATGCAAATGTTTGTTCCTCTAGCAGACATAACATCACAAAATGAAGAGAAAATCATCCAACCCTTTTAATTTCTACAAACACATTGTTCTCCTCTGATAATGTCTCATTCTGATTTTGTTCTATGTTATAAGAGGGAGTGGGAGCACAAATATATTGTTCACACCAGACTTGGGATCACAATGACTGTGTGTTTTAGTTCTTGTTGATACATTCTACTGCTGTGCTAAAACCAGGCCACCATGGTTTTAACATGTATTTCTAATCATAAAATTACAAACCCTGACTGAATGCCAACTAACCTATTTTCAAAACTAGGAAAGGACTAGGAAATGGAGAGCCAGAAGGAACTGAGATAAGAAAGGATGGATTCAAGCAAGAAAGCATTGGCATCTCTAGTATGGAGGAGTTTGTTAGTGAAACACAAGATGAAAGACCATAATTTCTTAGTTTGCAGGTTAGTTCTGTTTTGTTCTGAATTAATTTTTTTTTCTTCAGAAGAAAACATTGTGCCCTGTGTTTTAGCCTATCTATATTTTCTACAAACACTAGATTAGTATGCAAGGAATCATGCAAATTTCCCTGCTTTGCTGTCCTAGGAGGAAGTTCTTAATTTTTATTTTCCTTGCTACTAATGCCACACTCTTGTTTATTTATTTGCAACTTTCATAAAATGGTCCCTATGGTAAGACTTCTTATTTATCCCTCTATATGCTTTAGATTTCCCTTTATCCCATTAATCTTTGTTACACTTGCATTTGTGTTCAGTTTCTGAGTATCTCATAGTGCACACCTTGGTACTAGATTCCATCCTACAACCTTGCACCTCTTTCAGTGAATTCCCCTGGGCATGGAAATCCATTTTTTTTTCTACAAGAGAAAAAAAAAAAGCAAGGCTGACAGCAAAAAAAGAGTCCCTCCTTTCTGTGGCTCAGCTAGTCTTCTCAACTTGAAGAATGTGACCAGGTCCTAGGTCAGGTGTCTACTCTTTTTTGTTTTCCTATGTTGCTGCTCCAGTGACCTGGCACCACCGGGTCTCCCTCTGTGGCTGTTCACAAAGATGTGGAAGCAGTGGGCTTGTCACAGGCCCTTGAGGTCCTTGCAAGATGTCAGAACAACTCACTGTTCAGGAACCAGTATTGAGCATCAGCATACCATTCTTAGCAGCACTGCTGAATATTTTCCATGAAATAATAGTTATTCTTTCAAAATATAACTCTTGAATATAACTGGAAAGTAATTTACAGTGTTTATAAAGAAAGCATTTTTAATGACCAAACTGCCATTTATGTACAACCACATATTCTAACTATAATGTCTTACTAACTATTCCAGATAATGAGATGTGTGTTGTGTGGGGTAGTGTATGCTTAATACTGTATATAATAAGTCTCTATTTTTATTGCTATTCAATTAGGGATGTTGTGAGAGACTTACTCCTGTATACTTCAAATACTTCCTTTAGTGCATTAAATAACAATATTGACTTCTGCTGATTGTGGCTCCACACTGCAGATATCAAAACCATTGTTTTAATTTAGTTTTTGGAGTCTTAAGTCTATAACAAGCCTTCAAATATAGTCGTCTTACTTTTTTTCATTATTATTCCCTATTTAATCTGAAGAATTCTCTTATTTGTTTCAGTGTTTGTAGTGGCCTAATAAATTTTCTGTTCTTGCATATAGTTTTCTTTCTTGACCAGTCTTAATTTTCATTGCTTTGCTTATTTGTGGTAACCTTTATAGAGGTATTTTTATGCATTTCTATATAACAAGCAATTTTACCCTTCTCTTAAAGTCATTATTTGTAAATAATTCTTAAATTCTTTAATGAATACTTTCAAAATATTCATGTTCATAGGTTTTTGAATATCATTGAAACTCTCTTGTAAATTAATAAAATATCGCATCTGCTTCCTTTTTTGAGCGCATGAAGCTTTAGTTGATACTTTTTCTTAGGACACAGACTTCAAACACTAGGATCAAAACACAAATTTTGTTCATTTACTCATTTTCAAATGGGAAATTCCCGAGGTCTTTCCCTTCCAGCAAAGAACAGCAATACCAGCATTACAGGCAGGTATTTTTTCTTTTCTTTTTTTTTTTTTGTTTCTTTTTTAGCCTTGGTTTGAAGGCTTTTCTCTGTAGTGCTCATATTTTTCTGAACTTCTGTACCAGACTTTCCAATTTTTTGATATATTCACTTCAAAGCTTTGCTGCTTAGTGTGTGAAATTCGTCTATCTTCTGGCAAAATTCAGGCTTTCAATTTTGACAGTTTATTCAGTATGTTTATTATCTTCTGTATGAAATAATTTACTTCCTAGTACCCTTGCTATTGTATTTACTTTCTTTTTTTTTTCAGATTATCAGGTCATTATTTAGTCCGTTCTTATAGTCTATATTAAAATATGCCTTCGAAGTCTCAGAAATGTTTTCTGTCACGCATGTGCCATCTCTATGCAATATCCAGGGTTTCTAGTAGAATACATTTTTCTCCAACATGTGTACAGATAGATTCTCTGAATGATCTTACATATATTCTTATGTATTTCAGAGAATCCCAGAATCACAGAATGGGTAAGGGTGGAAGGGACCCCAGTGGGTCATGTGGTCCAACCTCCCCGCTCAAGCAGGGCCATCCTAGAGTACGTTTCACAGGGTTGGGTCCAGACTATTCTTGAATATCTCCAGTGAGGGAGACTCCACAACCTCTCTGGGCAATCTGTTCCAGCACTCAGTCACCTGCACAATAAAGTTCTTCCTCATATTCAGATGCAACTTCCTGTGCATCTGTTTCTGTCTGTTGCCTCTTGTCCTATTGCTTAGCACCAAAAAGAGCCCAGCTCTATGCTCTTGACACCCTCTTTTCAGATACTTGCAGGCTTTGATGAGGTCCCCTCCCAGTTGTCTACAGGCTGAGCAGATCCAGCTCCCTCAGCCTTTCCAGCAAAATTCTCCAGTCCGCTATTCATCCTTGTAGCTCTCCGCTGGACTTGATCCATGTCTTTCTTGAGCTCCATGTCTTTCATATACTGAGGAGACCAGAACTGGACACAGCATTCAATATGACCCCTCACAAGGGCTGAGTAGGAGGGCAGGATCACCTCCCTTGAGGTGGTAAAAAGTTGATTACATCTTTATGTTCATGTACTTATATTTTATATGTTCATGTATGTATATTCTTTTAATTGGTGGAGAAGAGGGGAAGGAAGACAAGGCTAAGTCAAATGTCCCCCAATACACTTGTAGTGTTTCTTGCCCCATTTTTGTGACACAATTTCTTAGGCAACCATCAGATCTTTAGACCAGTGTAGAAGGAGGCACCCAGGAGTACCTAGGCAGGTACAAGCACTTGAGCAGATGCCTGTATCTTCCTTTCACTCAGTGTGCTGGGCTGCAAGAGTGGCTCCCATCAGACAGCCCATGTAGGGCTGCGCATTCTTGCAGCTGGCAGGCTAAAGTAGACCTTGCCTCCATGATTTTTGCACAGGAAAATGCATCGTATTTACATACTGTGCTTATTTGAATCTCCCTTAAACACTCTTCCTGCCCAGTATACTCTCAGGTTTAGTAGTTCACCTCTAAAACTTATTAAAGAAAATATCTAAACGTAAACAATACTGATTTCCACATTCAGTCATGCTATGTCTTTACCAACCTGACCTTGA
Source organism: Calyptomena viridis (assembly GCA_013390005.1). NCBI lineage: Eukaryota > Metazoa > Chordata > Aves > Passeriformes > Eurylaimidae > Calyptomena > Calyptomena viridis. The sequence continues at coordinate 49,707 of WEIV01000929.1, forward strand.
GTGTTCCGAAGCATGATCTTGGAAGCCTGCTTACCTCAAGCCTATAGTTCTGGTAGAAAAACTGGAATCCTGATGACTATTGGTGTGGAACCACGTAAAAGAAAATAATTACACCAAGTGGTTTTGAAAATATGCTTATATTGATGTACAAGGATATTTTTCTTGGAGTCAGTGAAAATATTTTACATGAAGAATGAATTTGGTATTATCGAGAAACAAGAAAAAGCATTATGCTAAGTTTTGGTTATATATGCAGGAATTAGTTAGCCTGTTTTAAAATGGGATTTGTTGTTGGGTTTCTTTTTGTTGTTGGTGAGATTGTTTGTTTGTTTTTGTAAGGGATTTACTTTCTTTAAACACAGATGTATAGGAAATGAAGATAGGTCAGATAGGAAGTCCATGAAACTCTACCAGTCTTTCATTAAATGGTATCAAACAAGACAACAACACAAAATATAATTTAGTGACAATTTAGTAGTTTTTTATGTAAGATGGCTACATCAGGCTGTGACCAATCCCATGGAAACTGATTTTGTGATATAATAAAAGTGAATATTAGATACAGATTCAGATTTATATTGTAAAAATGTTATATCACAACGATGTTGCATATGTTTGTAATTATCCCTTGCTTTCTCAACACATTTAGTTCAGAGATATTTATTCTCCAGAGATTTATTCTAAGACAAGTTAAAGATCAGTTTCCATTAAACTGCAATGAGACCATGGTATTTACCTTCTTAAAGTCTTATCAGCTTGTTTTACTTTCATTTTCTTGAATTGTTTTTTTGAATAGAGCAACACTTGCAATTTACTGCCTTGTGTTATCCTGTGCAGAAACTAAGATTAACACTTGAACTACAAATCAAAAATGGCTGTTTCTCTTCCTTCTCATTATCACATTCCTTTTTTTTTCTTGGTGGGGTGCATTTTGGATGACATATTTTCCCTACTGGGAGCTGCAGGATTCTGCAAACTCTGCATTGAAACCCATGTCTTCATCATTATCTCACTTCTAAGTATTCTTATAATGACAAATGTAGCAGGGTTTTTGTTGCAGCAAAGATGAATAAATTAATCTCAAGTGATCCATTATCAAAGGTGAAAGAAAATCCTCATTTTTTCACAAGTGTAGAATATTCGGATTACAGAATACATTGATTAATTGCTAGTAAATGAACACTACCTGGAAAATTTTGACTATTCAGTTACTTTTTAATTGTGTTTAAGGAGAGGAATCACCATCATATCCACATACATCTCTCCATATAACTCCTCATAATACCAAACCAAATTAAAATTAGATAAATCTGAGTAATTTTAATTTGAACACTGTTTTTCAAATTCCTCCTATACTCCCATTGGCCCAGGGAAACATAATAGCTGTATTTACAGAGACAGTTGCTTTAGTATCTTGAGGTAGTTTGTTGTAAGACTTTCACTCTAGGACAGGGAGTTTGAAGTACAATTGTGTCAGTACAGTGCAGTTAATAGAGGTGATGATTCCAGTCAATAGTGTTCCACTCTTGTCACTTTTTAAACCAGAGAATACATTTCTTTGGGTAGCAAGGAGTGGGATGGAGTTTGAGTCCAAGACTGTGTAAGCCTATGTATTGGGACTCTGCATGTATGAAGACAATGAATCTTTCCAGTAAGCAAAACTCAAAATATGTTCCAGGAATAATTCATAACTTCTGTTTACCATCATTCCTGCCTCTGCTTTACATACAGCAGTCTCTGTTGAGAAATGGTTATCTGGCAAAGCAGAGGTAATTTACTTACTAAAGAATTTCTTCCTCTGATCCTCTAGCATTTAAAACCACAGTAGTTGATAGCCATATAGTTTGTGTTATGTAGTAATGGCAATGCACAAAGTCTCTCTCCGTGTGATATAGTCTTTTTCTTCATTTATAATCTACTGCTATAATCATAAAAATATCTGATAAAAGACTATTCACTCCATTGTAGAAATACATTCTTTTTACTGTTTGGCAGAAACACTTGGTATAGAGTTCATTTATGCACTGATGGTTGGCAACTAAGACTATAAGCAATATGTATTGACTATACATTTCTTTAACATTTCTATTTCAATTTCCAACATCCACTGTTGAACACTGAGTGTTCTGGTAGTAAGCAATAACATAGATTTTAATGTATAGGATAAACAGCTTTTATTAAAAGAGTGACAAATACAAAACATAATTGGCAAAATGCTTTTTGTTGCCTTCTCTCTCATCTTGATTTTTGCCTGTATGAGTTTATTAAATGTTAAAAAACTTTAAGTAACCTTCTGTCTTTCTTTCTCCCTCCCAGCTGTGGTCTGTACCATGTCTCCTACCAAGTCAGATCATCTGAATATCATGGGGGAAAGGATGAAACACACTGCTAGGTGCATCACTGTCTTGAAATACAAGTGGTTTCAAGAGAATCTACTCTGACAAAGGAGAATTTGTACTGAAGTAGAAAATCAACCAGATGTGAGTGTATTTTTTAACATCAATTCTGAAGGTAGTGTTTCTCCTTTTATGACCAGGAAATAGATGGATTAATTGTAGCAAGTTATAGCCACCCCGACAGCTTGCCCCGCTCCTTCTTCAGCCTGGGCTTAGCTTTGGCCACGGAGCACTGATAGGAGGGGGCCCTTCTAGGCGGGGAAGCCTCTGAGTCGGGAGGTCCATCTCAGAAGGTGCTTCAGGGCTCGCAGGGCTGTGTGTCCCCTTCTGCAAGCCCTCGAGGGTTAGGCTAGTGAACGGAGGACGAACAAGTGCCGGCAGCTCTTTGTGGTTGCAAATATTACAAGCTTATTTCTCCTTGGGAGCAACGTGCTCCACAGGAGGTCCAAAGCGTATGAAAGCAACCAAGGAAAAGTCCCAAGTACTTCCGGTCTCTGGTTCTTACAGGGGAGTTGAGCCAATGAGAAGGGAGGAGAAGGGAGGGGACAAACCACAGAACAATATAATATAGACAATATATAACCACAGAACAATATAATACAGAGATATATAATATAGAAATACATACTAAATACACGCTACAACAGTAAGTGACAACTCTATCTCTGACAGGTATAGGAAAACATAATTTTTTTTTTTTATTCCATATACCTGTGTGGGTCTGCTAAATAGAAGATAATTATTCATGTTTTTGAGTTTATGTCAGTAGCATTCAAATACCTTCTGTAAATATTTTTCACTTAGTCACTTCCTTTTTACTTATAAAAGGATGTCAGTTACTGAATCCATGGATTTATTGATTGCTCTTAGAGATGAACACAAAATTACCTCTATGTTAGTAATGATTATTTCACAGTTTATTGTGTTTGTAATATCAAAATAAATAATGCAATTGTATTTTGTTCTCTGACAGGAGTAATTAACTACCTCTGCACAGTGTTTCCGTAGCATGTATCTGCCAGTGATTTAAAATTGTTTGTCTACTCATGCTACAACAGACAGGGTGGAAGGAGAAAACATCTGTCATCTAATTTATTTCTCACTGCATTATGTATATAAAGTAAATGCTGGTTATGCATTAATGTTAGTGAGACAGTTTATCTGCATATTTTTTTCTGCTTCTAAACTGTCGTTTTTATAGCCTTATGTTTGGAAGATAAATAAATGCCTTCCAAGCCTTCTGTTGCCTGTAGGACGAATTTCAGAGCCATGTAAGAAAGAAAGAACTAATAGAGCCATGTTCAATGCATCCACTCCCGACAAATAGATTTGTCTTATTTGTAGTAATACAAAAAAGACTTTTTTTATTCACTTCTCATAGAGAAGGAAGTAGGTAATGTGTGTGGTCCTGTCTTCCAGTCTGTAAAGACTAATCCCAGCATTTCTGTCTGAGAGGTGCCTACCTCCTCAGTCATTAACTAGTGAAGCAGTGATCTTTGAAAATTGAGTTAGTTTCTGTTGTAATGTGCAATTAGCATGTATTTCTCACTGTATATTATTGTTCTGTTACATGGTATGTCCTGTTATGATGTGCCCCACCCCTCACCCCAGATGGTTTGTCCCTTCCCTTGTTCTCCCTTCCCATTGGCTGGAGCCCCTATAAGAACCAGGGGCCGGATATGGGAAGGGCTCTTTCCCTGGTTATCCCTGATAAGCTTGGACCCTCCAGGTGGCCTGTTGCCTCTGGAGTGAATAAACTTGTATTATATGTAACCATGGAGAGCCGCCAGCACTTTCTTCGTCCTCTGTTTCCCTCAGCCATCCCTGGGGAGTGCAGGGGCACCTCACCCCCTGGCAAGCCCTGGCAGGGGATGGCTACAAGTTTCCATATGACTTATTTCCTTCAATACAATTAACACACTATATGAATAAAATTTTGCTTGCCTTTGTGTTCTGTGAAGTTTCACAATACTTCAAGACAATCCTCCATACTGATTTTAATATGTTCCTCTCAATGTCAGTTTAGGTCTGCTATCTGGTTTTGTCCTTGGCTTCTAGAAAGAGAATGTACACAATAAAACTCTTCACTCGTTTTTCTTTAATCCTTGAAAGTTACTTGCCTTTAATTGCTCTGTAACAAAATAAGCAGTGAACTTTTAATGCCACAAGGATAATGGAAATATTCAGTGGTATTTACAGGACCTTTTGTTTCTTTTTATCTCAGTACACTTTTAATTATGTTTTTTATTTATATTACAGAAGAGCTGAAATATTCCAATTAGGAATGGGCCTCTTCTGTATTAATGTTTTATTGAAAAAGAATTGTGCCATGCCCTGAGGAGTTTACAGTTTTATTTAACTCACAAAAGTGAAATAATTTAATAATTAATTGAAAGAATAGCTGTTATGAAGCCTATTGTATCAACCTGTGTGATTTTAATTGTGGTATTTTATGCCTTACTTTTATCTAACTTTTAAAAACAGATGGCCCAGCTTCACTTTGGTAATTTTTACCTACTCTAGCCTCACTCACTCGGGAAGATTTAGTTCTTCAAGTCAGGGACAAAAGCTTGAAAAAGTGAGCTTTCATGGCTGCAGTGAAAAATTAAAATAAGAAAACCTGTGGACATTTTGAAATTACATGAGATTAGAGACTTTTAGGTTTTGGATGTTTATGGCTTTCAGTAAAGCAAAAAACTTAATAGCTCAAGTTGGTTAAGGAGGGTTATATAATACTGAGTAGCAAAAATATGGTGATTTTTGCATTTATATTTTCAGGACTGTTTAACAAGTGTGTCGATTAGAATACTTAGAAAGATGGGATGCACACAAAGAAAATCCAGACTGCAGTTATTTTTAAACATCATTCATATGTCATCACTATGTCATTCTCTTTCAAAAACGTTTCACCAAAAATCCTAGCTCTTGTAGTGCCACAGCTACAGTGTGGATCAGGAAAGCCTTATGAGCAACAGAAAACCTATGTAGGAAAAGGTACAGTATGCTTAAAGTTTAATTTTGTGGCAAACTCATTTGATAATTTTCTCAAGACTGCTGGAGACTTGTGTCAGTTTTTTCCTGATGCCCTAGGAGACACAGTGAGCAGTGGAGCCAGAGGCATGTCTCAAAACATATCCAGATGCCAAAACATTTTGGATCTAAATATTCACAATGAGTATTGTGCTATGCACAGAAAAAGTAATTTAAAATTCACAGTCACTGATATGTTGTCTGTTTTCTTTTTTTTTTGTTATTTCCAGGTAGATGATGAATCACATTGCAGTCTTAATAGAAACCATGCCATTTTCATTTAGCACATGTATTTTTTCAGATTTTGTACTAAAAATTTTATATCACAATATTATTATAGTAGGACATATGATTTTTCCAGGATAATTGAGTGCAACCAAAGAATTTATTTGAATATTTCTATCATTTGCATCTTTATTCACAAAAATCTGTTTATGACTAAAAGCAGCTTTACTGACATAATCACGTAAGATAGTGGTGGTGCTGTTGTTATTATAATTATTATTATAATTATTATTAACTCACATCTGTCTTACCAAAACCCCAGTTAGAGAACAGACTCCTGCTGTTCTCATTTTTCATGAGTGACAAGTCATTAAAAATTAAGTATATAATCAAGACAACACATGTATAAAGATGGTCAGGATAATGCAAGAACACAATTAACAGCTGTGAATCATCTTAAAGTGCAGTGCCTCCATGACATTTTTGGCTTTCCATGCCTTTTTTAATGAAATTATACTTAAATAAACCTATCAGCATTTTAAAGCAGAAGTGACCCTTTCTTCTTTCATAATACAGAAAGGTCAATGGGACTTTCTGATAATGCTAAATATTTCCTTAATCTGAAGAGTACAATTGTCAAGAAACTATAGTATGTCATAGAGATATCTCCTACCATGAAAATGTCCCTAGATCAAATGGCAGAGTAGATACTTTCCTGTAAATCTCTGCCTCTCGTGTTAATGGACTTGATCCTTGTACTAATCCACTATAGACTATATAGACTATTTTTTTTTTGATGAGTAATATAGGCTACTATATTTTATAGATGGGTAAAAGTCAGAGGCGAAACAGTATAATATTTTAGAAACTGCAAAGGTGAATTTTCTGCATATGTCATGTACCTTAATTTATACTTTGTCTTTGTATCTTTTGCTAAGAAACAAGATTCCAATTCCCCAAGTGTGCTATTGAACACTTTCTGATGGAATACAACCATAGAATCGCTATACAGTCAACATAATTAACCAGCTATGACTTATAATGTTATTTACCCCTCATTATTCTTTCTCTTTGAGAGAAGAAAAGAGTGGGACGTCAGTGAAAATGAAGAAGAAAGAGATCAAGAAAGATTCTCTAGAAAAAGAAGTGTAAAGTAGCATGCACTTATTTTCTTCAGTACTGCTCCTAAATTATTAATTTTTAAGCTCTTCTTTTTTGTTTGCCTTAGCCCTTTAGAACTATTCATACAGCCTGTTAGTCTGTGTTAAGAAACTTCACAAAATTGCACTGCATGGTTTGTTTTCCTGTTTAAGGATAGTTAACATTTACATTTTATTGGAAGTTGAGAGTTTTTTCTTTTATCTGAGACACTAATTTTTGTCCTTTAGGACACACTCTAATTCAATAACTCTCCTTCCTCTTTTTTTTCATCTTGGGTTTATATCTTCTAATTTATGGATCAAATGTTGTTCACCAGCCCAACGCTGTAAATCTTTCATGAGTTGGTCTGGATTTATGCTGAGGGAAGGGAGGGAAAATTGGCTTCATGCCTCTTATGTGGCCTTTTCCCTCTAAAATACAGCATCTCTAAACATGGAGCAGATACAGAACTCCCTTGAAATAATATTAAATACTTCTGTTCATAGCAACTGTTTTTAACCAGAATCACTTGCTAAATTCTTTCTTCTTTGATTGGTGCCTTTTGCCAGATCCACCTCTATCATTTTTGTTTCAATCATTCCCCAAAAAATGTATGTTCTTAAATCTTTCTTTTTGCTCTCATCCATAGAGTGCATGTTTTCTGTCAGTACACTGAATCAAAAAACATGTGATTTGACTGAGAGTCAAATGCATTTTTCTCTTAATCCTGAAGATGAGATGCTAAGTGAACACCAAATGCTAAAAGATCGCATGGAATTTTTAATACAATTAATATGTTAATTCACATAATTTATTTATTTCTAATTCCTGAACCTATCTTTCTCACAGCACTGTTAAAAATGCATCTCTATTACAGCCAGGCTGTTTCTTTAGGTAATAAAAAATGTTATACATAATACAGGACCCACAGAACATTTAATATCCAGTGGGATCAGCACAGAAAGGAACTGTTTTCTGCCCTCTAATAAATCTTACAAGTCTCCATTAGTTATGTGCAAACATATTCACACTGAACAGAATGTGTTACTTTGTACTCAAGGCCATACTTCACAAAGAATAAATTGTGGCACACTGGATATCTTTCCAGGCATTTTTGTTGTAAGGAATCAGAGGGCTGGTCTGTGACTCCCACCCAAGGAGCGGGCAAGAGCTTGGCAAGGCTTGGGTGCCAGCAGCAGTCACTGCCTCAAAACTTCCTGAGTTGCCTTGCAAATACCCCAAGCAGTAATTTTCTTCTCTTACCATGTTCTCAAAATAGATGAAGAAAAGAGAGAAATGCTGTTTAGTGCAAACCTCTCCAGCTGACTAACCTAAAAATTATCTATTAACCTATGAATCTGTAGTACTTCCATTGACATTTGACACTCAAAGCAGCTGTCAAAGAATATTTACCTCAAAGGAGTCTGCAGGTCTTTCAAAAAGATTTTTATTCCCCAAAACTTTAATTTTATATTTTACAATATTAGGGTATTTTTAATTACATTACATTAGTCACATTTTCTATTTAATTTCTATAGGTAAATGGATTACATTTTGTATGTACTTAATTCTGCTAGGATGGGCCTTGTTTTGTTGTGTGTTGTTTTTGTTTTTCCAGAGATTAGGCACACTCAGCAATCAGTGAAACGCTTTATCTGTAATCAGAAATTCCCTGATATGTCACTTGTCACCATAGAGATGATAGTAATCTTAGTTGAAAACTTTCATGTTTGATCTATCTTGTAAATAGTTATACTATTTAATTAGCATTTGCAGATTAAATTTTGAAATGGAATATCTTAATGTAGTTGAATTGCTGCAGGATCTAGGAAAGGAAACTCATGTGATATTTTATTTTAAGACTACTATACTTTTCATTTGAGCATTGACATAATGTAGTGTATTTTTAGACAGAGTAGTTCCTTTAGAAATATCATACTCAATTTGTGTTAAATACTAGATTCCAGAATCCTTTGCATCTTATAAAGACTGTAATTAAGTCTTATCTGGTATATAGTCAAAATAAAAAAGATCAAAGACTGTTCAATTATTAAACTTTTATTAAATAGCTTAATACAATTAGTTCTCTATTTTTAAAATGAAACATTTTAAATTCTAAACATTTTAAAACATGTAAAATGTATTGCTTTTCTCCTCAAACATTAGTATTAAGCATAATAACAGACTATACAAAAGATAATTCTGATATGGAATCACCGTCAAGTTCAAAATGTGAGATGTATGTTACTGAAAATTTACAGTATGCTTTCTCTCATTATGAACTGCCAGGGCGTGTGTTGGGAGCCTGAGGTGGGATGCAGAGAAGAGAACCTTTGCCATCAACTGCAGTTTGCATTCTGGCCTATATCTACACTTCATATTTTTGAGAGAGGATAGTATCATATCAGCTCATGCATGAGTGTGATCTCTTATTTAAGCTGCTCTGGAAACTTAAGCCGTGGAGTGAAGGAGAGATGTCAAACATTGCTATGGAAATGAAGATATTGGAGTTCTCAGTTGTGGTGCAAGACATTTAGCTGGGTAATTTTTAGTGTAATTGTTTTCTATTTGTAAAACAAGAGTGATAATATCAATCTATTCTTTAAATGGTTTTTCATTAAAAAAGCACTTGCAAGAGCAAGAGTGATCCAGACGGTAAGAATAATAAATGTCTCTTCTTAAGAGAGAAAGTGACTTTATGAAAGGAAGGAACTGCTCTGTGCAGTGTCTTATCAAGAAATTGGAGAACAGAGAGAAAAAACATTCCGACTTCACACAAACCCCAAGCATTTTCTCTGTAATTTTCTATATAATCTGGTATCATCATAGATGGTGAGCTGTCAATAAATAAGACTGTGTCAAAATTCTCCCTCCAGGCAAACAGGAGGTAAAATGGTACTAATGTAATAATGTTTTTTTTTATTTTCTGGTTTATGTGTAAAAAGGAAAAAGACTTGTGTGTTTATAATAGAATTGGAGAAGACTTACTGGAAGAAAAACTACCAAAGGAAAGAGGAGAAGGAGCAGGCAGTTAATAATTTCTCTCTGTTATGGTTTTAAGTACCACAACACTCTCTCTATCTGATGTTATTGGAAGACAAGCTGTAGGAAATTACTGCACTCGTGTAGAGTTGAATACTTTGTATATGACAAATTGTAACACAGAAGTCTGAAATGCACAGAATTATGAAGCTATTTAGTGAATTTTAGGCCATCTAGAAAGCACGAAATACTTACTTTCTGAAAATATAAATATTTTAGTATGTTTTAAGTCATCACAGCACTTTGACACAATGTGTGTTGGTAACACAGTATGAAAGATTTCAGGAGGAGAGAACTGACTTTATCCTGAATCAATTTCTCCTTTATAAAATATATATTGTTTTGCATTTACTGTGTTTGTCACTGACAGTGAAATTCATCTGCACTACCTGACCCCACATGACCATCTGTCTCTTTTGGCTGGGCAGTGATGCCCATAAGCACAGATCTGACCTCAGCCACCGACACACTATGACTAAGGTCATCAAACCAGCTGGAAGCTTTGCAGGAGTCAGGCTGGCATGCAGAAATGTTTTGGAAGTCCTTTCTCAGGAGCTCTTCTGCCAGACCAGAGTGGGTACAGGACTGCATGATCAGCAAATTTTGGAAATTCCTTTGAGTGATTGAAAGAAAAGGTTGGTTTTGTTTTTGTTTTTTTTTTCTTAGTAAACAGTTCTTGACTATTCATTCTGGTGCATCTTAAAGCCATTTTTCATAGTCAAACTATGCAGAACTTGGGATCTATAAAAATGGCTCCTTTTAGTCAGTAAAATATACACAGTTAATATAAAGTAAATTTCCAAAGAAGTGATTGACGCTCTGAAATTCACGCAACATCTATTAAGTTTTTCGAATTACTAATAGTTGTTCTAAAAGAACTTTTAACTTTAAAGATATGCTTACATGTATACAGAAAAATAATGCAGAAATAAAAATCAAGTCAAAAGTTAACTCTGATTTTCTGCTCTAGTTGTTGTGAACTGAAAATGTAATTCTACTAAAATTGTAAATAATCATGCTGCTTTATGTCACACATTCATTAAAAAGCTTTATTTTCTACCAATTGTAGCTTACAAATAAAGAATAAATGGAGGCAACTCTTTTAGTGTACTTATTTGTGAATTTGGTTTTAGAGCAAAGTTTCTCTAGACAATTATACTATCTCTGAATTTGTATGTGATTTTTTGATAATTTCCTTATCTTAAACCATTAGTATTCTCAGAGTGATAATATATTCCTAATCTTCTGTACCAGGACCACTTAATTAAGAAATTGCTCCAATTATCTCCTTGCTGACTTCTTCTAAATTGTTCAAGTAAGGATTATGGTTTTAGCCCTTTAAAAATATCATCTTTCCAAATATAGCCCAAGCTACTGTGTGTACTTGCAGTATTTTCAGGCTTAATGATACACTGAATATTTTACTCTTGATTGGCCTGAGTCCTAAGTGATTTTCCCATGTCTTCTCAGCAGAAGCTGCTGTAGAGTTAGCTTGTTTATTATTTTGGGTCTCCTGAGCCCTGTTTTTTCCCAAAGGAGCAAGTTAATTCCTCACCAGAATGGAAATTTTCTGTCTTTCTGTGGTCCACTGAGAGAGAAAGACCTACGCTCTCAAACAATATCCAAGTGGGGAAGAGCTTAAATATAGGGAGAAGAAATTTCTAATAGAAACAGTAAAATACACAATCTATACAAGATTCCTTGCAGAAGGAAATAAAAAATCTGTCTTTTCTAGTAAGAAAGTTACTGCTGAATTTTCTATGAGAATTGGTGCTATTTTTAATTGCTTAAATCCTTACTAGCTTAATTATTTTGTCTGTTTACAGAAAAGCTTTTCCATATTCAATTAGCTCTTCAGTGTGTCCATATTGATAAATGTAATAAGTAGTTAGTTATATTCTGGACTTCTCTAGTCATGACCTAGAAAAAATCTTTATTTACAAAACCAAAAGGAATGATAGAATTTCCCTTCATGTCTGCTTTTTTTTTCAAATTTCAAAAAGAGTCACTCGGGAGGGACTGAGACTATTTCTGATTACCTTAATTGCCTCTTTGCTTGTTTTTGCTGCCATTGCTTCAGTCAATATGCAAGTAAACAAAACCTGCTGTTCATTTTTTAAAAGTAAGTCTTCTTTGGTGGATTATCCTAGACAATCATCTTACTAGATTATGTGTATACCACAGATAATTTTTACAGAACAGAATAATAGTTAAACACTGAGATATGAATATGAAACCTCCAGTATTCTGTACTTTAAGATGACCCTGGAGCTCACTGTAATTGTGCCCCAGCTGTGGATGTTATCCATCTTCCTGTGTCACTGTTTCCAGGGATCTCTGCAAGCCCATGTACTCTTCTCTTCAGAGCAGAATACCAGTGCCCTGTTGCTACACGAGCTGACATCTAATGGTAAGCTGCTACTGATGGCACAAAGGTGCTGAGGTCAGTGGAGAGCTCTGTGCCTCAGTGAGCCACCCAAATCATGCTTTTTCTCAACTTCGAAAATCATTGCTATGAGAAAAAAAGAGCACCTTTTTCCCATGTGAGGTTAAACAAAGTTTGTTTAATGTGTCAAAGAAACTCAGTTTCGGGTATGAATAGAACTTCTCAAAGTGTCGATATTCAAAACTGGATATGTTGAATGATCCTAAGGGGGAAAAAAGGGACTTTTGTTGTCTTCTATCAACATTGATGCTAGACACATTCCTTTATTTGAATCAATTAAGAATGTTATAGTGTAGATTTTAATTAAATTTTTAGTTCAAAGAAGCATTCAAACTTGTTTTGCTATAGAAAAAAGCTCCATGATACCCATTTTTTAAAATATTGAACTTTTATTAAGATTATGAGTAACATTCTTTTTTGCACCTTTAAGGAGGATGAAAGTGTCTGCAAAAAACAAAATTCTGAATTGCTTTTTGTATTGATCTTTTTCTCCTAACACCATGTGACCTGAGCCAAAAACAAAGGTGAGTTTTAGTCTCCTTTTTCTGGAGATAATTCAAAGAAATGCAAACATAGTATTCATAGGAATGACTTTTATATATAGGGGGCCAACCTGTCAGAGAGAGTGTCCCACAGGAGCAGTGAAGCAATGAGGAAGTCCTCCTGGAACTCCTGAATGTATTAAAGCAACACCAGTGGGTTAGAAAATGTCATGGCCTCCAGGAAAACATATTATCTCACCATTCTTTGTGGAATACAATCCCCAGAGTAAACAGCACCACCAAACTCCTTCGCAGTGTATAATATTTAGCTCTGCATTTTGAACCAGGTCTGAAACCAACAGTGCAATTTTATGCTTTATACTTTTTATGGTTTATGCTTTATAAAGCATACTTCACTTTGGTAACCTGCTGCCTATCCTGCACTTAATTTTATGAAATATTTCCTTTTCTTTATCTCTAATCTACCTTCTTCTCCCAGGATCTCTGGAAGGGATGCAGAAGTATCTCATTAATTTCAGCCCATTTATTCCCCAGCCCTTTTGGATGCAGGTTTCTAACTAATGCAGGAACAGTCAATCAAGTGTTTAGGAAAATTCACGAGCCTCTTTCAAATTCTGCGGGACAAAAGGGAAAGAATGATGAGGAAAATCCATAGAGGAAGCTAACAAAAATGAATCATTTGTTTTTCCAAGGATAAACCTCTGGATGAAAAATATTGTTCTTGGGTATTGTACATCTTCTAAAGTGTTTTCTTTTAAGTCAGCAGACCCATCAAGCTATTGCCTCACATGTTTCATACCCCATTTCAGCAGCAACTGCCATCTTGACTCTCCAAGGCATTTGTGAAATGAAACAGATGGGGCTCTGGCTGTTCTCTGCCCGTGACTGTCAGGTGTCTGCAGTGCACATAACTAGAGGCAATATTTCCTCACAGCTGGAGGAGTACAAGTACAAGAAACAATCTAGCTCTGCTGGACAGCAGAAAACTCACTGGTCCTTATTCTCATATGGTTTGTGAATGCACAGGACAATACAATAAATCTGGGACAAATCCCTTTAACAAACTGGCGAACAGTTACTTTGCATTCATGGGCTTATTGAGAAGTTTCTTATTGGTATGTAGGAGCAAGATAACAAGGGAACAGTTAGCATATTCCACCTAAGATGGCCTCACAACCATTTCTTTTCAGCTAAGGTGTTGTTTTCTAGTACACATGTGCTGTGCACGTTCATCAGGCAGGATTAGCACTTGGTGTGAGCCCTGCTGGTATCAGTGAACCTACACCTACAGAAGTTTGGCTAAGATGTTTTTCCACAGTTAGACAGAATGACTTCAATTAGCCCATGAAAATTAAAAGTTTCTCTTTTCTTTGTTGCTCATGTAAGAAAAATAATACCTTCAGCAAAATACAAGTTTTTTTAAGAGAAACATGAGAAAATACTCCGTGTGGTCGCAGACAAGAGCAAACAAGCTACTTTTAATGTCAACATTGATCAGAAAATATTTCATTTCATGTGAAGTGAAATAGCTGTCTATTAACTCTGACGAACTTCTAAAGGTGTCTACTTTTGTTCCTGTTCATATTAGCATCCATTTCACTAGCAATACAAAACCCACTGTGTCTGCCTGGCATGAATAACAAGCATCTATGTAGGATATCTGCACCACCAATTAAATCCTGAAACTCCTGTGTAGTATCTAAACAAATAGATTAAAATCTGGTTGTTTCTATCCTGAGAATTATTTGGGGAATTTGATTGCCTGCAGTCCACAGGGAGTTTAACCTTGCCCTGTCGTGCTTCACAGAGGGCATTTAAGCTGCATGACCATTAATTTAATCACCCAGAAGTTTACCACTGGGAAGGGAAGAGTGACACAGGAAGGAGACCCAAGAGGCACACAGTAGTTATCCTTTGGTCATCCACTCCACAGAAAACGTCATCACAACAGGCACTAATTGACTTCCTCCTTGCTAGTCTCCACAGAAGACTGAATTCACTCTAAGCCTAAGCTGATCTAATAAAAGTATTACCTTTCTTCACAGATCTTGCTTCCTGTACTGAAACAGCCTTTCTGTGATGGGGTTGGTCCCTCTCAGGTAGCCCTGAGGCTAGCCGACTTACAGCAAGAATGAAGATGGGAAATTATGCTTTTCAGTAGCAGTAGCAATTTCACCTCAAGAGTCCAAGATCCCTCTGTAACGTTTAACAATATTACATTATATATTAATACAATATTCTGTAATATGTTGCTAGAGATTGCAGCAGCATTGTTTTCACTTCTTTTGGTTTATGTAAATAAGCAAGACTATTTTAAATCCTCAGGTAGACTGGCTTTAGTAATAGCAGCTTGTACTGAAGCTATAGTCTGTTCTGTTTATAACCATGTTTATATGTTAGTAAAGAGTGGAAATTTGTCATCTAAAATGCCAGTTTTCTTCTGTGCCACTTCTGCAAACATTTACTCATGAGTTTATTTTTAGGTATGCATGTGTTTGCTGAAGGTCAGTTACTTGAGAGCTTGGGCACATAAGAAATGTTCCACAACAGAGTAATGGTTCAGTGATTTCCATATCCTATTCTAGCAATGACCAGTGATGGATGCTTCACATCTACTTAATGGTGGAGTAATATATCATGCAGATATGATTGTCCTTATCCTAGACAACCCTGGCTGAAGAGCACTGAATTGTCAGGATTGCTAATACTAAAGCTGTTACGGGCATTGCTATTTAGTGGTAAATCTTTTTCTGTGAATTGTTCTAACTCTACTATGTTAGAACAGTTTTAGAAAAGAGTAGCTCTGCTGTTTTCAATAGTTTCACCAAAGATTGAATGCCTAGGAAACCAAATTTCACTTTTGGAACAGGGGATAATTCCTCATTCATGATTTTCAGTGTCATTTCCAATCACAGATTTCCAGTGATGTCAGTGGAAAAGTATGCTCATCCTTCTAAAATGAGGAATAAAAGTACAAAACTGACTGGGTACTATCTATACTCATAAAATCATGCATATAGTGATGTACCTATACTAAAAATAATTTCTAAACACAAAGTTGACTGTAGACACCTGATATGATGCTCCTACTGTGTTAGAGTTGTTAGTGTTGATAGATAATATATCTATTTAATAAAAGTGAAAACCTGGAAAAGACAATCGTCAGGAACTAGATAATAGCTTAACTAGACCTTGACAAGAAAAGGTGAATGTTACTGAGCTATTTGGTTATATTCCTAATAAACAATGTCAGCAGATAAGTATTTTCTATGTTTAGTAGAAATCCGAATTCATGTTCTAATTATTGCAAACACAAACAATCCAGTTTGCTGTTGAGCAATGTTCCTAGAGGATGATTGTCGGTGGCTGAGGTTCAGATTCAGTAAAACAAAGTCAAAGAGAAAAGAAGTGAAAGGGGGCTGTTAGGACACTTTGCTAGGTGTACTTATTTTCTTTCTGGCAGATATTCATCTGGGCAATTTCTGAAACTTGTAAAGGTGAAGACTTCCAGGCAATTTATTGTCTGCTTTGCTGTCCTTTTTTTTTATGCATTCTGCCCTGAAATCTAACCTTGATCTTGCTGCATTATACTTCTTCTATCTTGAAAAGCAGAAAATACTATTTCAATTTCTCTTTGATTTCTACTATATGCCTAGAGACCATTGGTTGTTCTCTAGGCAATGGTTCATCTAGTTGAGCCTTCCTTTGACTTATAGTGCCTAGTTACTCTTGTTGCTATCTTCTAAACGTCACTGAAGAGATTCATATCTTTTTCTTAGGTGACAGCTCAACACTTGGTGAAATGCTACGGCCAAGCCTCTTCAAGTTCTGAACAGAGGAAGGGGTTATTTCTTGAATCCTATAGACAATGCTCACAGGATGATGTTGTCATTTCTTGAAATTGTTAACACATTCAATGGTTTATCTATTCTCTAGACCTTCCTTTCGGGAGCTACTGTGCAACAAATTGTCCTTCAGTATTCATGTCCCAAGAATATCCACTGCACATGGTCTTAATGTCACTTTCCTATGTTTTAAATTTCTTTTGGAAAATATATGAAAAACCATTTTGATTGTCAGTGCTTATTCCCTGTGATACGGGAGGTAATTAAGCTATTTGACATTATTTGTTCTTGACATGTCTGTGTTGTCTGGACCTTATATACTTGTTGTATTTGAGATTCTTAAAATGTGAGGGTTTTTTTCCTACAGTATGTCATACTACTTAATTATTTTATTGTGTCACCCACTTGTTCACAAATATCTACAAGGGAAATAAACTGACATCATCTACTTGGACTCAGTCAAAGCATTTGACATGATACCCTTGTCCTAAACTGGAGAAACGTAGATTTGATGGATGGACCACTCAGAGATAGGAAATTGCCTGGATAGTCACACTCCAAGGGTTGTGGTTAACGGCTCAATGTCCAAGTGGAGGCCAGTGACAAGTGAAGTTTCCTCAGCAGTCAGTATTGGAACTGGCGCTGTTTAATGTCTTTGTCAGCAACATGGACAGTGGGATTAAGTGCACCTGTGGCAAATTTGCTGACCACACTAAGCTGTGCTGTCCAGCTGATGCAATGGAGGGAAATGATGGCATTCAGAGGGACCAGGCCAGGCTTAAGAGGATGGCCTGTTTGAACCCCATGAAGTTCAACAAGACCAGGTGTAAGGTCCTACATGTGGGTTGGGGTAACCCCAAACACCAATACAGGCAGGGTGGAGAATAGACTGAGAACAGCCCTAAAGAGAAGGTCTTGGGGGTGCTGGTGGATGAGAAGCTTGACGGTACCTGGCAATTTGTGCTCACAGCTCAGAAAGCCAACCCTATCCTGTGCTGCATTATAAAGCAGTGTGGCCAGCAGGCTGAGGGAGGTAATTCTGCCCCTCTGCTCTGCTCTGGTGAGAACCCACCTGGAGTACTTCATCCAGCTTTGGGATCCCCAGCACAGGAAAGAAATGGAACTGTTGGAGCAATCCCAGCGGAGGGTCACCAAGATGCTCAGAGGGCTGGAGCACCTCACCTATGAAGACAGGCTGAGAGAGCTGGAGATGCTAGCCAGAAAAAGAGAAGGCTTTGGAGAGACCTCATAGCACGTTTTAGTACCTAAAGGGGACCTGCAAGGGAGCTGAAGAGGGACTTTTTTATAAGGATATATAGTGAAGGACAAGGGAGAATGGTTTTAAACTGAAAGAGAATAGATTCAGATTAGATAATAAGAAGACATGAGGGTGGTGAGACAGCAGAAGAGGTTACCCAGAGAAGCTGTGGAGGCCCCATTCCCTGGAGGTGTTCAAGACTAGGTTGGAAGCTCTGAGAAACCTGGTCTGATGGAAGGTGTCCCTGGTCATGATAGCAGTGTTGGAACTAGGT
>WEIV01000929.1:77772-104263 GCA_013390005.1 Calyptomena viridis
TCTTTAATTGCTAAATAGAGGTGGTGAAATATTAATAACAACTGGTGAGATAGGTCTTAGAATAATAATATATTTGTCATTAAACACTATTTCACTTAATGCTATTCTGCTCCTTCATCTTTTTAATACTTTGTGAAACTTAGATATGTTTACTCATGTCCTATTAACAGTTTAAAAAGTCATGAGGAAAATTGCTCAAATAGGATTGAATTTGTTTGGAGAGGCTTTAAGCTCAAATACTGATATCTGTCTGCTTTTCCTGTGTCAACAACTGGGAGTCAAGAGCTGAAGTACTCTCAGTATTTGTGCTCTCTCAGTTCAATGTTAGCACGAAATACAAACTTACGAATGAATAAGACACTCGTCATCTTTCCATCTATCTATATTTAAAAGAATTGCCTCTCAAGCGGAAAGACATTTTCAAATATTACTGTGTTTATCCAGATTGATACCTTTGTAAAGAGAATACCTAATACCTAATAAAGCTCTGCAACAAGTCTCTGACAACTGAAAACTGTAGCGAGGAAAATTTCTTTACACCGGCTACAGGAAGTTTTAATCCACTATATGCTAAATAAATTTCTATTTGTTTCAAGGGCCAGTATTTCCTTGGTGCAGATTTTCTAGCTGTTTTTTCTTTTCTTCTTTAGGCCATGTGGCAGAGAACCTTCTGCACTGAACTCTTGCCTACGTCTCTGGCCACTCTTGCTAGACAGCTGGCAAGGCTGGGGCTAGAAAAAGGCAGTTCTGCATTCCTCTGGTCGTGCATCTGTAGTCAGCTTTTTATGTCCACTGCCATAAGTTAGAACCATATCAAGGATACTTTCTTTCACGGCTGCCTGGAAAGTACGATGAACTGTGGTGTCAGTCAGGGACAAGTGTCCAGCACAATATTCTTTCCATACTGTCTTCTCTCAAATACCTCTAATTTTTTTGGCAAGATCCACATTAGTTTTAGAGGTGGCTATGTCAGCCTTACTGTGATCACCAACTGCAACTGCCTCGTGGATAGAGACCTGTTTGTGCTGCAAAGTGCTGGAGATATAGCCTAGTACCACCTTCCTTTCCATTTCCTAAAAATACCTCTCATTCTCCTTATCTCAACTTGTAGATATTAAGCCTTTTGTGTTCCAGTATCCCATGGTATATTTGCACTACTTTTACCCTCACTAATGCAGATGGCAGTGGCATAATATTTGTTCCATACTGACATCCAGTATCAGTGACAGGATTTTGTAACATTAGCTTAAGTTATACCACACAGTTTGCTGTTATGATTACTATGAACTTGCTAAATCACAGTTAGTTCAGCTTTGTCTATCATGCTGCAAAATGCTTCAGTAAATACACCAACAGTCGTGCCTTGGGCTACAGTATCCTCTCTATCACTCATCCTTATCCAATATGCCAACTGTATTTTCATGCAGGCATTTTTGGTGAATCATGGCACATCTGTAACCAAAAGCATCAGATACCAAATGTGCTTACCCTTTTTCTGTGAGCTCACACAAGTATATTACAGCTCTCAAATGTCTGTTTAGAGGTGGATTTTCCTTAGTTATTTTGATAATTCCTTTTTTTCATAAATTAAATTAATATATTCCTGAAAGACAATATATTTCAATGTACACTTGCAGCACAGAAAGCCAACTGTATCCTGGGCTGCACCAAAAGCAGCATGGCCAGCAGGTTGAGGGAGATGATTTTGGCCCTCTACATTACTCTGGTGAGACCCCACCTGAAGTGCTGTTTCTGGCTCTGGGGTTTCCAGAATAGGAAGGACATCTGCCTGCTAGAGTGAATCCAGAGGAGAGCTACAGATGATCAGAGCAATAAGGCACCTCTCCTATGAGGAAAGGCTAAGAGAACTGGGTTTTTTCAGCCTGGAAAAGAGAAGGCTTAAGAATGAAATAATTGTGGCCTTTCAGTGTCCAAAATGAGCCTACATTTTTTTAGAAAAGCATGTAGTGACAGGATGAGGAGAAATGGTTTCAAACTGAAATAGAGTAGTTTTAGATTAGATATTAGGAAAAAATTCTTTACTGTGAGAGTGGTGAGTCACCAGCACAGGGTGCCCAAAGAAGCTGTGGAGGCCCCATTCCCTGGAAGTGTTCAAGGTCAGGTTGGATGGCTCTCTGAGAAACCTGCTTTTTTCTTCTCTCATACTGTGACATTAATCTATGGAATTATATCACTATAACAGTACAGGTAATGTGTCTGAATGCTATACTTAATGAAGAAATGAATCAGTAGGGACTAAAGCATTAAAACATGTAGCTGTTGACTGTCAGTATGATTAAATAAGAGGTAATCAACCCCAATTTTTTATTTTTATTACACTTTTAATATTGTATGAGGAGAATCTCCCAGTGGGAAGTGAGTGGTGGAGAAGGAATTTCATTTGGAGAATAAATATATATTTTTAACACTGAGACATGATTTAAATCCACCTAGTTCTAAATGCCGGCAATGTTGAAAAGATAACAGATTTACCTAGATGGAAGGCTAAACAGAAGGGGAAAGTGGTGGTGTTTTTTCCAATGCAACAGTGAAAATAATCTGTAATATGATTAGTGAATGCTTAGCAAACCTTATGGTTCCTAGGACACTTAGTGCTCACTTAGTATTGGCAAATCTTATCAATATTCAGACTGGTATATATACTGGATTGCTCAATCTACCACTTTTATTGATGATTTAACTTTCATATAGACAATGGTAAGTATAAACAGTAAATTTCTTCTGGAATATCCTTGATCCATGTGCACAGCTGAACCTATTTATGATGTCTGGCAGCACTCTGGAGGGATTGCTGTAATGAAAAAACACAGTTTTTGTTTCTCATGTTTTTATATGCCTTTATTAGACACAAAATTTGTCATCAAGATGCAGAAATCTTATACTTAAATTAGCTATCTAGGACCCTAGAAGCTTTCTTTAGCCTGGAAAAAAGGAGACTCNGCTGCAGACTTACCTTGCACTTATACTTGCAATCTTGTGAATATTGTGCAATATTCGCTTGATCACATCACTGGTGACATCAAAATGATTTCCCTCCTGGTAGAATCAGGACTGAAGCCACCTAACAGGGCTTCAGCTACAGGTTCCCACTTGAAATAAGGATGCGGGATCCTCCAGAACTTCTCTACACATGCATGACACCTATAGATGGCAAGGGGCAATTTGTAAGTGTCACATCTGGTTAAGACATGAGGTGGGCTTGTGGTTCTGGAACCATAAGAGCAGCAAATTAAACCATGATCTCTCAGTCTTTGCTCTATGCCAGTTGATAACACAAAAGCTTCTATTAACTGCTGTATTACAGCTAGTACAGATTTTGATATTCAAGTTCAAAACAACCTATGGAACCTTTAAAAAAGTCTTCACAAAAGTGCTATACAGACTATCTGGATAACATGCCATATCTTGGACACTACAAAGTAAAACCAGAGCAAGTACAAAGAACGAGATGTTTTTGCAGACAAGCTTATTCATAAAATGAAGATGTACAGTAATATCAACAATATAAATCAATTGGTATAAACTTTTGACATCAAAACTTTTTAGATACCATGTCATTGATGTCAGATATGGGAACTGTGCAGAGGGAGCAGTTAAGAAGATTAACATTTTTTTCTACCTAATGTACCATACAAAAATCTGATGTTAATGATGTTTTGTTGACAGAGAAAACAGAGAGAAATGGAAGGAACAAAATCCTGTGACTGAACTTCAGGACCTGAAAGGCTGCACATGTTTAGGCTTCAGTGAAAATGTATACTAAACTGCTGTGAATGTGTTTCACTAAATAACTGTGACAACAACTGATATGACAAAAAGCTTATGCAGTGATGTTTGTTGTATGCCTCCCTATTATCAGCCATTCATTTTTTTGAACTGAACTGATTTACAGAGTTCAAGTTTCTATCACATATGAATAGAATAGATATGAGATGAACCATGCTGACAGCACTTCTTAATGGATGATAAAAGAGATGAGTATGGTATAATGTTGCCTAGTAAAATGGCAACTCTTTCATATTGGGTTAATTAGCTATTTTTATGATACTGATAAATGGTCTTCAAGAAGACTTAAGTTTCAAGGACATAAATGAAAATATTTATAATTTCTGGCATTTTTGTATACAGAAATCAATCAAAGGAGTTATAGACTTGAAAATATGTTCTTGGCATTCCTCACTCTTCTTTGGAAATATTTAGCTTGTCTTTAATGAATAACAAATGCACACCTTGCAATTAAACCCTACTCTGAGGTCATGCCATACAAGAAAATATGTAATTTCCAGATCAAGCAAGTCTCATTACAAGGTGATAGGAAGAGAAAGCTTCCAGGCTTTGGTAGTTCTCTACAAATGTGAAATGCATTTATTATCTTTCCTAGCCTCTCAATTGCTAGTGGGATTGAAGAAGAAACGTGGACAGAATGAGGTGGAATAACAGCATCTTCAGGAAAAAAAAATATTAATCAGCATTTTAAGGAAAAGTGGAAATGAAAAAGAAAGATTATGTTAGATGCTATCTGATAATAGAACTTGTGGATCTAATTAGACCTCTGAATTATGTATGCAGAGGAGCAGAAATAACCTTACTGCATCTTGTTTCCTCTGACCCACAAGTAGAATTATTGTTTTATCAGAACTGACTATTATGTATTATGTACCTATCCCTGCTACCCATGTTAAAGTCTTCAAATAGAAATGCTTGTCACAGCAAAAGGAATGAGCTGGCTGTCAACAGGACATGACAAATATATGGTCTCTGGATTCCTTACAAAAAATTTTTTACTAGTTCTGGTTTTACAGGTAGGACGGGGCAAGATATATCTTGATGGGGTACATAGAGGTCAGAAAAAGTTATTTCTTTACCTTAGCACCTGAGAAAATGTTGAGGTCATACATGTCAATGAATACCAGGATATCTTCCGTTGCAGATAGAGATTCATAAACAGTGAAGCAAGTGTACTCTTGGTATTTTATACAAATTACTGTAGTCAAATCAACTGGCAAAATCAGATCTCTGATAGAAGGGTCTTCAAGTCTATGACTCCATATCAGATTATGTGTCATCTTGTGTAAGAAGCTCTTCTTCTAAACATTGCTAAACAGTTCATATGCATCATTGAATTTGCTGTCTGATAAATGAGGCAGGCAAGTACTAATCTAATTTGCAGATTTGGAAATAGAGATCAGTGCCTCTCCCAATGTCATACAATAAATCTCATTAACACTCTAAAGAAGAAGTGACAGCTTCTGACTTAGTTTCTCTGTTCTTTAAGTTTCAAACTGCTAACCTTCATTCATCTCTAACTTGTTTGAAAACAACAAAAGGAAAGGTGACACCATTAAGATTTTACATTTCAGTCAAATTTATTATTAGATAAATTTTCATTTTTAATGGTTCCAAATTCCAGAATATTTCATGTAAGGGAACAAGGTCCTTGAGACAGGTGAGAAGATTTTTTTGCAACAGATATGGGGCAATAACTGAAATAACTAAAGTAGCTTGTAACATTCTGAGATAACATGCAGAATCCAGTGGTCACATAGGAGCATCTTTTGGACAAGGGAGTTGCATGTTAATTCATAATGAATTAATTTGTACGTGTTTTCTGTATTATTAGTATTTCCTAAAGAATGGCCGTGTAACAATAACAAAAGTAGGATATTATTCCTGCATCAGCATAAAGTTAAGCAAGCCTTTTAAGTGTAGAAAGAGTCTTTGATCAAGAGATATACTTTAAATTATTTAGATTTTGGAATTATCATCTCAACTCTGTTCCAGAGGACAGGGGATGTGTCTACAAAATTTAATAAACCATATTAAAACCCACTCGTTTCTTTAAAGAAGGAAATTGTTACCGTGCATTGCACTCTGCCATTGTATAGTCCTAAGTATTTAAAATCATAAATCCTAAATGCTTGATTTTCATTAGGTTATCTGTTTTAAGTGTAATCACAAATATGCAAAATTTGTCCTCCCATTATGTGTGTGTCCCCTGTAGTGGTATATGAAGTTCTTTATTTTGGATTTGAAAATGTATTTGAAAAATATAATTGTAAAGATGGGAGTGTCATTGAACTAATAGTGAAGATGTGTATTTTCATGTACAGGTTGATGCTCCCTAAGATTAAATGTAAAAAAAATTGTCAAAGCTTTTCTTTCATATGGGCATAGGACAGATAAGTTTTTGTCCTGATAAATATATTCACAAAAGAATTTGACAATCCGTAAAATATGGAGTATAAGAATCTGTAGCATTTTAGTTCCCATGTCTTTGGAGTAGAATTCAAAATGCAAGTTTTTAAGTCCTAAGAAAGTTATTTAAAATCTTCTGCTTTCACAAAACTGCTCTAACAAGCAAACTATGTGATGCTGTAATTTGATTCTGATCATAATTTCTTGATAAGTCCCTAGTCTCATTCACCTAGTTAGGCAGGTTGGGACTGTGCTTTTTGGCTTGTGGAAACATAAATTGCACTCCTGTCTAGTTCCATGCTGCCAAAACCCTCTATATCTGGATTCTTTGGCTTTGCAGTACTCTTTTTAACTCTTAGTCACGATTTTTCACTCTTAACACACTTGTAGGTCTGAGAATGTGTAATTAGAAATCAGGAGCTCAGGATCTCAGAATGATACAGGAAGAAATATCAACAAGTCAGAAAAACCCCAGTACACTGAGGATAGGGATGTTTGCCTAATAAAATTATCTCAAAATCTTTGTACCGCGTTAGATGAATGACTTACTTATTTTTATTAATAAATTAGCATTCTCAGAAAAAATTAATAGGGAAGTAAAAGCCAGAGAATCAAACATCTGTGAGAAATATTGGAAAATTAAAGAAGAAGAATTAAGGAGAATTACATGACTGGAATTGTTGTAGCAGCCCATACTAGCAAGTGCTGTAACAGTCTGGGTATATTCATGTTCAGTGAGCAGACTGTATTTCAGCAGCTAGATGTAAGATCATGTCACACGAAACTCTTTTTCATTGATCTATATTTCCTTGTGTAGTCTGTATCTGATCTTAGAATAACTGTCTTCAGTGCAAGCATGAAAATTGTAGAACCATAAGATAGTGTGAATTGGAAGGAAACTTTAAAGGTCATTTAATCCAAACCCTCCCAGAATAAGGAGGGTCATCTTTAACTGCATCAGGCCCTGTTTAACGTGACCTTGAATGTTTCCAGGGATGGGGCACCTAACACCTATCTGAACAATCTGTTCTGTTGTTTTACCCCCTTAATTTTAAAAAATTTCTTCATTATATCTAGTGTGGCCTGCATCAGGAATAGTGTGGCCAGCAGGAGCACGGAAGTGATTCTTCCCCTGTACTCAGCACTGATGAGGCTGCACCTCAAGTGCTGTGTCCGGTTCTGAGCCCCTCAATTTAAGAAGGATGTTGAGGTGCTGGAGTGTGTCCAAAGTAGGGCAATGGAGCTGGTGAAGGGACTGGAGCACAAGTCCTACAAGGAGTGACTGAGGGAGCTGGGGTTGTTTAGCCTGAAGAGGAGGATCAGGGCAGACCTTATCACTCTCTATAACTGCCTGAAAGAAGGCTGTAGCCAGATGGGTCTTTTCTCCCAGGACACCAGCAGTAGGATGAGGGCACAGTCTTAAGCTGCACCTCAGGAGGTTTAGGTTAGACATTATGAAGAAGTTCTTTGCAGAGAGAGTGATTTGACATTGGAATGGGCTTCTCAGGGAGGTGGTGGAGTCACCATCCCTGGGGTTAAAGAAGAGAATAGATGTGGCACCTAGTGCCATGGTCTAGTAGACAAGGTGGCGTTAGGTCAAAGGTTGGACTCCATGATCTCAGAGGTCTTTTCCAACTTAGTTGATTCTGTGGTTCTGTAAATCTACCCCCAGTTAGTGTGAAACCATTACCCGTTGTCCTATTGCAACAGGTTCTACTAAAATTTAGCCCCCTTTAGGTCCTGTAAGACTGCAATGAGATCTTGGAGACTTCTCCATGATGAACAACTCCAACTCTCTTAGCCTGTCTTCATAGGAGAGGTGCTCCAGCCCTGGGTGATCTTCATGACCCTCCTCTGGACCTTCTCCAACATGTTGATGTCTTTCCTGTGCTGAGGACTACAGAGCTGGGGTGCCTTTCTAGTTTTAGTCTGGAACTGATGCTTTTGCACTGCTCTTGTCCTCCTTGATTTATTCAACTTTGGAGTAAATTGATTGCAGAGTGATATGTCTGGGTAATGCCTGGGCCCTAAAGCTTCAAACAAGAAATCTCTGTGGTGAAGCATCTGCTCTTAAAGTTAAAACTTATTCAAAGGAAATCTTATTCTAAGAGGTTATTGTTACTGTATTAACACTAGTCAAAACCTTACATTTCTGGTTCAAGGTTAGAATGGGGGAGTGAACAGCCCAGTAATATGCTGGGTTATTTTAGTTTGAAATTGTGGAAAGGCTAAATTTTTTAATTAACAGGAATTTTTTCTTAATAGTCTTGATGAGAGGCTTTCTGGCTTCTCAAGAAACAGAGATGGGAAAATAATGAAAATGAGTAAATGGCATTCCAGTGTAAGGTTACGAAAAAACATAAAGTTAATTCATCCAGTTTCAGGGTTAATTGTAAGGCTTCAGTACAACTCTAAAGCTAATGGGCCAAATTATTTTTTAATGTGAGTAGAAATAAGTTTGAAAAAATATGAAATGCGGTTGCCTCAACATCTCCTTGAGACTGGAGTGTAAGTCCAAATACATTACATAGAAAAATAAAAATACTGTGCATAATTTTGATACAAAGAGGAAAAAAAAGGCACTTGTTGAGGGAAAACTGGATTTCTTCCATCTTTAGGCTGTAAATTCAGAAATTTCACAAGCAGCAAATTGTCTTTTTACATTGTTCTGTCCCCAGAGTTCAAGCTTAGAGCTGTGGTGTTAAAATAGATAGTATTTTATTATGTACTGTATTATTGACTGAGTGGTGAGTGTGTTCTTAGCATTGTACAAACAAGTAAGAGGACAAAGAGCTCACCCCAAGGACCTTGCTATGTAGGTCAGACACAAGCAAACCAGCTCAGGCACATTAAAAATTGACTGACAGCATATACCTAAAGTGGTGAGGAAATGTTGAAATCTTTACAGAGGTTAAATTTGAAATGGTTTTGCAGTAGAGTAGGGAGGGTGGAAGGGAGAGAAAGTGTGGAGGAGTTGTGGTGGTGGTAATAGTTTAAGGAGTGGTTTGAGGTAGATTGATGAACCAGATAAGATAAAAGAAATAGTTGGTACACAGGTCTGCAGAGACCTGATCGGGCCCTACAGCTGCCAAACCTAAAAAGTGCCAGGAGTTTCAGGTATGGGTGGATCAACAGAGAAGAGGGAAATAATGCAAAAGCCAGTGAAGGGACAATGCCAGAGAGGCAGAAAGGAAATTTGTGCTGTAGATAAGTAGGAAAAGAATGATGATGAGGCAATTTTGAAGGAATGGCATAATTGGTAAGAGCGTTCTAGAAGTCCTTAAAAAGCTTAAAAAAGCAATTAAATATGGCTGTACTACCAAGTGTAACCTCTTGTAACTTAGTTTTATCTCTATGAATGTGAAACAACCAATGGAGATGAAAGTGACAAAATGGTTTGCATTTTGATGGGAAAAGAATTCCTTTCAGCAACCATTCATCTCTCTTGTCTTTTTAGGCACTCAGCAATGAAGCTAAATGACATATTAAAGCTCACCCTTCTGTGCATTTTTTTAATCTTTTTTTAGACTATGTTAGTATAAAACTGTTCTAAACTCATTTACTAATCATCTTTTAATAACCTTGTGACATCCATTAACCAAACCTTTTCAGAAATACTTATTTTCCTGGCCAGAAAAGATCTTTGCTGACTTTTACCTAAATAAACTTTCTTTTTGTCAAGTTGTTTTAATTTAGTTAGATAAATTTCTCATTCTCATTTAATTTTGAGGTTTAAGAAATTCACCACTAGTACAAGATTTGACAGCAAAGACTAACATATAACTACTGTTAGGTAGTATTGAGAACAATAATTCGTTTAAAGAAATGAGATCAACTCCCTTCTGAAAATGATCATTTCCACACTCAACCACCTGCTCAAGCAAAATTCAGGCCTGACTAAAATAATAATAAAGGGCAGAAACTACAGCTATCTTGCAGCCAGATTTAAAAGACAGCATCATTTCCTACCGTGGGAGAATGGGAGACAGATTTATACCACTAACTCAATAGCAATTTACGCACTGTTCTCATCACCTGAAAATCCCAGAAGAACGAACTACTCAAAGCAACTGTCATGGCATGCATGTTCCTGAGGGAATGTGGCTGTGAGTCACATCTGCTGGAGGCAGCATGTGATCCCATTAGTGATGATTAGCCCCCAGTCCTTAAGTACCGTGCTCATCACTGTCCTTATGTTGAACACTCTATTATCCTTTTCCTTCTTTTTCTAAATACCGATGTTTTAATATTGTTGAAAAAAAAATCAATAGATATGCCTGCTTTATGTTTCAGAGTATAAAAGACAGTGAGGCTGATAACAGTAAAACCCACTTTATTTTTCAGTATGCCAACGTATAGATGGTGGTGGGTAGTTGAGTATCTTGGATTACCTATATTTGGTAAAGCACACATTTTGACACTAATGGAAGAACTACATCAAAGTTTCAGTCTTTACTGTCTTCATTGCTGCCAAAAGAGCAAAGAAAATTCACCCTTCTGCTGTTGCTTGGTGGGTTACTCCTTTTTTCCTCTTGAGACACAAAGCTGGTGTCACCCTAGCCTGTGTCAGCATTCTGCACTCCAGTCTGAAAAGACATTTTGTATGGCAGTTGCTTCTTTGCCAATGTTGCATATTTCAGAATTTACTTCACCCCAGCTGTTGCCTCTCTTTCCACAATCAAAATCAGTGGAAGCAAAAAAGAGACCTGAACACAAGTTTAATAACTGAAGGTACTTGCAACAAAATAGCTGGAAAGAAAATTTCTTGCTTTTAAAGAAATACAGATGGCAGATTTAGTGGAAACCCAGAGGCAACGCTGAATCTTTCCCTCTTACTTCGATAGAGATTGTAAAGTCAAGTGAGACACTGGAATTAGATCTTCTGTAGGGCTTTATACTCCTCTCATCTCTTTGACATGTGAGAAGAGCTCTCAGAACATCCTGTCCCTTGCCCTAATTATAGACTGAAGAGACATGAAACCTGCTTTAAAATTGTTTGCAATTGAAGTTTGAATGTTTTGCATTTTTCCTGAATTAGTCACTGTGAGCCGTGACATCCACCTCCTTTCCATATGATCTTCCCTTCCTTCTACACACATTATAATTTGTGGTCCAGGAATGATTCTCATTAAATCCTTATTAATAGTGCTAAGTGGTCTATCAGCCACTTAAAAGAGGCCACTAGGGAATGGTCATCTTCCACAACTAGAGCTGTTAAAAAAACACCCTCTATATGAGCTGGAACATACTCAATTTTCAAGGTATTGAGTGGACTCCAAATTGGCATAAATTGGCATACATTGCCTAGAATCTCCTCCAACATGAATAGAGATGGATCACAGGACAGCCCTGGCTAACTATACACATAAGAAGTTCAAATACATGGGAAACTGACTCATACATCACCTAAATCCTGTCCTGAGCACTTAAGAACACAAAACAAGAAACAAAACAAGTGGCAAAGATCAACACCCTGCCTTCACTTATGTAAATGAATATTGGCTATCTTTTCTCAAGCACTGTGTGAAGAGATATATATAGGGTTTTTCATTTGCCTTGAATTTTCCATTAAATCCTTCACTGATATATTCAATCTCCTAAACAGAAAAAGCATATGAGAAAGAATTTGATTAGGTAATTTTTTAGGACTTTTTTCACCCCTTTTTTCTGTCTGATTTCTTATTCTAATTGCCTGT
The DNA here is from genome assembly GCA_013390005.1 of Calyptomena viridis. Classification (NCBI taxonomy): domain Eukaryota; kingdom Metazoa; phylum Chordata; class Aves; order Passeriformes; family Eurylaimidae; genus Calyptomena; species Calyptomena viridis. The sequence goes on from WEIV01000929.1 coordinate 89,685, forward strand.
ATGTATATTATTTGTATGTTGGGGTTTTTTTCTATTGTTATTTTAATCGAAAAGATAGTGATACTAACTCATGAGCCAAATAAAAAATTATGACATCAATTTATGTCATTACAAGCTATTCTCAAGTGAGAAATCCTTAAGTAATAGCAGTACATAGAAACAGTTTGTAGTACCAAATGGAAATAAAGGGTGGAGACTGAGGATAACAGGCAGATATATCAGAAAAATTATTTCAGAAATGAGAAAATTGTGGCTTAGCTGGGAGGATGGGGTATAAGGCAGATGAACGTAAAGACTAAAAAAGGTATACTAAAAGGGCTGAGAAGGAACCAGGATACTAAGGGATTAAAAAGTTTGACGAGAATGGGAGAGGCATGCACAAAATCTGTAGGATTTGTGGAAACACCACACACATATTTTTACTTTTGTTATCCAGCAGAAGTAATCCCAAAAATGAGTGCTAGGAATTGAATAGACAAATACACAAAAAATATCAAAAACCTTGTTTAAAAAAAAATCTAACTATCTAAATGGAAGTCGCATCACAACCTTCAATTGCCAGACATTGTCAAAAACTCCAGAGTTTAGCTGCACTTCTTTTACATGATATTTTATGTGAAGGCTTAAGAAAATGTACCCTGTTACAAACTTTTCAGTTTGAATCACTGAGTTTATTCTTTCTCAGAGCTTTTATTAATTCTGCCTTATACTTTTCGCTATCAATATATTCAAGCTTAAGGAGAAAATGAAACCTAATTAAAAGCACTTTCAGAAATACACCTCACATAGCACTTCCCACTATCAAGGCATATAGGATTATTCTTTTAGGAAGATGCTGCCAGATTCCTTAAGGAAGTTAGAAATTGCACTAAACTGTGCAGAAGACATTTCTGCCCCTTCCCTACAATACTAAAGAATGACTTTACAGTTTGACAATCTTATTTCAGAGAATATCAGACTGTATATAAATGAGTGTTCTTGGCCAAAATATAGTTTAATCTGTGAATGTTAACAAGCAGTAAAGTATTGGGTGTATGTGACTGTCCAAAATTGAGCTTTTGGCCTCTCAATTTGAAGTCTGCTACTTTCTAAACGCAACTCATATGGGCTCGTTTTAAATTTTAAAATTGCCTGGGCTAACAGAATTGTCATGTCTTGTTTCTTCCAGTTAATATATAGTCATGAAGCAGGATGAATCAGAAGCCTAAATATCTGTATTGTTTCTGCACATAGGCTGCTTAGAGCATACTGGGGGATGTTTCATCATGGAAAGAGGAGCTAGCACCAAAAGAACAGCTCCCAAAAAGAAGCAGTCTTGGAAAGACAGGTTGGAGGAAAGATCTCAGAACTGGGTACAGATCCTGAAGGTCAGGTAGATGCATGAAGCTGAATGCCAGGAGACACCCCAGGGCCTGGCCAGTGATGCCCAGGATGGGTAACTGTGAGCAGGGACCAATACAACATTTGAGAGTTGGTTAATATAAAGCTACAAAGGGGAAGTGAGAGAATGAGTGATGGTATGACATAATCAAGTAGGTTAAAAGTGCTAAACTGCTTGACTCTTAAACCCTAGTACCAGTATGGTCTATCATTTACTCTGTCTTGTCCATCATGATGGGAATATAGTAAATTAGCATTAAAGTTCCAACAGTGAACATTTGGAGGACAGAAAGCAAGCCAGTAACATTTCACCTGGTCAAAATATTTCATGGCAATATATTTTTAAGATACCAAGTATTGTCTTTGTTACTTTTCTTTGGGACTGTAGAATACATTGAAAAACTGTTTCATAACTTCACTTTAGAAGTTCGGTTCTGTGGCAATTTGAAATACTAGTTCTGCTCAAACAGTATTGAGGAATAGGTAATAAGCACAGCTTGAAGATTTGTAAAAAACACAACTATAACAAGTGATGAAAATGAGCAAAAACATATCACTTTCTCAGTTACGTAGGCAAACTGAATTCAATCTGACTTAACTCTTCTTATTTCATGTCTCTGGTTTGTTGTTTTGTTGTTGTTGGTTTTTATTGTTTTGGTTTTTTGTTTTTGTGTGGTGTTTGTTTTTTTGGTTGGTTCGGTTGGTTTTGGTTTGTTTTTGTTTGTTGGTAAGTTTGGGTTTTTTCCCTTCACATTAATTTTGTTTATTCACTTTTCTAATTTGATGTATCATCAAGGTTAGTGCCCAGTAGATATCATACTCTGTATGGATTTTTTAAAGCCTGAAAATCAGAACCTGTCCTTTAATGACTTTGAATTTTTCATATGCAATAAACTTAAGGTGGAGATTGATTGTGCAGATCTGCCTGTAATTTTTGTTACTAAAGAAGCACAACATATTCTCTTCACATTAACAGAGGAAAATAAGTCAAGGGATCTGAAAGCTGTTATGAAAAACTCTGGGAAACAAAAATGTCAGAATATGCTAATTAATGTATCTTTAAAAATGAATCCTATTTCTGTGACCCTGTATACCAGTTTTATCCATTGTTTTTAGCAATTTCAGACACAGTATAATATATTCAAGATGACCATCTAAAAAAAGCATTCCTTTGAATCTAACATGGCTTTCATCATCCAAAACTAGCTGAAAACACCATCTGTGGTAATGCATGAAAAGAGTACTTTTAAATTAAATGTGAAACATTTTCAAGAACAACATTGCACTTTGGTAACAAGCTTGGAGATAATCCCCACTTGGGATAGTCTCAACGGAAAAGTGGAATGGGATGGACAGAACTGTTATTTCTGAGCCATTCTTTCAGCAAGCACTTTTTTTCTGCTAATGAATGAACCGCTAAAGTTAATAACAAAATTTGTAGATGCTGTAATACCAGAAAGCCCAGACTCTTCCTAAAGGGAATTCCATGCCATTGTCTGGGTTTTTGTCTCTAGTAGCTGAAGCAGTCTCACTCTCTCTTTCTTAATCAAATATAGAAGGGTACATGAAGGAATAGAAACGTTTTTTTTTTTTTGGCTTGGACAGTGGTCAGATCATTAAGTAAAATCCATGGACTAGTATTAGTAGTTTATTTTAGTACTTACTGTTTTTCAAAATCTCAAAGGATTTATTATCTATGGTAATGTATCACGGGTAGGGGTATGGACTGCGTGATATAAATGACACTCTTGGCTGTGTGTCGTTCCGAAGATCCTGAATATGTAACAGTTTATTGTTTATAGAATAGAAATTCATACACATCAGAGGGTTTGCATATTCTAACATAATTGGTGAAAAGTTATCTTACTGCTTTACTATTGGTCACAGCCACAGCACTTGCCACTCTGCCTATCTCAGCTGCATTTCCTCTCTCAAAGCCACACAGAAATGCCAGCCTACCCCAAAAGTAATATAAGCAACTTAACAAAACAGACCCTACATTTTAAGGTCATAGTCAATTATATGAGATATGTTTTCAGGAGGGGTAATCTGTATGATAGTTCTAACAATTTCTGTTATCATAAATTGTGCTTTTTTACAACATCTGAATCCAGTGTGCCAGAATCTGTAGAATCCCACAAAGCAAAAGCAATACATTTTCTTAGCAGATTGAAATGTCTGTGCCTAGGATTATATCACTTATCCTGCTTGGTAGGTAAGGTTCCAACCAACACAGTCAGATTAATCAATTCTGGTTAAATATCAAGAAGGTTAAGTTTTCTCTATGTCTCTTAGTTATACACAAAAATTTCTGAATGCTGACCTGAAACGTTCACTGAAGGCCATATCTGGTCATATGGGAACATTTAATCTCATTTAAAAATTTCAAAAATTCAGGAAGTGAATTTCAAACAGTTTCATAAATCAAATAAAATACAGATACTTATCACTCTGTGATACATCTGGCTACTCTAAAAACTGCGTACTCTAAAAACTGAATAATACTGTGGAGAAGAAATAATTAAATAGTATGAATTTTCTTTTCTGCCTTCCAGAGGATGGGCATCTCTACACAGTAGCTGAAAACATTTCCAAAGAGAACCCTTGAAAAGAAATAATTTCTGTTCCTTGTCAGAAACCCTCAGCACAAACCTATATGTCAAAATGCTTTTCTAAGTGGCTAACAGTGAGGGAAGGAGGCAGGGAGGCAGGCAGGCAGGCAGGCAGGCAGGCAGGCAGGAAGGAAGGCAGGAAGGCAGGAAGGAAGGCAGGAAGGAAGGCAGGAAGGAAGGAAGAAAGGAAGGAAAGAAGGAAAGAAGGAAAGAAGGAAAGAAGGAAGGCACACTAAGCTTCTAGTTAATGAGAAAGCAATAAAAATCTGATTTGGAGACAAAGTTTTGTTGCTGGAAGAAAAGCGTCTTTGAATATATAAACGAGCCTTATTTTCTCAGTGTACATTCATATAACCTTAAGTTGAAGCAACTTTCTGTATGTGTAGGTGCAAAGTGGCTCTGTATATATGGAGGCAAGCGGGTCACACCTTGGAGAAAGTTGTTCAGTTTTGCCAATAGAGACATGACAATCTGAAAACTGCTCTTTTCTAAGTAGTTATTTGCACATATTGAGATTTATTTCGAACTTAGAACTTGATGAGATTTTATGCAAGATTTTCATAGTTCTGACAAATAGACATCACAAAGTTAATGAATTTTCCTTGGTCTTGGTCCATAGTGGTAGGCTACTAGAACACCTCTTTCTTTTTTTAATATTCTTATGCTTTCCATCAGTCCTTTCTTGGAAATGACATGGAAATGACTGATCTATTCTATCCAATTTATTTTGCCTGAATTATTTCACAAAATTCTTCATGATGAAGTTTTAAGTAGTTTAATGTAACTGGGAAAGAACCCTTTACTGGGAACTGTCAGGTCACCTTATATTGCTGAACTTACTTAATACTAATAACATTATGTAAGCCCAGTCACACTCAGTAAAAAGGTATTGTTCTATTTCTTTCACTCAAATTACCTCCTTGCAGAAGATTTACTATGATATCTCCTGTTTTATCAATCTTTTGTTAAGTTAAGGTTCAAGATAAGACTTTTTTTTTTTTTGTATAAATTTCTGAAACGTTCAGCATATTTAATGAATGATGCTACACCAGTATAATTTTGGAATGTGGACTTAAAGGGATGAAGTGTAGTTTAGTTTTGTATGAGAGTAGAGTCTTATTTTTAGAGTATAAATCAAATAAACGTAAAATGTGAGATGACTATCAATAACACTCTCAATAAATTTTCATATAGACTGAAAAAAATATATAAGCCTAGACAGCATTGCTGTCTTTCTTAGTACTGACTTAGCAGTTAGAAAGCCCATCTTTCAGTATTTAGTACAACAAAGTGAATATTGCAGAAAAGTCCAGTGTGGCTTTCTGTAAGGAATAAAACTCCACTAAAAACATGAGAAAATATATTAGAAACATCAGAATTATTCCAGAATATTCTTTGTACGTTTTTTTTACAATTTTATGGGAGTTTGTTTGTTTGGATTTTGGTTTGGTTTGGGGGTTTTCTGTTTTGTTTTTTTTTCCTGCTAAGATTTACACACAAGTTCAACACAAACTGCCACTGAAATTAAAACGTCAAAAAACTTCTTTTACCCTTGATCATGAGTTTATGGCAGATATATGAATTATTTTCCCAGCAATGTATTTTCCCTCATGACAAATAACACTTGGAGAAAATGACTCCTGCTAGGTGATGAGTATTTAAAAGAAAAGAAAATTACACAGGCATCAGAGAGTACTGCCATTCTTAGACAAAGGTTATCCTCTTATCATATGTGGCATCATGGTTTTATGTATCTCTTCAGTTATTATTAGTCTCGAAGACTTAACCAAAGACTTTTATTAATATTAATTTTTACATCTATATATCTTGCATGCCACACACACGTACATACATAGTCAACATCCAGGGTTCTTTTGCATGGCTCTCTCATAGTTCTCTCATGGTTCTCTCATGGTTGTCTCTGTCTGTCTTTTCAGTTCTCTCTCTTGATCTTTCTAGGAACACTTCCATATATGGAAAACAGTAACTAAGCATCAAAATAGTTAACTTTTGGTTGGACAAGCTTTGCCCAACATGGGTCACCTTTGTTACCACTTGCAAAGGCCATGGCTCCTGGCTTGATTATAGTTATCTCAGAGCTATTGGCCAAGTCTATTCATTTGTTAATAGAACTTAACGACCTTACTCCAACATCATAAAAATATTTTCCATGTTTTCTTTGAAAAATGGTCCTTCGCATCTATAAATTTTGTGAAATAATATATTTAGTGCTTTATTTAAAATAAGTTCACTGCGATTGAAATTATCATTTAATGTTTCAAAGTTAATGAAGGAAAAGAAACATTTTTAAGGTGATGTAAAAATTGCTAATTTTATTTTTTAATATGGCTACTGCAGTTTGATTATTTTCCATTAAAACCGACTGGAATCAATCATCTAAGTAATCCTTTTACTTAAAGCTTTTTTAATCAACTTTCTTTGAGAGTTAAGAGTCTGGGCACATTGAAATGGAGAATGAAAGCATCACCTTATCAACTCTGCAGGCATTAGGTACAGTCAAAAAACTGAAAATACAAGTTCAGGCCAAGATTTAAAAAATGGAATAAGAATTATATTTCTAAATCTTTAGGTAGATAGTCAATATGAGTGCAAATAAACAATAAATCCCCTAAAACCAGTGAATACGCAGTTTTCAAGTAACATAGAAGAACTTATATGTGCAATTCTAGGCATTTGTAATTTGAAAAGTTGGATTTGGTTGTCTTTCCTGAAAAGATGTTATCCTAATTTTTCCCCTTTTATATCATGACACTCCACCATATACTTTAGTAGCATGCCACCACTAATAATTTGACTTAGGAGGAATGACCATATGATTGGGCAAGTCAAAAACATTTGAAGAAAAAATGTATTATCTTTCCTTAAGTTATCCTCAGATAATCTATAAGTATTGAAACTTTGTGCCTTTTCTGTAGCCTGATATGCTGTTCATCACTTTCCACTCACAGCATGGGATATTCTACCTTACTAGCCCACAGAGTTTGTGTCTAAAGGGAGAATACAAAATATTAAGATGTACTGGCAACAACAAAAACAATTGAGGATAACATGTGGGACGGTAGTCCGGGTTTTCTGAAATTTTGCTAAGACATCTGATGACTTGTGATATTAAACCTGCTCAAACAATCCTATAGATGGTTGAAAAAGTGACCTGCAAGGACCATCAAAGTCCAAATCCTGGCCCTGCACAGGACAACCCCAAGAGTCACACCATGTACCTGAGAATATCAGCTAAAATGCTTCTTGAACTCTGTCAGGCTTGNAGTATAAATCAAATAAACGTAAAATGTGAGATGACTATCAATAACACTCTCAATAAATTTTCATATAGACTGAAAAAAATATATAAGCCTAGACAGCATTGCTGTCTTTCTTAGTACTGACTTAGCAGTTAGAAAGCCCATCTTTCAGTATTTAGTACAACAAAGTGAATATTGCAGAAAAGTCCAGTGTGGCTTTCTGTAAGGAATAAAACTCCACTAAAAACATGAGAAAATATATTAGAAACATCAGAATTATTCCAGAATATTCTTTGTACGTTTTTTTTACAATTTTATGGGAGTTTGTTTGTTTGGATTTTGTTTTGGTTTGGGGGTTTTCTGTTTTGTTTTTTTTTCCTGCTAAGATTTACACACAAGTTCAAGACAAACTGCCACTGAAATTAAAACGTCAAAAAACTTCTTTTACCCTTGATCACGAGTTTATGGCAGATATATGAATTATTTTCCCAGCAATGTATTTTCCCTCATGACAAATAACACTTGGAGAAAATGACTCCTGCTAGGTGATGACTATTTAAAAGAAAAGAAAATTACACAGGCATCAGAGAGTACTGCCATTCTTAGACAAAGGTTATCCTCTTATCATATGTGGCATCATGGTTTTTATGTATCTCTTCAGTTATTATTAGTCTCGAAGACTTAACCAAAGACTTTTATTAATATTAATTTTTACATCTATATATCTTGCATGCCACACACACGTACATACATAGTCAACATCCAGGGTTCTTTTGCATGGCTCTCTCATAGTTCTCTCATGGTTCTCTCATGGTTGTCTCTGTCTGTCTTTTCAGTTCTCTCTCTTGATCTTTCTAAGGACACTTCCATATATGGAAAACAGTAACTAAGCATCAAAATAGTTAACTTTTGGTTGGACAAGCTTTGCCCAACATGGGTCACCTTTGTTACCACTTGCAAAGGCCATGGCTCCTGGCTTGATTATAGTTATCTCAGAGCTATTGGCCAAGTCTATTCATTTGTTAATAGAACTTAACGACCTTACTCCAACATCATAAAAATATTTTCCATGTTTTCTTTGAAAAATGGTCCTTCGCATCTATAAATTTTGTGAAATAATATATTTAGTGCTTTATTTAAAATAAGTTCACTGCGATTGAAATTATCATTTAATGTTTCAAAGTTAATGAAGGAAAAGAAACATTTTTAAGGTGATGTAAAAATTGCTAATTTTATTTTTTAATATGGCTACTGCAGTTTGATTATTTTCCATTAAAACCGACTGGAATCAATCATCTAAGTAATCCTTTTACTTAAAGCTTTTTTAATCAACTTTCTTTGAGAGTTAAGAGTCTGGGCACATTGAAATGGAGAATGAAAGCATCACCTTATCAACTCTGCAGGCATTAGGTACAGTCAAAAAACTGAAAATACAAGTTCAGGCCAAGATTTAAAAAATGGAATAAGAATTATATTTCTAAATCTTTAGGTAGATAGTCAATATGAGTGCAAATAAACAATAAATCCCCTAAAACCAGTGAATACGCAGTTTTCAAGTAACATAGAAGAACTTATATGTGCAATTCTAGGCATTTGTAATTTGAAAAGTTGGATTTGGTTGTCTTTCCTGAAAAGATGTTATCCTAATTTTTCCCCTTTTATATCATGACACTCCACCATATACTTTAGTAGCATGCCACCACTAATAATTTGACTTAGGAGGAATGACCATATGATTGGGCAAGTCAAAAACATTTGAAGAAAAAATGTATTATCTTTCCTTAAGTTATCCTCAGATAATCTATAAGTATTGAAACTTTGTGCCTTTTCTGTAGCCTGATATGCTGTTCATCACTTTCCACTCACAGCATGGGATATTCTACCTTACTAGCCCACAGAGTTTGTGTCTAAAGGGAGAATACAAAATATTAAGATGTACTGGCAACAACAAAAACAATTGAGGATAACATGTGGGACGGTAGTCCGGGTTTTCTGAAATTTTGCTAAGACATCTGATGACTTGTGATATTAAACCTGCTCAAACAATCCTATAGATGGTTGAAAAAGTGACCTGCAAGGACCATCAAAGTCCAAATCCTGGCCCTGCACAGGACAACCCCAAGAGTCACACCATGTACCTGAGAATATCAGCTAAAATGCTTCTTGAACTCTGTCAGGCTTGGTGCCATGAACACGTCCCTGGGGAGCCTGTTTCAGCACCCAACCATCCAATGGGTGAAGAACCTTTTCCTAATATCCAGCTTAAACCTCCCCTGACACAACTTCAGGCCATTCCCTCAGGTTTGGTCATTGGTCACCAAGAGAAGAGATCAATGCCTGCCCCTTCTCTTCACCTCATGAGGCAGCTGAAGACTGCAATGAGGTCTCTCCTTCTCCAGGCTGAACAAGCTGAGAGACCTCAGCAGTTCCTCATATGGCTTTCCCTCTAGATCCTTTACTATCTTTGTGGTCCTCTAATAGCTTTATATCTTTCTTAAACTGTGCTGCTCAAAATGGCACAAAGTACTTGAGGCGAGGCCACACCAGTGCATAAAAGTGGTATTGCAGTAAATACAACTGCAATACAACTGTAAAAAGAAATAAATATAAGGCTGTAAGAAGTAAATATTGTGAGGAAAATGCATTACTGAAGTTCTTTTGACTCAAATTAAAATGCCGGGAGAATTCAATATGAGTTAGCTCTTGACTATATTAGCTATAATTACAGATGAGAGGAAAAAAACACCGAGCAACATCAAGCTTTTAGAACACTTGGGTATAATGTTTGTCAATGAAAGTTTCTCAAGGACTACTAGCATATATGTATGACAAAAGGCAATTTGACAATAAAGTGTCCAAATTGAACCTAGGAGGTTAACTAGCCCCAGGCAGGGGGAGCACACCTTGTTATTACTAAGGAAAAATTTCACCTGTGACCAAAGCTATTCAAACCTGGCATGCAAGCAAGAAATACAGTTAAGCATCAGTGACTGTATTTCTGATCCTTTAGATTGCAGGCTGACTTTGGCAGGGACTTTGTTGTTTATCCAGTATATTTTACTCTTGCAGAGACCAATTATGCTTTTTGAACCATGCTGCAGAGAAAATGGAAATGAAATGTTGAATAGAAAGAGTGCACAATGGTGGAAAGAACAGTTCAAAAGAAAGAATAAGAACTGATAAATGAAGAAGAGAGGAAAAAGATGGAAACATCAGAATGGCAAAAAATGGGAATGGCTATTGTTCCAACAACCTTTTTTAATATATATAAGTCAGAAACCCATAGTATAACATTCAGCAAAGTTATCCTGCCTGATATTGGGGTCTTTATTTATAAAGGTACAGAACACTGGAACAACCACTGACACGAGAATTAATTGACCAGGTATACTGTGAGCATCCATCTCTGTAACGTAAAAGGAACAGCTTAGTAAAGTGTAAGAAAAAAATAGATTTGAAAGGAATATTTATCAAACCAAATGGATTGATTCAATTTGAACTGCTCATTTTTTTAGTAAATTTTCCCTGATTCCAAATGCTATGTACTATATGACAGGCAACTCAAACAATCAATTTCTTTACAGCAATATAAATGAGTGTTACTGAGTTAAGCATGGCTAATGCAACTCTGCTTAATGTTACTACTATTATTCTCTCAGGCCTGTAACCCATTCTAAGATATTTGTTTAATATATTAAAGTGACATACACTTGAAGCTTTGCTTTCCTGATATCCTTACATCTTTATTTAACCTTGTTTCTGTGATTAATGGAAAGTGCTATTTCTGCTTTACTGTAAAGGATGGCTATGTTGAAGCAATACACAACTTAGTAATGACACCTCATTCCATAGAAGACATTATAACAAAAATTCATAGATGAACCAGAGCTGACAAATGGATTTTTACTCTATATTTTTTATCTCTTTCTTTTTGACATCTCTTTATAGCCTTAATGGCTTTCCCTGCAAAATCTGACTGGTAGCATTTCTTGAAAGTTCATTTCTAACTACCCTAGGGATTACATTACTCCAAGAAGTAAGGAGAATATGTTGGTACAATCACAGACTGTACACCAAAGTGCAGATTCAAATGTGCAACTCCTTCATTTGGAAGCCAATTGTGCACTTCAAAGGACTAAAGAAAGTATGTCATATCCCCTGGTTACTAAAATGTTAAAACATTTTTTATCCTTAAAGGAAAGTATTATTAAAATCCTCTTGACTACATACATCAAGCATTACAAAAAGATAATGTAACCTGCAATTTTTCCAATAGTGGACTAATTCATGTAGTTGCATGAATATAAAGAGGACTGTGTTGACAAGACTGAAAATTTAGATGCATCCTGAATTCACTTATGAATTTATCTGTGGTTGTGTTTATACTTAAAAGACTAAACATATTTTAGAAAATTTTATTTATGAATATAAAGTGTATTATTAATGTCTTAAAAGAAGATACTTCTAAGTCAAACACAAAATGCTTAACTAATCCAAATTATGCAAAAGTGAAATTCCTGTCATTGTACCTCAAGTGAATACAGTATAATTGGAATAAGTTTAGAAAAGTCTGATCAGAAAGACAAAGAGTTTCTTCTACAATTTAAATAAGACTTTTTTTAACAAGATAGTACTTTATAAGAAAATTTTGCATAGTTTCTCATCCAGAAAAGAGATATTCTATTGAGTTGTAATCTATCTGCCTAAAAGGTGTGACAAACCAGACAAGAGAATGATGATTTTACTTTTCTAATAGCACAATGGGTTTCAAAGGAAATAATGAGAAGTAGGCTTAATAGAAACAAAAGGAAGTACTTTCCCATACAATCACAGCACGTAATTAAAATGGGAATCTGTTTTTCAGAGGAACTGAAAAAAACCCCACTACAAATGAGTTCAGAAATGGATTTGTCAAATTCATGAAAAATATGTCTTTTGGCAACTATGAACACAAAAGTCTTAGATGAAACCTCTGAGTTTCATTGGGAATGGGAGTAAATGGGAAGTTCCTAAAGTGAAGATTTTTCAGAAAATGGAAATATCAAAGAGAGTATTATTCTCTTTGGGATTTATTGATTGTCATGATTGACAACCATTACTGGTGTCATTAGAAAAAAGATACTTATCTAGGGAAACCATGTAGTGACTCTATATTGTCATTCTTCAGCCATTCCTTTTACTCTCTGTTGCACCCATCTTTTATATCTTCTAGCACTTCAAATTCTATCAATAAAGGCTTTTTTTTCTCCGTTTCAAAGTCGGTCTTGGAATTCATCCTGTAATGACCACAGCATCTATAGCACCAAATATTTGTAGTGTACGATTTAGAAAAGAGTATCCTGCATCAAAAAATGGTAACTTCTATGAAGTAAATGGAAGATCAATGTCCTAAATAGGTTTTGGACATCTATGGATAGAGCAGTACTATTCTATATAATATAGAATGATTCAGGTCTCTTTTGTAGGAACAGATTCAGGCTTTATACCAAATACCTGTGTGATCATCAAAGTCAATTTTGACTGTGTTAAGGCAGACTGGTTTTTTTTCCCTCAGAAATTCCTTGAAACTTAATGCTTTACAAATGCAGTATTTGTAATTTTGATTATACTCAATATATTCAAAAATGCAAATGTTATTCTAAAACACTCAGAATGAAAAATCTTCAGTATTGATTATTGTTGGCATTAATGCTACAGTTAACATCAAAATACTATAAAATTATCTCAGGATTTTTGAGGAATTTTAAGCAGTCTTAACTGTTTTCTGAAGGTCACAGTTGCTTGGTTTGTAATTGCAAACACTTTGCTTGACATGGTCACAAGCTATATTGGATGTTCTCTAAGGAATTATAGAAGCTGTCAAGGACTGGAAATATTTTTATGACATTTAAAGTTGTCTTGTGTAAGACGTATAGCATAATGTTGTCTGTCTTTAAAATTAAATTAATTATTCCCATTACTCCATTCTAACATGCATTATATTTAATAATCCAATGGATTCTGTAAATGTACACAGTGCTCACTTTTGTTGTTGAGACGGAATGTGATAATGCTCTCTGGAGTGTGAAAATTCCTAATAGATCCTGTTAGAATACAAACTTGCTTGGATGTTGTCACAAATCAAAGTGCAAGTATAGATTTTTTTTGATATTGCTGTTGATTTAAAAAAAAAAATTACGTCCACTACAAATAAAAGTATTTCAGGTAAACTCTAATGTATTCTGAGCTTCTACTTTGTGACAACTGTGACAGCCTCAGAAATACATATTTCTTCTAGGGCTAAAGCACAAAAATATCAACTATCAATTGGGAATTAATGTGGTGCATATACAATTACGGTGTCAACCTTTCAGTCGTTAAATGTCTTGAGGTTTATTCAAACTTGTACTGTGAATAAAAGATATTACAGAATCAGGGAACTGTTAGGGCTGGAAGGGACCTCTGGAGGTCATCTAGTCCAGTCGCCCTGCCAAGGCAGAGTCACCTAGAGCAGGTTACACAGGAACACATTCAGAAGGGTTTTGAATATCTCCTGAGAGGGAGACTTCAGAGACATTACATTCTTCACAATGAATGTTAACATACACTAAATTAGGTATTGATACAAAACAAAGATATAAATAAAAGTTATCACTTATGGGAAGCAGCCTTTTCACGGGTAAAATCTGCTCAAACATTTTAGTTGTGACAGATAATTCCTTGCTGGAAGGGAAGAGGTAAAACTTACTAACGGTTGCTTTAGATTAGCCCGATTGGTTAGAGCATGGTGCTAATAAAGCCAAGGTCNNCAAGGTCATGCATTCCATCCCCACAGAGGCCATTCACATAAGAGTTGGACACTATAATTTTTGCGGTCTATTCCAGCTCAGAATATTCTGTGGCTCTGTCTTTGGTCAACACTGATTTAGAGGTGTATCCACAAGGTACCTGCAGGACATCTTGCAGTGTTTTTTTTGATTGATGGAATGGATTTTAAAAAATTATTCATCTCAGTTCTAGAGACTGGTCTTTCTAAGATGGGTCTATTGAAGACAGAATCGCAGAATCAATTTGGTCGGAAAAGACCTCTGAGTTCATCAAGTCCAAGACACATATGCTGTCAAGTCTTTTGCCACATGTTCCTGTTTTAACTTTTCTGGAGATTAGCAATTATTATCTACGGGGCTTTAGAAAAAAATTAAATTTGAGTAGTCATTTGTTTGCCTATTCTCACTGTTACAGTGAATCCAACATCCTTTATGTTTTATCTGCTTAACAAATGTCTTCCTAATGCATTTAAGTATAGCACAATTCTTGACAACCTTTTAAGAATAAATACCTGAGATTA
>WEIV01000929.1:104311-118195 GCA_013390005.1 Calyptomena viridis
GAAATATTCTGCTTTCTTCTTTTCTTTTAAATAACGAACTTACTGTTCAGGCAAAGCTTAACTGTTGCCTTACTTCCCTGACTTACTAATTAAAGAAAGGCCCAACACTACACAGAAGCCTTTCAGTTCTACTTCATGAATAAATGAACAATGTCTTTCAGATAATCCCAAGCCTTACATTTTGGTATAATGATTTCAGTGAATATACTGTCACTACTGATGGCATACATGATTAAAAAGTTTTCTCTTCAAAATACATGAAAGGCAATTTGGTTCATGATCTGTCAGAAAGTACTGTTTAAGGTCTCTTTCAGTATGTTTGCTTCATGCATGGCTGACTTTGAACTATTTTTTCTGTATGTTATTGAAAAGCAAATGTTGCTGGAATTTTTTTTTTTGGAGTACATAAATCAGATACTATGTGAATTAGAGAGGCAGTGTTTTCAAGTTAAAAGCTTTCATATGGCATAAACAAATGACAGTGTCACTCTTCTTGGCTGGAAAGACTAGTAAAGGATAATAGTTTTCAAAAAATTACTGCACCTGTTTTCAAATAAAGAAACACATTAAGTTTGGGGGAAGAACATTCATATTGTTCAAGTATGAAATATAACTTCAAATGGTATTTTTGCATCATATATAGTACATCTAACTAAAGCATAAAACTTGCAATCTTTTTAGTTAAAGGGATACAGCTAACTACGGATATTAAAGAATGAACAATATTTAGAAAGTGAGGGAAGTAGTAATGTTAAGCTGCTGTTAACAATCTCTATTTGCTCTAATTCCCATAAATACACCAGTGACAAAAGGTAAAATGATTACTTCACTTATCTGCCAAATGCCCCATTCTGTTCAATACTGGCTTATGTGTAAGTGAAGATAAATGCTCACAAAATGAAGAATGGCCTAATTCTTAGACTGAAGCTAATTATGTCATGATATACATGTCATCATGCTGCCTTGCCTGAAAGAGAAGAAATTAGTCGAGATGGAAACTAAAATCCTAGTACAGCAAAAAGTAAAATAGGCAGAAAATACCAAGTCCTGGTTATAGCAGTACAGATGTGGTGTAGTCTTATTAATATAGCAAGTATTATCTAAGAATATGAGTGACACAAAGGAGGATATTTATTAGACCAAATGATGTAACCAGAAAATCAAAAATGCTCCAGGACATATAAGTTTCTCTAACTTGGTTACTGGAGAATTCAAGCAATACATAGGATCTGAGGAGTAGATCTCAAGCTCTCAACTTCGTTCCCAACTTGCTGCCTTTTTATTGAGCTACATTATAGTGCAGACATGGCATTGAAAACCATAATATGACAACATACTGCACGCCTATCTCTTGGAGAAACATGTGGGGTCATTGCTCTCTATGATTCACCCTCACCCCATGTAAATCAAGTATTTACATACATTATTGCTCCTTGACTAGATAATTCCTTTAGGTGAGCTGTCTACCAAGTGGATTATCCACACTTCTCCCATTTGAGCTCAATTTTGGGATAGGGATTTTGTGTAAACTGATAATTAGATATGAAGTTTTCTTTTTATAGATGAACCCTAAAAACTTCTGGTTTGTTCTCATTGACCAAGGGAAGGATGAGACAAGAGGCAATCTCTGACACTTAAGAGTGAGGTTTGGTTTTGTTTTTTCTTCCAGAGGTGAAGGAATTCCTAAGATATGGGAAGCAGGTATTTTTTCTTGGTTCCTCACTCATGATGAGCCTATTCTTTCTGTGCCCATCAGACCATCCCGTTCAAACAGCAGTCTGTGCTGCTATTGGGCCACCCATTACTGGTTTAGCTTTTGCCTGATAACTTGCTTTCTTTTACCTTAGTTGCAAGGGAAGACCTGAAACTGTCCTAGCTGCCCTGTAAAAGAAATTGTTTATTCTGATTGCTAATTGAAAAGAAGAAAAAGGTGAGAAAAGAAAAATATTCTCAGCCCATGGACACTAAAGATCTATATCTCCTAATCAGGAGCTTAACACTAGAAGAATAAGTTTCAGAAAGTCCATTGTCAATACAGAAATAATGAAGCAACAATGAGCATAGGAGTGGGAAAAGGTTGACCCATGGAATAATGAAGGAATGAGAATCTGTACATAGTCACCCAACTATAAATGTGGTGATGGGAAATGTAAGTTTTACTTTGAGCTTCAAAGTCTTTGAGAGATTTCATGTGAAGGATAACTTTGCTGCTTAAAACAGCTGCTGTATGCAGCTACTAAGGGAAAGCAGAAAAACCTTAATTTCCTTTGCATCTGTTCCCAGTGTTGTGTGGTAGCCTCATAGAAATATCTTGTCTTTGCCCTTACACCATCACACTGCATGGGTGAGACAGTCACGGACTTTGATTACCTCCATACAGGTTTCTGTTTTCTCCTTCAGTGTGCTGGCTGTCTTGTTTTCTTAGTAGAAAATGTTGCAATTACAGTGGGTGACTTGTTCTTGTAGGGTCAGACAAAGCTTCATCTCATTTTGACCTTTGATGAAATGAATCATGTCATGTATTTCACACGTGCCCTTTCCAAATATGTTATGGCAATCTATCTGACAGAGACATGGAGGAAAGGACAAGACAAAATAATAACTGATGTTATCAGCAACAGCAGGAACACAAGATTAGAATTTTTTGAGTTTTTCCAGTTACATTTTCTGAAACAGTAAATGTGTATTGTTTCTACAATGCACAAAACCTTTTTCTTTCTAGAATAAGTCAAGCCACCAAAGGAGTAAAAATGTTATACACCATAATACACCTTATCTAATTTTTTCTATCTTTCTCACTCTGCTGTAACTAAGACTTTCAGTGTTTCTGTTTCTGGAAAATTCATCTGACTCCAATAAAGTAGCATAAAGATTATTTAAGAACATATTGTTGAGTTTAGCTTTTATGGACACAGCAGCTCTGAAGTTTGTTTTCTGTAGCAGTAAAAAGAGCAGAAGTATAACCTAAGCAGAACATTTTCACTTTATAGTAAAAATGATCATATATCAGCAAACAATCTGAAATCTTCTGAGCAGTTCTTGAGGAAAGTTTGCCAATAATTTATCTAAAGATAAAATAAATGTCTTTACTAATGACTTGAACAAAAGGGAACCAATTTCAGGACAAAGCTTATTAGTGCAAGTTGGGCCTGGCTGAGTTTTGAAAAAAAATTTTTTTTTTTTCCAGAAATAAACACAGTGATTGGAATAAATGAAATAGCCTTACAAGGAAGCTGCCAAGTGTCTACTCAAATAGATATTTGTATCAGCATGATTCTGAAGAATGTCTATCTGCATGTTTCACATAAAGCACACTTACCTTTCCATGGCATCATGATTGCCTATCTGTGCACTTAAAAATACTATTCATGTATTAGCTCTTTCAAAATGATTACAACACTTCATGGTAGTTCTTGGGTCTGAGTATGTACGTAGCCACATCCCTGCCCTGTAGGGGTGAAAGCTGCTGTGCATTGGATTATCCCTAGATGTGCAATAGCTTTTTCCTTCTTGCTCCATCTTCTCATTTTCTTGGTAATACACCTGATCATGTGGTGAACATAGAAACATTCTGTGTTTCTGTTGAGTCTCTCTGGAGTTACCTTTTAGATGGGGTTTCACTTTTAAGAAATTTTCCTTCATTGTAGAGACAATAAAACTTTTTGGTCCAGTAATCCATGTGGAGAGACTAAATTTCCCTTTACAGAAGAAATTGAGGGAGATGATACAGTTTAAGTGCTGTGATCATTTCAAGTGTCAGTAGAAGATCTTCTATTGTCTTCTTCAGTAACCGCTAAAAGCCCTCCTCTCTGGTTTTAAAACCTGTGGTCTTATTTAATATGTAACAAAAATGATCTGCAGGTGATGACTGCCTAGTTTGGAAATGCAACACCTTGTTGTCTTGGGGTGACTTTATGATGTATCGCATATCGCCATATTGCTAACTCTATACCAGGAAAAATGAATCTTGGGCCTTTCTGTGTCTTTAAACTGGGCCTGAGAGCAGAGACAGCAGTTTGAGGAGGAAATTTCCAGCAAGACCCCTGGAATACCCAGGTCCCAGCTGCAGAGCCTTTGGGCTCATTAACACTCCTTCCCACAGCTGCAGGATATAAAGCTTGAAAAGGGCTCCTCTGGCAGGTGTGCTCTAGAGAGGATGAAGGGTGGAACTTCTGTGTTTTCCTGAGACTTTGGTTTCAATTCTTTGCTTCTGGACCTGTTCAGGACATTAGAACATTGGAACCTCGCTGGGAGACCCTTTCACCGGCCTGGCCTGGGGAGGGCCCTACACTTTCCCCTCCGTGGCAAAGGGAGAAGGCAATCATATCAACAAAAGGACTCTGAATCTTCCAGGTTCTCTCTTTCCACTGTGAGAGACTTCATTATTTATTGTTTAGCATTATTATTATTTTCTTGTGTGTTTGTTAAATAAGTAGTTCTTTCACTTTCCTTCAAGGAAGTTTTTTTTTTCCCCTCAAACCAAGTGAGGGAGGGGGAGCTGTGGCCTCCTTTTTATCAGAGAATATTTATCTCTCTGAACATATTTGTCCCAAATCAGGACACATGTAAATGAAATAATTCTCCATTTCCAGACTTCATATTTAGAAAATTTTTTTTCTTCAGTACCTTAAAAACCATCTTGTCTTAACTAACCAAATAATTTAAGTTTTTGAACAGAACTAACATCCAAAGTATAAATGAAACGCATAGACTGGCAAAAGTCTATTTATTATGAGCATTGTATGCTGACAAAAAGATTTCTAAAATAGTTTTCTTCAAGCTTGTCTTAACAATAATATTTGGTAAGAGCATTTTTTGTGTTTCACTAAGGGTCTTGGTGTTCCCACTCCCGATCTCAGGTAGATCACAGTATTTAATTTGGAAAGGGTATTATACATCATCTTCTTGCCAGAAACAGATGAGTTATTTATCTAATGTCAGAAAGGAAACCAAACGAAAAGCCAAAGGAAAATTCAGTTCTGATTCTACGGTGTGCCTTTACCAATTAAGGCAAACATTAAAAAGTTTGCTTGGATACTAACTCAGAGCTGAAAAGAATGTCAATCCAAGATTTTGCCTTGTCACAAGCAACTGAGATTGTATTTCAAACCAATGAAATTATTATTTGTAACTGCTTTCGATATTTATATGAAATTATTTTATAGGTTCCAATTGGCACCCAAACACAGACAGGGAGGTACTTTAGAAAAATACCAATGTTTCACAGAAGATATGTACCTTAATATATGTAGAAACAAAAATTTGAGTAATGCAGAAAAGCACAATTGAATTATTATAGTTATCATAGTCATAGAACCATTAAGGTTGGAAAGCGACCGCCAAGATCACTCACTCACTCACTTCCATGGGCATCCTGTTCCAATGCTTGACAACTCTTCAGTGAAGGAATTCTGCATATTCATAACTAGATACATGAAACACATAAACTACCAGCATGATCACTTCAATCAAGAAAAATCAAATATATGCATTGTTCAAACAGGTACTGTGCTTATTTTTTTCCTTTTACAAATTAATTTTTTAGATTAATTGCCTGCAGACAGGGATATTTAATGAACTCCAAGAAGCAGTAGACAGAAAAAAGCCCATTGTTAGTTGTGGAATCACTCTGAGAGTCAGACCAAGACACACACCTCTCTTGTCCTAGGGTACAATTGATTTTTGTCAGAACAGAAGATGCTAAAGGCATTGCTAAAACCAGAAGTATACATTCTGTCAAAATGTGAAAGAACTGACCTCAGTTCTGTTTCTTGCAAACTAGGAAATATAATGGGGAATGCAGAAAAGGAATAAGCTCATTTACAGACTGGGAAATGTGAAAGGAGACGTGCAAGAGAGAAACAAGTTAGATGTCGCATTTCTGATTTCTGAAATTTCAAAAGGATACATTTATAATGATTAAAATGATTTTCTAAATAAATACAGAAATACCAATATTTTTAGCTATATTCTCCTAAAAAGATACATGATTTATTGAAAAAAAGTTCTCCATAATACTTAAGACTGTAACTTTTTGTGAAATTGTGTGAGAACAATAAAATATTTAAATTCCAACATGCTAAACTCTACTTCAAGAAAAAATATTTGAATTTCAAGTGATTTTGTTACACAGATTTGAAATATCTCACTGTAAGTATTTGATATTCTGCATGGGAAAGGCACAGCATCACATCATTAGTATTTTTGCAATTTGAGAAATGTTAACAATTCAATTGATATTCTTAATTAATGTCTTTGTGATGGATGAAACCTTTCTTTATGGGAAACCATCATACTCCTTATGCAAATAGCAATGTTTTTTTCCCACTAACAACAGAAATCTAACTGACAGAACTTGGAGATCTTAATGAGTTCAGCACATGGGAACAGCCTGTTTTGATACCTTTAAATCTCCTTCTTGAAGAATGTCAAGCCTTCCTGTTTACCCTTGCCCTTCCTGGCTGTCTCCCAAGGGACTCTGTCAACCAGGCTCCTGACCAGGCCAAAGTCTACCCTCTGGAAGTCCAAGGTGACAGTTCTGCTGAGCCCTTCCTTACTCCTCTGATTCAAAATTCGGTATCACAACATGACAGCCAGGAGGCCTCCAACAACCACATCACCCACCAGTCCTCCTCTGTTTGTAAACACCAGGTCCAGTGGGCACCTTCCCTAGCTGGCTCCCTCACCAGCTGTGCCAGGCAGTTATCTGCCACACACTTCAGGAACCTCTTGGAGCTTCCTCTCTGTGTTGTATTTTCAGCAGACATCTGGTGATTTGAAGTCCCCCATGAGAACAAGGGCCAGTGATTATGAGACTTCTGCCAGCTGCTTGTAGAATATTTCATCTGCCTCTTCATCCTGCTTGAGTGGTGAAGACTTCCACCAGGATACCTG
This sequence comes from Calyptomena viridis, assembly GCA_013390005.1. Classification (NCBI taxonomy): domain Eukaryota; kingdom Metazoa; phylum Chordata; class Aves; order Passeriformes; family Eurylaimidae; genus Calyptomena; species Calyptomena viridis. Next base: position 111,206 of record WEIV01000929.1, read on the forward strand.
CTTTGTTGGCCTTTTGTAAGACCTACCACAAATGATGATTCTTTTCTTGTCCATGGAAAGCAACTTTAAAAAACAAGATTTAAAGTGGATTATGAAATTCAAGGGAAGTTTGAGCTGATACTTTGATTTTCACTCTGATATGAAAAAAACCCCAAACAATTGAGCAAGCATATTCATTTTTTATTGGCTCTAAAGGAGATAAAAGGCTTTTGTCAGCCCTGCTTGAGCCACTGCTTACAAAACAGTCCTATATCTGTTTTTTTTCTTTTTTTGTGGCTCATCAGCCAAAGTATATTAATATTTTCTATTTTTAATCTTTTTCTCACCCAATTTGTGTATGATATTAATTTAGACTGCAATTTTAGCATAAGCAAAGACATCTGTGACAAGTTGACCATAGCCTGGAATCTATTGATTTTGTTTATTAATTAAGTCATTCTTTTCATTCCTGTACTTTTAGTGGAGTGCTAGTATAGCGTCTTTTCACAAGAAACTTCTGAATTCCTTTGCAGAAAGTTCAGTGTAAACACCTCCATAATTTCAGATCATCAGCAATTAATACAAAGCATAATGTGGAATAGCAACTTTCAGTATCAAAATCAAAAATATAAAAAAAAAATTACTTCTTTGTCCTTCATAGTAACATGCTAATTTGTAAAATTATGATCTTTGATAAATTAAGCTAAGATGTAAGGAAGCACAGTTCATAAAAATAGAACTTAAACTTTTAAACTGGTGATTTTATTCTGCACACAGCAATTATTCCTGTTGCCAGCAGGATGAAAATTTACTACCTCAGGAAGTCATAAAGACTCTGATGCATTCTTACACAACAAGTGTGAGCTGCATCTGAATGAGACTGTACTTTCCAATAGCTTCACCCTTACCCTGTACTACACTGTACCAGCTTACATCTGTGGCATACTCTCTGAGGCCTTTGCACAATGCAGAGACAAGCTAAGCAGTCTATGATTAATCACTCTATGATTATTTCAAGGCTGGAAGTATTTTCTACCTATTTTAATCAAGTGGTTTCAGACAATACATTAAGAAGTGCTTTTGGCATGACTGTTTTTCTCCAGTGTCCGAATAGCCAATGGAGCAGTTCAATGTTTTATGTCTCTTAGGAAGAATCTGACAAAGCTATGAAAAGGATGCTCATTTGCCACACAAACCCATGAATACTCTATTTGTGAAAGTGAAGAATAAGTAAATATACACCATCAGTCAGAAGAAAAAAGGGCAGCTTTATGCAGAACAAAGTCCGGGAATACTACAAGCAATTCAAATTTCTGCAAAATCTTAATGCAATGGCTGAAATATCTGACAACAAGGGATACTCTAGAACAAATTTTGCATATGCAGCTATTTTCTGATAAGGGTTTGCAATCTTGACATAGAATTCAGGTCTTATAGCGGAGTGTTCTGGTTTTGACTGGGGAAGAGTTAATTTTTTTCATAGTACGTAAAATGTTTGGGATTTGTGCTTAAAACAGGATTGACAACACAAAGATAATTCTGTTACTGCTGAGCATCTCCTACACAGAGTCAAGGCCTTTGCTGCTGCTCACCTCACCCCACCAGCCCTTCTCTGGGGCTGGGGGTGCACAAAGAGTCATGAAGTGACACAGCTGGGACAGCTGATCTTCACTGACCAAAAGGATTTTCCATACCATATGGCATCATACTCAGCTTATAGACCTGAAGAAGAAGTAGGAAGTAGGAAGAAGGGACATTGGGAGTGATGGTATTTGTCTTCCTGAGTCACCATTACATATGATGGGCCTTGCTCTCCTGGACATGGCTGAACACCTACCTGACCATGGGAAGTGGTGAATTAATGCCTTGTTTTCCTTTGCTTGTATGTGTGGCTTTTGCTTTACCTATTAAACTGTCTTTATCTCAACCTATGAGATTTCTCGCTTTTACTCTTCCAATTCTCTTCCCCCATTCCACTTGGGGGGATTGAATGAGGGGCTGTATGGGGCTCAGTTGCTGGCTGGAGTTAAACCACGAGATGAAGTGAGAATAAAAAATGATATAACAAGGTAATGACAGCTGAAGGATGTTGATATAACACCCTAATGTTAAAGATTTGTTGCAATCTGTGACTGCAACTGTTCAACAGTGCTACTTGCTGAGCTACTAGTAGCCAATTTGGACCAGATTTAAGAAGTGTCTTTATTAATTATTTATTAATTATAAATCATGTCAGCTGACACAGGTATTTCTGGACAGAGATTCTAGGTTTTAGTTCTTTTGATGCTGGTATATTCACAGTGTACCACACAATCCACAATATCCTTTTTCTGAGTGCATATCATGTTTACAGTATTCATCCTAAATGTTGGTAATAGTGACCTCCATGATTTTTCCCATGTTATCACATTGATTCTGAAAAGTCTAAGATAATATCATGACTATAACTTATTATCACCTTATGTTCAGGTTTTTTCTCAGCTTCACAATATTAAATCCAGGTTTTGCAATTTAGTACCCACTGAAGGTAGTACATCCTGAATCACATAAGCTTTAAAAACAGATGGTAAGTTCTTAGTCAAATATGATTACAGATGGTGCATCAAACTTGCAGCCTCTAAAAAATAACAGTCAATTTCTTTGCTGAACAAAAAAAGTGAAAAAACTTTTAAAAAGTTAAAGTGCATATTTGAGCACCGGGTTATCTTATGATTGCTCAAATTTTCATATTCAAAAATTATAGTAAAAAATGTGTAGTATTGCCAGGGCATACAGAAAGTGGGTATTAACATTCTACAACAACTTAAAGAGGCCTCACTAGCTATGGCAATTCACATACGCTATGTCTAGCCCATTCTGACTTCAAAAGAAAGTATGGTTTGTACTAATACTCAAATATCAAGATTATCATAAAGAATATATTTTCTAAATCAGAGGAGGGGCACGAATATGAGAAATATTACACAGTGAGATCAGTCTGTTATTATTTATAACCTTGTGCAGCTGAGTGTAAACAAAGTATTGAGAGCTGTGTTTAAAGGCGATAAAGACATTGTGCAACCTCAGTTTCCATTTCTTTGTCAGTAGCAATTCTTTAGTATTTTAATTGGAAAAATATTTTCTATGTTCTTTACTAGTCCAGGTTTTTATATTCTATTATTGCAGTATTCATCCTTTTGTAGCATGACAGATTATCTCTAAAATAGTTCTATTTTTGCTAGACTTGCGGTGACAAGTAGATTTACTTTGTTTTTGGTTTTTTTTATGTTTGTGATGCCAATGATTTCTTAAAAAAATTCATTCACTCTAGAGACTTCTTTGTTCCTACCTAGGAAAATTCACTGGAGCACATAGTTGCAAATGACAATACTATTTCCTACTGCATTGTTTTTTCTGGAATTGAGATGCAGAGAAATCAAAGTTTATATTTGCAGTGCTCACAGAAAATCACATTACAATTGAACATAGAAATTAAACTTTTATGTTTTTATATTATCAGAGACTAGTATCAAAATATATACATACAAAATATGTCTTACACAAATGTAGATACATGTACATTTATACACATATATAATAATTTGGTACAATGATATTTTTTACTATGAGAACATTTTCAGACTTAGGGAAATAATTATTTGATACATTCAAACCTACATATCTATGCAAATTAGGAAAGTATAATTGAAATAACTTACTGTTATAAACTTCACACTCATCTAATGTCTTTCTATTTACCAAACATTTCAATTAATAAAAGGTATGTTATTTTTTTATCATCTCATTGTATTTGTTCTCTTTTTCATAAGAGTACAAGGAATGTACATTTCATAAATTCTTTTGCAAAGTATAACAAATTATTTTTATCATAGAAAGTCATATTTTCTTCCTATAATTTTTGTAGTTTCATTGCTATTATCTAAACCAATAAAGTTTACTAAACATCTGGTTGCATAAAACTAGTAAAATAATACACACATTGCCATATTATCTAAAAAAATCTTCAAGATTTTCAAGGAAATATCTTACCTGTGAAAGCCAGCATTCCTAAACAAACACATAGAGAGCAACCCTGAAAACCTGTAGAAAGATATATTAACAGATTTCTCTACTTGCACAGCTTTACAGCTCTGCAAATCATATCACTATAGAGTACTGAATAATTTCACAACAGTACTGAATTTCATTATAGAACCTTCCTTACTAAATATTATTGTCCCATTAAAGCTATCAACACATCATTCTTGAATAATCACCATAATGATGAGCCACTACCCTGAAACATAATGATGTGTATATGCCCTGCAGCAATTATTTTATTATTGAAATTAATGTATATTAATATAACAAAGTACTAAATAGAGTTGACAACAATCAATAAAATGATTGGCCTTCCTGTTTAGTATTCCCTAAAGCAATGAGAACAACGGGTGAAGAACTTGTTTTAAAAATGCTGTATCTAAAGGAAGATATGAAGAAGAAAAAATTGTTCTACCATCTTTAATGTCCAGCCATGGAGGTAAAACAAAGTTGTGCCTCTATGTTTGTATAATGAGTTGGTTTATTCCATACTTTCTAGATTTTCCCCATTTATTAGTAGAAATAATTGGGACACTCACAGAATCATTTCCCCAAAAATTCTGAAAATAGAAGTTCTGTATTTTTCAAGAGAACAGAGAAAGATAGATAGATAAAGCCACTAGTACTGCACAATTTTATGTGTCTTCCAAAGCACTTTCAATTCTAAGCTGAAAAGACTCCCTTGCGGGAACGAGAAAGTGGCTCATTTACAGTGCTCAATCAGTTCTCGCAATTTCTTCCGAAAGTGCCAACAGGGATGCCAATTAATTGGAGTTAAGATAGATTTTGTGATGCGCCTTGAGATCATTATTGTATTTCATACAGGTCACTGACTCACTGTTGGCTAGTAATACAGTAGTGATTGAGAAACTTCAAACTGTTATGATTCACCTACCAAGCCCTCTCTTTCCTTTTTTTAAAGGGAATTAATAATTTTTCCTTCTTTTCAGATAAAAAATGGATTCTATACTGGAAGATATGCCTTAGCTGAAATGCAAGTTACTGAATTCCAATCAGGGGCAATTGGGCGACATAAAATGACCTGTGGGAAGTGATCCAACTTTATAATCAGATTGACTCTTGAGGACCTCAGATCTGTCAGTCTATGAAGTTTGGCTGAAGTATTCATGCTTTCTGAATCTGCACCATTGTACACAATATTAAGCTTCTTCTTAAAGATCTCTTCTCACAGTTCTGAAAAAAAAAAAGGATATCCCCAAACAATTATTTATTACTCCAGCTGTATTGATAGAAGTGTAATTACTGCCTGCTTGACACTGTAACAGAATGGAATCCATTCACCCATTATCCTTGAACACAGTACATTCACACACAGAGGTATTTCAGACTTCCATGCATGTGTATGCTTTCCATTTTCCTCACTGTAATATAGTTTAGAACACAGAGGGAAAAGAATTATTTTTCGGTTTGGCGGAACTGCTGTATTGATTATGTGGAAGCTGAAGTGTCTTCAGGACTTTGAAATTCATAGATGTGGCTCCCTGATTAAGCTTCTCCACTTAGTGGAGAGTTTATAATTTTTTCTTAAGAAACTACCTGCAAAAGAATGAAGGCACTAAATAATGCACATTTTCTTTGTGATAAATTTGCACCTGGTTACAGTCTACTTGCCCTCTATTATTTTTGAGGAGGAGAGGTATTAAGGAAAAAGGGTTTCTACAAAGCAGGTTAAGGCTAAGATGCTGTAGCTGAGATCACACTCACGAATTGTACACCTGTGAGTAGAGTGAGTATAACAAATAAGGTTCCAAAACTCTTAATTAAGGAAAGTGCTTATGGTTTCTATGGCTGGACATAGAAACTTGTAGACAAGCAAGTACAGTTCCCTCTTGCTGTAAAACGTTTGCCAATGAACTTGCTGACAGCATATTTTATTTCATCTGGTCAGATGATACAGCTGCTGACTATGGCATAGGAGTTAAAGACGTAACAGATGGAGAGGATACACTAAAACTTTAAATTTTTTTATATATAAGGCAGTAATACTCCATCTGGGACTTAGTCTGCCTTTGTGCTTCATCAAACACCTCATCAGGCTATAGCAGGCATCTCAGCTTTTCTGCTTCACAGACTGTCCTAAACTTCTAAACACCTAGACAAAAATTTTTAAACAACCTTTTTCTTGACTGTATTTAATCACATGGAAATAGTTCAATATTTTTTTCTTCACATCTTGAAGCCATACTAAGGAAAATGTTGATGTTTCAACTCAAGCAAATTAAAGATGCATGCATAGAAAAGAACTTAAATGCTTAACAAAAAAATAAAGCCCAATTTACTGATGAGAAAAATGGATTTTTTTTCTTAGATGCACATAATTCTGTGAAAGTTATGGAAATGGTTAATCCCTACAGGAATAACTGTCTGTAACTCCCTTTTGGCTGAAAATGGTAAGTGGTAAGTAGTGAAAAATACAAGTATTCCTCAAATGTTTTAAAACTTTGCTCTTGTTGCTGTTGACAGCTTTGTATTATTTTTATTATTTCTTTATTATTTATGAATTAGTGTGAATAATTTGTCAGTCATTATACTCAGGCCACTTAATAGGCACAATTGATACCTTTTTGCAAATTAAACCTAAACTGCTTACAGTCACCACAGCAGTGTGTATACACAGTGGCTGCAGATGGGTGTTATCCAGTGAAAAATACTGCATTTATTAAATCAGCTCTTAAATATAGCAGCCTCACAGAAAAAACCTTCTATGAAAAGAATATGGAACAATAAGAATTTCCTCTTCATTAATTTGACTCATTGCATTGTTTATTTGTTACCAAAATGTACTATAAAATGTAAATGAAAAGTAATACTTGTCCATGTGTGGTTAGTATAGCCCAAGATGTACTGGACATATTTGTGCAAAGAGCATGAAACTAAATCCCAGATACATTTAATTAAAAGAAGATTATT
>WEIV01000929.1:127902-140352 GCA_013390005.1 Calyptomena viridis
ATCATTGTATAAGCTGACAATGGATTTTGGAGAAATTCCTCATATAATTATTCCCTGCAATGTTCCTTCCATATTTCTCTCAAACACTTGGTGCCAACTATTGACAAAAGGAGAATACTGAAATGTATAAATTGCTAGATTTTATTAGCTGTAGCAGTTATAATGTTTCCTGTCATGAAATATTTAAAAATATTCATTTTACTAGAAAATCACGGGATTTTTCAATGTATAGTCAAACTGATGTTTTTTCTGAAATCAGAAAAATTTTAGTCATTAATTCTAACATCTAACATACTTTAAAATACCCCTTTATACTTTAAAATATCCCTTTATCTAACATACTTTAAAATATTATCAAATTCTGTAATTCTTAAAGCAGGACACCTGGTCCCATTCAGGGTTCAGCTGAATATTTGGCAAGGCAATTTGTATCAGTGATCTTCTCTTAAAAAACCTCCTGTCACTCTCTTGGCATTATTAGATCAGAATGAGAGTGTTGCCTCCTCTCTTTCTCTTTTTAGTTTCATTAACTCCTGGCAGTAGCCAAATTTATTCATAAATGAAAATGAGAAAAAAAGACCTTGATGAGGTTCATTATCTCTGAAAGTGATAATTATGTTATGATCAGAGGACAAGATGTTGATGCAGCAGTTTTTGATAGGTGGAGCCTCAAGCATAAAATTATATATCCAGTAACAAATGCCCATGGTGACAGCCTAGAACAAAGCAGAGAGTGAATAGTAGCTGTTCTGTTAAGAAAAAAATGTGGTGAAAGTGGCCTGGCACAGGCATAATGAGCAAAAAAAAGAGCATATAAGACAGGTTGGAGAGACTGTTGTTTTCTGTTTGTAATGTCACTGGAAATGAAAAGATCAATTGCTGTCAGAACTAGATATCCATTTAAAAAATCGTAAAACCAAAAAACAAGATTATCTGCAAGAAGCTCAGAGTACTTTATGATCCCTGAAAATGATATAGATTCCAGTCTCAGAAAAAAAGATTATACAGAAAAAAAAATTACTTTAGATAATTCTACTTCCATTTGGGACACTGTGCTGATATTATACCAAGTCTGGTTAAATAGTTAAAAACAGACGAAATACAGCAATACTGACTCAGAAATCTATGATTAACCTGCCTCATCTTCTGCATAATCCTGTAGAAATGTTGTCATTGCTGTTAAGGAGAGCAGCTAGAATGATTACTTATATCCCACTGAAGACATTTGGGCCTACTTTGTTCTTGAAAGGCATTTTGATTTCCTTGCCCTAACTTGTTGTCTAGGCTCCCTCAATAATTAATGCAGAAAAGTAAATATCTTTGGAGGACAATTAACATCCCCTGTATCAGGCTCCATCTTCAGAGAAATTAATCAATCTGTGCAGGCATATTATAATTTAACTACTACAAAATCAGCCCAGATGTGTGGTTTAGGCAGCATATAATTTTTTAATACTTAAAACTAACTTATGTCATTTTCATCCTTGAACTTGAGCACATGGTTTGAATGAAGTGGTTTTACCCACATTATCAAAGCCAAAAGAATTTAAGGGAGTTTGCTGAGCTTTGAGAAGTGAAGCGAGCCATGCTCATTTGTAGGATAGCACCACAAGCTTCAGTGAGAAAGCCACATAGATTATACAGCAAAATATTATATGGCATAGAAAGACGCACTAAATAAAAAACAAAATTGAACAATTGAGGGGAAATTAATCAGTACCTTTTATCTCAGCACAGCCTCTTCTTTCATTTCTAGAACTATTTTATAGACTGTGGCTTCATTCCTTGCTAGCCAAAATATTCCCAGTGGATTTTAAAGGGCTTGATCAAAAGACTCATTTCAGATGTAAATCTGTTCAAGTCAAAAAATTCCAGGGTTGAGTCTGGGTCTAGATTAGACGCAGAATGACCTTCTTAGGGCAATTCTGACCTGTGGTTTTTAAAGGAATTTGGATAGAAAGAGTTGAGAGTAAATGCATTAAAGAAATATATTAATCAGTTTATTCACAGACTATGTAAACAAGATTAAAAGTATTTTCTGAGAAATACAGTTTGATTTCAGTGTCATTTCTTTCCCTTTGGAGTTTACTTCTGTTCTTATTACATGTATTCAGATGTTGAATGGGAATCTGGAAGTTGTGTAAATTGAAATATCCTTTGAAAAATTTGACACAGAAAACATAAATATAAAAGCACTACTTGCCTTTTGCTTTCTTTATTTTTTTCCATTTTCTACTACAAAAAGAAAAGGTCAAAGAATACAAATGCATTGTATTTCACTTTTGAGTGCTTTTTCAAAAAGTCTGTGTTTTATAGGAGACCTTTTTACTTATTTTAGTTGTTTTGAAATCTAGAAGTACTCAACTGCTCTCACTACTCTTTTTAAATAGTTTTTATTTAAGATGTATTTTTCAAATGTGTGTTGTACATTAGATGTACAACACGTATACTTTTGAAAATACTATACAATTTAGAAAGGTGATATACACATTTTTGTGTGTACTTAGGAATGTCTAGGAACAAATGAAAATTGAGGCATTGGAAATAATTTTTTTTAAAAATTCAGGAAACAAGACAGAATGCTTCATGACATAACTATCTTTAAAAAAAATTCTAATTATACTAGAGAAAAATCTTCAGCTGAATAGCTCAGTCTGTTCTTTCCATGTGCAATAAATTCCATAGCATGGCTGAAAAGAGAATACTCCATGTCTTGTGTCAAAGCAAATAGCAGGAATATTTGATGTGTAATTCCAAATTGTCACTGACTTTCCCTAGATAGTAAGCATATTTCTAATGTTCATCTTTTGTTAGAGGCTGATGCCCCCTACAAAATACTCATTTAGTTCCTTTTTCATTACCTTATTAATTTACATAATAATGCTTGATTGGACTTCTCCTAATCCATATATAATCTGTATAAACGAACATGGAATATGAAGAGGTTTTATTTTTGAAGCTAAAGACAATAATTGATTATTTTATAAAAATGAAAGTATTTTTTCCTTTTTCAATTTTTTCCTTTTTTTTTTGCCCCTTCTGTCAAGAAGTCTCTGTAAATAGGACTTAGTTACAGAGAAAGGAATGGTGCTGAATGGCAATTTCCACTGACACGGCAAGGCTGTACAGTGTCAACCCTGTGAAAGTAATAGAAAAGCTGATATGGCACTTGACTAATTGAAAATTAAAAGCAGGTAAGGTAGTTAATGATAATGAAATGGATTTTTGGAAAATATACACTGTCAGGCTAATCTGATATTCCTTTTTTTTCCCCATAAGATTATAAGCCAATTGATAAAAAGTAATTAACAGTAAGGCATTTATCTTGTTTCTGCATGACATTTTGATTAAGAAGGTAGAATGATACAAAATCAACATGACATGCATTGTCACCAAGGGGGTCGATACCAGCTGAGTCTCACAAAGATTGGTTCTTGGTCTCATTCTGTTTAACATTATAGGCAATGGGGAAAAAAAAACCAACATAAAATCGATAATCTTGGCAGGTGACATATAGAATGAGAGATTGATAAAAATTGGGTATGCTAGGGCACAGAATAGAAGTAAACAGTATGTGTTTTAATATCACCAAATGAAAATGGAAAAAAAATACATACCTCAAAATTAAAGGAAACTGTCAATTGAAACCTACCATCTACAGTTGAGAGCCTCTGGGTAAGAATCAAGGGCAAATAAATAATGCACATGACATTGTGGGAGTCTGTTATAGACCTCCCAGCCAGGACGATGATGCTGATGAACTATTCTTTGAGGAACTAAGAGACACTTCCAAGTTAACTGCCCTTGTCCTTCTGGGGAACTTAAATTTGCCAGAAATTAACTGGGAGCATCACATAATTGGTTCAACCTGGACCAGAAAATTCCTAAAAACTTGGATGACAGCTTTATGGAACAGGTCCTAAGGGAGCAGACTCCGAAAGATGCCCTCCTTGATCGGCTACTTGCCAACAGAGAGGATCTCATGAGTGAAGTGGAGGTTGGTAGCCTTTTTGGCCACAGTGACCACCAACTGATTGAGTTTAAAAACTCTGTTTACAGGAGGAAAAGTAACAGCAAAACCTCAACTCTGGAAATGATGACAAAAGACTTGAGGCTGTTCAGGGAATTAGTAAGGTTCCCTGGGAGAATGTTTTTGCAGGTGCTGGGGTCCATCATTGCTGGTCATTTTTCAAACATCACCTCCTAAGGGCACAGGAACTGGAAACTCCTAAATGTTGGAAATCAAGCAGGGGAGGCAGGAGGCCAGCTTGGGTGAGCAGGGATCTTCCCTTGGAAANGTTGGTAGCCTTTTTGGCCACAGTGACCACCAACTGATTGAGTTTAAAAACTCTGTTTACAGGAGGAAAAGTAACAGCAAAACCTCAACTCTGGAAATGATGACAAAAGACTTGAGGCTGTTCAGGGAATTAGTAAGGTTCCCTGGGAGAATGTTTTTGCAGGTGCTGGGGTCCATCATTGCTGGTCATTTTTCAAACATCACCTCCTAAGGGCACAGGAACTGGAAATTCCTAAATGTTGGAAATCAAGCAGGGGAGGCAGGAGGCCAGCTTGGGTGAGCAGGGATCTTCCCTTGGAAATAGGGCAAAAAAAAGGAAGGTGTGTATGCCCAGTGGAAGAAAGGTCAAGTGACACGGGAAGAATTCAGAGATGCTGGTTGCTGTTGTAGGGAGAAAATTCATGTGGCCAAAGTTCACCTGGAATTGAAACTGGCCAGAAACGTGGGGGACAATAAAAAGAGCTTTTTTAAATACATTAATGGCAATAGGCAGTATAGAAATAACATTGGCCTGTTATAGTATGAGGATGGTCACCTCACAAACAGGGACAGAGACAAGGCAGAGGTGTTTAACATTGTCTTTGCCTCTGTCTTCAACATGGATGAGGGACCAAGGGGGTCTCAGTTCCCTGAGCTGGAGGACCATGTCTGCAAGAAGGATCAACTCCCTGCCAACCCTGAAATTGTGTGGGATCTGCTGCTTAAGCTGGATCTGTACAAATCTATGAGGCCTTACAGGATTCACTCCAGAGAGCTAGCTGATGTCATCACAAAACTTCTGTTGATGATTTTTGGGTGGTCTTGGGAATCCAGAGAGGTCCCAGCTGACTAGAAGCTGGTTAACAATGTTCCAATTTTCAAGAAGAGCAAGAAGGAGGACCCTGGAAACTACAGGTCTGTCAGTCTTACTTCAACTAGTAAAGTTATGGAAAAGATTATTCTGGGAAGTATTGAAAAACAGCTGAAAGACAACACAGTCATTGGTCACAACCAGCATGGCTTCATGAAAGTCCTGCTTATCCAACCTGGTTTCCTTTTATGACAAGGAACTTAGTAGATCAAGGGAAACCAGCTGATGTAACCTTTTTGGATTTCAGTAAAGCTTAGGGTACTGTCTCTCACAGTATCCTTGTGGACAGAATGTCCAGCACACAGCTGGATAAACACAGCCTGCAGTGGGTGAGCAATTGGCTCATGAGTCGAGCACAGAGTGTAAGAGTGAATGGGGTGACATCAGACGGGTGACCTGTCTCTAGTGAAATTCCACAGGGCTCCATCTTGGGCCCTGTGCTTCTCAATATCTTCATAAATTACCTGGGTGTAGGACTGGAAGGGATACTAAGTAAGTTAACAGATGATACACAGTTGGGAGAAGCTGTTGACTCGCTCAAAGACAGGGAGACCTCGACAAACTAGACAGTTGGGTAATAACCCACCATATGAAGTTGCATAAGGGGTATTGCCAGATTCTGTGCCTGGGATGGGGCAACCCTGGATGTATGTAGAGACTGGGGAATGGGATGCAGGAAAGCAGTGCGACAGAAAGGGATCTGGGTGTCCTGGTCAATGGCAAGTTGAATCTGGGTCAGCAGTGCCCTGGCAGCCAGGCGCGCCAACCGTGTCCTGGGGGGCATCAGGCAAAGCATCATCAGTTGATCGGGGGAAGGGATTGTCCTGCTCTGCTCTGCACTGGTGTGGCCTCACCTTGAATATTGTGGCAGTTTTGGGCACCACAATATAAAAATGATATTAAGCTATGAGAGGACGTCCAAAGGAGGGCAACAGAGATGTTGAAGGGCTTTGAGGGGAAGCCATGTGAGGAGAATCTGAGGTCACTTGATCAGTTCATCCTGGAGGAGACTCAGGGGAGACCTCATGGCAGTCTACATCTTCCTCGTGAGGGGAAGAGGAGAGACAGACTCTGATCTCTTCTCTGTGGTGACCAGTGACAGGACCCAAGGGAATGGGCAAAAGTTGTGTCAAAGGAAATTTAGGTTGGATATTAAGAAAAGATTCTTCACTCAGAGGGTGTTTGGGTGCTGGAACAGGTTTCCCAGGATAGTCAGAGCACCAAGCCTGCCAGATTTAAGAAGCATTTGGATGATACTCTCAGGCACATGGTGTGCCTCTTGGGGATGGTCCTGAGCAGAGCTAAGAGTTGGACTCAGTGATCCTTGTCTCTCCCTTCCAACTCAGCATATTATGTGAATGTATAAAACTGAAGAGGGGTAGGCTAAAAATTACAAATAATGATATAGCTAAAATAGTTTCTTCCTATTCTTTTGTTACATGGGGAGACTTGCAGTAAGGATTCCAATTCCACTAGGCTTTAGTGGCAAATGCACCTCCGGTATCAGAAGAGGCTACAGAAACTTTGGGACTCTGAGGGTTCTGATATAATTTCTTTTCTTCTGAGTTACATTACAGCTCTGTGTCTTCCCTTCTCTCTCTTTTTTTTCTCTCTCTGTCTCATCTTTAATTCTTCTTTCTAATTTTAAAAACATTGCAAGTTGGATGCTGTCTGCTACCACTACTGTTTCCATTCTTATTTTAATTCATTCTTTTATTTTGCTCCTTATTCCCAGCCAATATTCTCTGTTTACCTGTTTTGTGTCTTTGGAAAGGGGCCACCAACTATTCCACGACTGAACATCATCTAGTTCAATTCTTAATTACTTTTTTGGTACTGCTGGACCATAATCCAGTTTCTAATCATGAAAGCATTGAAAAGAATTATACTACTTCCCATTCCATGTATTGCTGAATGTGTTCAATTGCTTTTCAATTTTCACGGAAAATCTACTCTTTTTAAAATGAAATTTTTTAATTTTTAAAATTGTTTAACTCCTTCAAGTGCTACTATATTGTACTGTAATGAAGCTTCAAGACTCTGAAATGAAAAAGCCCACAATATGGGAAATATTAGTAACTTCTTGTATGATATGGCTTTCCTCTACCTTCAGATGATGTACATTCCTTGAGCTCCCACTGTATATTCAAGAGGATGGTTGATCAAATTCAACCATTTGTAACTATGCTTTTAATGCTTCCAGCATCAGTTTTCAAATTCTACCCACAACTCAGCATCTTTGAGTCTTGTCAGTCACCAAAAAGTGTGACTACTTACTGTTACTTTATAGAGTGTTTTCTCGGTGTGAAGTTGTCCATAGGTGACTACTGCTGCTTAAATAATTTTTATCCCCTGATCCAATAATGTTTTTTTGGAACCATTGTATCCTGTGACCCCATGTATTTTGTAATTAACATTCAAGTTAACATGTGGCATCCAACCTTTCTTCCAAGAGAGTTGTATAATTGATTACAACATTGGCCAACAGTCAAAACCCCCTCCACTTCTCAGTGTATCCTTCACAGTAAGTTATCTCTGGTCATGCCTCAGGAGACAGACCTGCACAGATGCAGGAAGACTGTCAAGTACTAAATGCCTGTCCTGAGGGCTTATCCACACAGGGAAATCGAAGGTGCTAAATATAATCCATACAGAGTAAACTTCTCAGATGACTTAATTGTCCAGAGAAGGGCAACAAGGCTCATGAAGAGTCTAGAAAACAAGTCTTATGAGGAACAGCTGAGGGAGTTGGGTTTATTTAGTCTAGAGAAAAGGAAGCTCAAGAGAGACCTCATCGCTCTCTTCTGCCTTGCCTGCAGGGAGAGGACCAGAGGAAATATCCTTAAGCTGAGACAGGGGAGATTCAGATTAGATATTAGGAATTTTTTTTGTACTGTTAGAGTGGCCAGGTGTTGGGATAGGTTGCCCAGAAAGGTGATGGAGTCACCATCCTTGGAGGTGTTTAAGAGGCATCTGGCTCTGGGTAATATGGTTTAGTGGTTTAGGGTTTACAGTGGTAGTGCTGGCTTGACAGTTGGACTTGATGATCTTAAAGGTCTCTTCCAACCTTGATGATTCTATGATTCCAATTTTCCTGCCATGCAGTGAGGTTATTAAGCAGAGGAATTTGGCTCTCATCTCTTCTGTCCACCAGAAAAGCCATACTAGATGCTAGGTTAATCTATATTTCTTTTACTGGTAGTACTCCTAACATATTAAACAATTTTCAGATTGTTTACAATCTGAAAATATAGGTTCCTGATGTAGATTACAGATTATTATGCAAAGAAATGTATATGTTCCACTACCAAGCTAACAGCAAATGTATAGTATTTATGCAGCATTTTTCTTGTGTACTTATTTTATCTTCTTTACTCAAAAGATAGTACTGTGTTTCTCCATACTGACATTTTCACCACTAATCCAGACAAAGTCTCTTTACCTTTGGGACTTTTTCTTTCCTGCCTAGCCTGTATGTTTGCTCTAGGTGTTATCAAAAGGATTTTGAATGAAGTGTGAAAATGGAGTCAAAGTACAAGGGCATATTGCCTGATAAGGTAAAATGAAATATAGAATTTATAGAACGGCTCATTTATGTTTTTCTATATTCAGACTGAGGGATCAGAACAACACAG
This sequence comes from Calyptomena viridis, assembly GCA_013390005.1. NCBI lineage: Eukaryota > Metazoa > Chordata > Aves > Passeriformes > Eurylaimidae > Calyptomena > Calyptomena viridis. The sequence continues at coordinate 136,685 of WEIV01000929.1, forward strand.
TTATTCTGTGATAATATGCTAACAGAAAATTCATATTTAGTCAGTGTCAATGACTAGAAAATACCAAATCTTCTGGCTTTCAAGGGAAAAAATTAAAACTCACAAAAAAGTTATGATAAGGTAAATAAAAGGAAAGAGAAGGAAGGTGAATAGAGACTTTTCATGGAAAGATATTTTTCAAAGTATTTAATGTGCAAAAATTTGGCAATGGTAGCTCCCTCTGTACAGGATAAATTAACTGGGCAAAATAGAAGAAGAATTAATCATAAGTAATCCAGGACAAGAATCAAAAATCACTTTATTATGCCAAGTATCAGAGGTTTGATCCTGTGTTACCTTGCATCTTGCCTAGTCTTTCTCTAATGAGCAAAAATCATATACAAACTAAATATAAAATGCCATTCTACTATGTGAAGCAATTTGTGTGCTGTGTAAGACCTTTGCACTCTTCTGAGACTGAAGAAAGCACAGGGCAGAAAAGTATGGGTAGAGAGAGATGGAAGGGGAAACACAGGTGCCTGCTGAAAAAGCTTCCTAATTCAGTATGCCGTCCACAAATACTCAGCATAATCATGACTCCATATAGCTTTAGTTTTGTCACTTATTTGGTCAGGAAGATGAAAAATTATAGAAGATATCCTTTGAAAATTCTTTCTGAAATAGGTGATGTGGTGTTGAGGTCAAATTACCTTACCTGCTCAAATTTTTGTCAGCTACTCAGCCCAAGAATGATAAATATTACTATTCCAAAAGAGGACATGGGCTGATGGGCAGTGTATGAAATATGCAGATGTTAAACTAATTACAGCAATGATAGAAATAGTGAAATCACTTTGTAAGACAATTGATAGCAATGTCTTCTACTGCTTTCAAGTTGCCCTGTACTTCTTCACTAAAATTAAAAGATATATTAACGAAATAGAGAAAAAAAAACCAGTAACTTGAACTGAGGCACAAAGGTAAAAATTCCACAATGATATGAACTACTTAAGTGAATATGTGTTTACAATTCTGCTATGTAGTATTTCGTGTCATATGCTGTTTATATGCTCAGATAATAATTCTAAAAACACTGTGGTGTTACTTGCTGTCATTCATATCATTATCTTTGTTGGCTTAAACTTTTCTACATGTTTTCTTATAATTTTTTAGATAAAAGATATGTCTTGTTACATTATCCAGTATGGTCCTCTGAAACATATTTTTATTACCTGATTGTTTCCTCTAAATTTCAGCATTAGTCACTCTATCTTATGATATTGCTTCTTTCAATCCACTGATCAAGTTTTAATAACTTTAGCTCTCTTACCTGTATTTCCTCTGCTCTTGAGTATAATAAACAAATTTCCAGTTATGGAAACTTTGAGTGCAGCTAGTTTTTAATAATTCTGATTTGTTGCAGGAAGCACAAAAGGCTGGAATCTCGGTAGGATTAAATACATTCAGCTTTCCATAGTTCTACGAAATTAAATGGCAGTGTGCCAGTCCATATCCTGTGAGCTTTTGCACATAAATATGGAAACAAACTACTTTTTTTTTTTCAGGAAATATTTGAGGTTTTCTACATATTACTGCCTTTCCCCTCTCCCCTATTCCTCCCCATTCCCGGGAAAGTAAACTCTTCCTTATCCTACCCTAAGTGTTTGAAGTTGTGACATTGGGGAAAAAAGCAGTGCATTCCTCTTGGCAGGCAAGAGAATGAAAAAAAGTCCATTTATAATTCAGAACTATAGTGTATCAAATAAAAAGAAAATCATAATAAAATAATAATGATGCAATTTTTGAACCAGAAACTCTGATTGTTCAAGAAATATAAAAAAAGTTAAGAGTGTAATTCATTAGTGATATGAAATACAAGAGTTTCTCAGCAGGAGTTGAAAAAGTCTCAAAGTAATTTCTTCATTAGAGTTTAATAGAAAATTAACATGAATTCATGCATAATTAAGGTTGAATTAGAAACTAATATGAAGCATATTTGTTTGTCCATAGCACCCTTACAAATGATGAGGATACTTTTCTGAAGAACAGCAAAGTCTGGCCAAGTAAATCCCTTCTTCAGGATACTCACACTTTACAGCACCATATAATAAGGTTAATGTAGTATTCAGTGTGCTTAATAACAGATAAGTTCCCAATGGTCACTATCTTAATTAAAAAAGTGTCCTAGATAAGCTACTATTCCACTTTTTATCGTTATGACTGTAATCAGTGATGCAGTACAATTTTTTTAAAACCTTGTACAGCTGAAGATGACTATCAGATGTTAATCAGAACTATTCTTTTTATAAGCAGCAAAATGGCCATATTTGCTTTTTCAAGGATATAAGGTTATAACTGAATTCATGGGATAGATGGAAGATCAGAAGTCTAAGACTGAGAGACAGCATCTGCTTCTCTGCTTGAGAAGCTTGAGATCTGCTGCTTCTTGGATGCTCAAGCAGAAACGCTGAGCACAGGTGCTTTTTGGGGGGTTTTGCTTTTTCTTGTAACTTCCTCTAAGTTTACCTTTGGTTTCTGTTTTCACCTTTATTAGGAGATTCAACTACTGTAATCCCCTATTACCATTTATCATGCTGTGCAACTGTCAGCAGGACATTCCGTATGATGATGTAATGGCAGAACTTTTTCTCAGAAGTGGTTACAGCTTAAGAACTTGCTCCCTCTCTCCTCCTCAGTGAACTTCATGACCTTCCCAAAGTGATATTAACCAAATTTTAATGCTATGTTGTAGCACCCAGTTGCATCCCATCTGTTTTATCTAGACTATACTCATTCCTTGTGTTAAAACTGCATGACACGTTTTAAAAAAAAAAAATCTGAGTCACAGAACAAATATTGCAGGCATAAGCAATTTAAGAGATGATGGATTAATTAATTAAGTTGCTGATTAACTTCAACAGAGCAGAGTTAAGCTTGAAAGGGATTGAATTTACAAGGCTGCAGGCACACAAATGACTCGCTCAAGTATTCATGGTGTCTGAAGTATGAAACACTGATAAGTATGGAATAAGAAATGTGAGAATTGTACAGTTTACATACTTTGCAGATGCAAAGAAAAAAGCTAGACAGATGTTTCCTTTTCCTTACCTAAAATAGGGAGATTGGAGAATGACATAAAAATACCCTTTTTTTGGTGTCAATTTAAATTAGTCCAAGATGCAGACACTGCTGTGGTTAAGTTTGGTATAAAGCAAATTAACGTTCATAAGCCTGACTATAAATCCTACAAATAAATATTGCTGTGTCTAAAGACAGCCCCTGGAATGGAGGGTACAGTCCAACAGAAATAAAAAAAATAGCATTTCTACGTTATGAGATGCAACTCTCCCCAAATCAGGAGTCATTGTAGCATTCCTACGAATGACTCCGGTGCTATATGAGTGGTACCCCATAGCCTAATTTCAGAGGTGGGAAGAAGACATAGCTTTTTTCATTGAAAAGTATGTATGTGTAGTGTGCATGTCACCTCGATGTACTTCAAAAATGCCTCCATTTTGTAGTTTGAAACATCCTATTCACTCTTTTGAACTGAAATAAATGACAATTTTACAGGCTATGTATTCCTTTATGTAAGTGAATTTAAGCATAGGAATACTTAAAAACTTAAGTATTATTTTATATATATATATTAAGTATTATATATAATTAAGTAATATATTATATAATAT
>WEIV01000929.1:140403-189342 GCA_013390005.1 Calyptomena viridis
AGAGCTTTAGATGTTTCTTATGGGTTCTGTTTCATATTTGAGATTTTCATTTTTATTCAAACACTACTAAGTATCCAGAATTATAGTTATAGTACTACACCAATTTGTTTTTTTTAAAAATAAAGGCAAAATGACTGCTTCCAGAAAAATTATTATAACAAGCTTCAGTACTTCATCATCACTTAAAATATTTTTCTTTTCAAGCTACAATACAGCAATTATGCTTCTGAGACTTTTTTCATTACTATTATGCTAAGGTACCATTAAAACAGAAATTTAAGANCCATTAAAACATAAATTTAAGAATAATTTGATCTAATAATCTCGACCCATTTTTCCAGCACAATGAAAGAAAGAAACAAGAACATAATTATTAAAATGATCATTAAGCTTGGTTAATATAAATATTTAAGCAAAGACAAACATATGAAGGTGGAGGTTTTTCCCTAGCCATACCACAACCCCACCACTATGTCCCATTTAAAAAAGAGAGTAATATAATGTATCAATTTCTTTTCACTGAAGAATGTCCTGTTCACAAAGGTAAATACTGTAGCTTAGGTTGCTTGTTGTTCTGTGTCTATTCCTGGAAATGCCAGAAAGAGCTTACTTTTTTCTCCCCTCCTTTTTTTTTTTTTTATAATGATCTAAAAAATAAAGGCAATTTGTTCTTCCTGAAGAAGGCAAGTAGTGTATATAAATGTACCATAAATAGTGTCTGTACAACAACTGTTTGCCTCTCATAATGCTGGTCCATCTTTTATCCTTTTTGCTTTTCTTTATTCCTTGCCTTCACTATTAATAAAATATGAAAATAAAAATATGAAAGTAGAGGTAGGGCCAAAATTAAATGGATGACAGAATTTTTATGTCAGCTGTGTGAACCATCTCTCTTAACACTCTCTTAACATTCCCTTCTGATTGCATCCCTTTTCCTATATTTTTTAAGACGTGGATCTTAGTCAAAACACAACATTTGAGAAATAGAATGGGTTTGGAAAACTTTGGAAGTTCATTGATCAAAACATGAAAAAAATCAGCCCTTGACATCACAGAAGAAAAGAAATACTAATGGGAAAAAAGACACCCGCAAAAACATGTTAAAGAGCTCCTACACTACTATTGCTTCAGATTACAGACATAAGAAATTAGGCCATCAGCTGCTAGAGAAAATTTTGTCATTTCATATGCACTTTATGACAGTATGTTTTATGGCTTTAAGAGAACAGTTCAAAGGGAGATTTTTGTAAAAACACTGTGAAGATTATGGAAATTGTGTTCATATATCAACTACTTAATTTAAATGTTGGCTATGTGACTTCACGGAAGGAACAGAGGCAAAGTTCAGTGAAATAAAGGCACATAAACCCTTCAAATTTCTTATTTTAAACACAATGGACTTACAGCCTGCACAGTGCTTCTGAAAAGACCTGGAAGACAAAGAAGCCTTGTTTTGTACTACAACTAAGACCTAGGGTTTAGGGTTTAAGCTAACATGGTTGCAAAACAAACAGCTTTGATGTCCTGGCTAGTATTGCCTGCTATCCTTTCTGTCACAATTTGGGCTACTCAGCCACAAGTGAACTAAGTTGGTAGGTCAGTCTGGAGGAAGCCGTACCACTGCCCATGATGTACTTTATTTGGAAATAAAAAACGGCTTCAGCCTTCCTCTCTTCTAGGTTGGTATTTTTCATGAGCACTAGACTAATTTACAAGACTGCTAGATATATAAGCAAACTTGTCTGAAAATATTTTTTTCCCCTGGAATAAATCTCTATTCTGTTGACACTGAAACCTGATGTAATATTGTATACATCAGCATTTTTAATGTATGCTAGTCTGCTCATAAAACCATTGCTGCTTGAGCTTACTTACTGTCACATTTTAATGCCCTAGTGACCAAAACAAGAGAAAATGTGATATAACCCTTTTTCAAAACCATATTTGGAAAACAACCAATGCCATTTACAATCCAATAGAAATGCAACTATTTAATACATCAGTACATTCTGCTCTGCTCCAGTCACGGTTTGCCCGAATATAATGTCCCAAGCATATATGACTCTTTTACTTATGCTAAAGGCATACAGCTAAATCAGGCTCCTGACTTTTCTTCACTTCCATGGCTTAAAATGAGATCCAGATGTTGTTAAACTTTTACATCTTGTTGTCTATCCTATAAAAAATATACCACTTCCATATGAAGCCATGGATTCAAGACCCATTCAAAATTCTGATCATTCCCATCACTCCAATACAATGGCATATTTGTTTTCAAAATCATCTGCCTTCTAGGTGTCAGTTTTCACATTTATTTAAACACAGCTATAAGGCCTGAAATATGAATGAAACAGAAGAATATGACCTTGTTCTCTTCAGCTCCTGGGTTGCATTGTTATTACTGGGTCAGTTCTTTGGGGACATTTTCCATGAACTCCCCTAGTTCCTTATACTGCTAAGGTGTTTAAAATGCTTCCTACTTAAGTCTTAAACTCTATTCATAATGAAACAGCACTTTTTGTTCATGATGTTGAAATACTTACACAATCTCCCTCTTTAAGAAATACTTTGGGAAATTTCTCCCTAAATTATGAACCAGTTCACTAAAAGAAAAAGAAATTGTGCAAAACATAGATTTTCATCTGAATATAACCAAGAAGACACTAGAGACCAGATTGCAAAAGCCAGTGCTAGACTGCCTAAAATGTAGACATAAAATTTCAACCAGACACTAAGAATGGGATTCAGAATAATCATAGAATTGAGAGAAGGATGCTTAAATCAACTTCTAGAAAATGATAGAGAGATAGAAATACAGTTCCTTTCTTGGTGGTCTAACCAAAGAGAGCAGTGAGGGATAGTTGTGAAACTGGCGTTTGGAGTCAGAAATCTCTGCTGCTCTGAGCAACGGGTTAGGACATTACTGGCACAATGGCTGAAATATTTTAGGAGAGTCAGGACTTCAATATTTTTGTGTCTTAGTCTTTCCTCACCTCTGCAGCCAGGAATATAGGTACCCACAGAAAACTTGATGTTAAGGAGCACATTGTAGTGATGGGACAGTCCTGGATTCTGCTCCCTGCTTTTAAGATGCTTAAGGTTTTTGTCCTAAAGCACTTTAGTGTAAACTGTATCAATATGTGAGTAACTGTGATCAGTCAAGTCTGTGCATACCTTGTGCCTTCTTTAAAAATCAGGTGTTATTGCAGCAAAAAGTAAGCATTTAGTTGAGTGGTAAAAAATAAATCATAAAACAGCAATTATTTTACTGTGAGATAGAAATACTAGTGTAGATAACTGTTAGATAATGGATAAAATGAAAACTTTTTTCACAAGAGCAATTTATTTTACCCCAAGAGGGGAATATGATTGATTCAACACAATTAGTTCCATCTTAGCAATGTGTTTAGATACCTATTTAAATTTTAAGCACAAATTAGATGTTATATCTTTCAGGAATGGTTCAGATTCAGAGTACTCTGTAATTAATTTTTTTTTTTTTTAAATCCTTGCAAAATGGACATAGCACAAAAAATACAGAGGTCAGTAGAAATCTAGAAAAAATAAGGCTGTTGGGTAAGGGCATGGAAATCATTCAAACAACCTGCTGGGCATCCAGAATAGCCCCCTTGCTGTTTCCATATTACTCCTTTATGAAGTGACCCATTTTAAAAGCAATTAGGTTATCATTCTGTTACTCTCACTAGGAGTTTTTGAATTTATAACTACATTTGTTCTTAACTAATTTATACTCACTACCTCTTGTGTAAATACTTGCCTTTTACCCTGAGAGGCTTATTCCTCCACCCCCCCTAATTTTTTCTCTTTGATTTATTTATAGAAAATTATGCTCCACTGTCTGCATTTGCTTGACTGAAAAAATTCATGCTATTTTAGCCTTTCCTATTAAAAGGAAAGGCTCCATTTATTAGCAAACCCAGAAATAAATATTTCTCAGTATTGACTCTTGGTGACCCCCACCAGAAAAATTCAAAAACCATAGAGGCTATTTGTGGAAATATCCAAGTTTCCTTACATTCACAATCTCTGAGAGTTAGCAGAGCATTGCAATTTTCAAAATAGGTGGTACCACAGAAACAAAGTGGTACTGTGATAAGAATGCATATATGTTGGCTTCATTTAATAGCCAAAGAACAGCTTTCATGGATCTTTATTGTTGCAATCAGAAATTACATTCTTGTTTCCAAAACTAATTGTCATCCTGCCCCCATCTCCCCTGAATCCATATTTCAGAGTAGCTTTGAATTGTTTCTGGTTTCTAGCCAGCAGAATGGATTTTCTAATTCATGACTGAAAAAGAATGACATTGAATTTAACCTTCTAAATGTAATCCTTTTACGTCTTGATGGTTTGTAATACAGACATCTTGGTTTTAATGGCAGCTGTTTCCTCAGATTTACAGCTCAATTTTCACAAATACATGAAATACTTATCATAGGTCTCAAGTGACACATGTTCAGGAATGTTACAATAATGAATAAAGGCATTTTTATAGTGTCACTAACATATAATCAAGCTCTCAAGAGTCTTGTGACGAAGTGCTACATTATGGTTTTCTCCTTCTGGCATTAACTGTATTAGATGGTCCGTAGAACCTGATTATTTGTCCTTTGTGGAACATTCACTTTTACCAATTGTCAAATAAAATCTGCTAAAAGACACATCTTGCAAAGAGTATTTGTAGAAATAGACACGTCTGCAGCATCAACTATGTGCTGGGAACAGCTATCTATCTGCTACAGACCTTAGCATGTTTAAGGCTAAAAATTAATGAGACTTTTTATGCCTGATTTCCACAGTGTAAACTATTTTCTAGAGAACCCTGGGACATTAGATGTTGTGAATCTTGTGAGACATTCTTAAATATTCTTAATTAATAACCAATATTCCATACAAGAATGGAAAACATCTTGAAAAAAGTATAGCACTTTTATGTGAGAGGACTAACTCTCATCAGCTGCTGTGATCTTGGATAAGAAATTGCCATGTCCACAGCAAAGAGAAGTGAATATTGGAAAAGGTGTACAAGGCGTAGGGAAAAGAATGTGGCATGTACCAGGATCCAAAATATCTTCCTCCAGCTCTGCTTTTATCGGTTACTGCTCTTACTCTCTACCTACTTTTGACTATTTCTCTCGAGCTGTGATTTGCATTTGGCTTTACATAATATATTTGACCCCATACAATGATCAGCATGTGAAGAATGTTTCTTTGCCAACAAATTGAGGTTCCAAGTTTTCTTTTTTATTATTGTTAAAATCCAGTAGCACTCCCTCCTCTTAGTTTGAATTGCATGTGCTAAATGTTGAATGGCTAGTATATTGTCATTTGATTATTCTGTTTAACTATTACTATTGTTTGTGTTTCTGTAATTTTATAAGTTTTAACTGTGTTATTTATCCAGTCTTTGATTTTATTAATCTTGTTAAACTGTTTTTTAAGTTACATAAGGGCTTATAATAAATACTTAAAATCATGAGATACAGCTAAGTGAAAAAAGTGTGTAGCGTAAATGTACACACAGACAACTATGTACACATATTTATGATATAATATATGTGTGTCCCAGGTTAGAACAGTATCTTCCAGGGAAGATGGGAACCTTCCTGGAGTGGAAAGGAAAACTCCTTCACTTTACTATACCTTTTGAATCAAAAGGCTTTCAGTGAAAAAATGTAAAAAAGGAAGCAACAATTATTTACTTTTATACATACATACACACACACACACACACACACATATATATATATTAAAGAACAAATAGTAACACAACAGTAGGAAAAAAATCACCTTAACAAACCCCACCCTGCTTTGCCCCCTCCATATATTTTTCCTCAGTGTGGTCACAACTGTGGGGGAAACAAGCAGGTCCTATAGGGTCACCACACCCGAAAAAAGGGAGTTCCCCCGGTTTTGCTGCTGAGATGGGCGTCACTTGTCCTATATATAGGAAGAGTGGGAGATAGGGAAAGGCAGACAGGCTGGCTCCGAGCGGGGACCGGTGCAGGCAGGGCTCTCCCCTCTCTCTCCAGAGGCTGCTGCAGGGTCTACCTGGACACGGCAGCCGGGCCGGAGAGGCAGAGGCAGCAGCAAGAGGTGGTCTGGTCCCAGGGCAGCAGATGGGAGAAAAAAAATAGCACCAGCGAGGCAGCACTGGGCCCTCTTCCAGGATTGCAGCCAAAAAAACAGTGAGCCTCGGTTGGTCTCTCACAGAGTCCTTCTATTTTCCTGAGAAAAGTGTGGGGAGGAAGGCAGGCGTACTCCACCTCCTCCCTCCCGGACAGCATTCAGGGCAGGAATTTGCCTGCTATCAAGGACTGTTAGCTCTCCAGCTGAAAGACAATGGAGCCCTGCACACCCCATCTTTGTTGAGGAATTCTGTCCTTGGCTTACTTAGGTTACCTTTTCCCTTCCCCAGTTTGGTATGGTGGTAATGGAAAAATTTTTCAAAAAGAAATCTAACCCACGACACAGCCCATGTCTTAATTTTCCTCCTCTGGCTAACACTAGCCAAGAAAGTATTTGAATTTGTACCACTGACAGCAAAATCACTCTGGATTATGTTTATCAGTTAAAATTTTCTTTAACCACTTCAGCACACCTGTTAGCTGGTAAGATGATCTACATATCTCTCCAATGCTGTCTTAGATTTTAAGTTGTTCTAAAAATACGTCTTTCATAATTCAATCATTAAAGGTTCCTCTATGGACACAGAAGTGTAAGATCCTCCTTCCTCTTCTGTCCTTCCCCAAGATGGGAATGGCTAGCATCTCTTCTCTTCCTATTGCAAAGACTGTCCTCATGTCTTCTGTAATAGGACATATCAGGATGTAATTCTAGAGATTATCTCCCCCACTGCTGTCTCTTCTCACCTGCAGATGGAGCCAGGAAGGACTTTCCTTTAAAAAAAGATTTGTTCACCAGTGTGCCATATTCAGCTGCCAGTTCTGGCTCCACCATAACAGTTTATTCAGTGTAAATAACAATTTATGATCTTTAGGAAGATTACTGGTCACCTTTTAAAGAGAAGACTGAGGAATCTGACTAGTAGCCTGAAACAGTTCATGTTTATTAAAAAAAATGTATTAAAGGAAAAGATAGTCTGGTTTTGTTAAACAAAACAAAAGCAGCAGAAATAATAGTTAAAAAAAATAAAATAATGAGTAAAATGCTCTATTAGAGACTGAGGCGCTGGATTACACTTCAGCACACATTCGACAACCTGATGGATTTTTTTAGGACACTTTGGGCTGAAATATCCTAATTCTTCCTGGAATAATAAGGTATAATTCAACAGACAATAATAGCCTGATGGTAGAATATAAAAGGAGATATTAAGAAAAAAGTTGTTTTCTTGAGAACAGAAATTATGCAGCACTGAGGAAAATATTTAAGCAAGACAGTCAGAGCTGTGATAGGAAAAGGTTTTGAAAAGGAAAGTAGGAAGAATAGGTGAGCCTGAGAAAGGGCATTTGGTAACTCAGTGGTGTTACCAGGATTAAAGAAATATTAGACTGAAACTTGTGACTTCCTACTCCTTTTCTTTGTATTAAAATAATCAAATTCAGTCAATGTACAACTGTACAGTTATACCTTCGTAATTTTTAGGCACTTAAAAATCAGAAACAATGTCTCTCAGTGCCATTGCAAATAATTTTTTGAGGTTTCATATTTTCACCTTTTTCTCTGCATAATGTTCATACGTGAATTCTTTAAATATGGGTATTAATCTATGTGCAATTCAATATGAACATGGCATGCATGCATGGATGATCAACCTTTGATTGATTATATTGCTAAATATCATCCTAAAATGTGAGAAGGCTTAAAAAAAAAGCACTATCTGCTAGTACTTCACAAGCGGATCATCAGGGTTGGGATGTGTGAGAAGGCAGCTGCTGACTGACATGGAAGTGACTGCAAGGAAGGTGTGTCGGGAGTGTCAGCAAGACCAGAGGGAAAACTGAGTGATGAAACACAGAAACTCAAGGAAAAGATATAGCTGATTGCTATGAAAGTCTGACAAAGAGCTTTATTTTGGGGTGGACATGCCACAGAGGAAAGTGCAAAGAATATCTTTTGGGTTTTTTTTCCTGTCCTACTTATGCAGCATTCTAACAGTAGAAGATATTTCAAAACAGGTTAAATGTTCAGCAGCCTGACCTTAGGGGACATAAATAAGGTCCCTTGAAACAAAGATGTCTAGAAAAGAATTTGTTCTTAGTATAAGAGTTTGTGAAAAAGAAAATTTCATATCTTGTAAATGCTATGATGATGCAGGGAGGGAGAGATGTCATCAAGAGTCTGGTGAGGGCCTACTTCATGCAGTTACATCCAAGGAGTGTATTGTCACTTCTTTCAGATTAAATTATCCTCAACCTAAGCTACAAAACCCAAAATATAATGACAGCTAAACACATGACCGGTATATACTATGATCAGGGACAGCTTGTGTTCAGAAAAATGCATGAAAAAAGCTGGAAAATCAGACTTTTTAAACAGCAGTTTCAGAAAAGTCATACACTAATCATCTCTTGCATCAACAATAGGACAGTGCAGTTGTCTGTGAGAAAAAAAAAAGCCAAAAATCAATTAGTAGTCAGGGATTTTGAAGGAACACACTAGACTGTGTAGTTAGACCTTGTAGAAAATGCAGACCAAAATCTTGCCCAATCATTTATACATCCACCAACTTGTTCAGAGAGAAGTTATGCACTCTTCTTAGGAGACGTAGTCCATGGCAATAGAAAGCTCAGTTATATTAGAAAATTGGTATTCTGCAAACGCAAGATAAAAATCTGTATTGCATCCAAGAGAAGTTCTTCAGACTTGTTTTTTATTCAATTGCTTTGTTTAACCACTAGTACAACTGTAATGCAGGTTTAAACTTGGTTCTTACTCTGCTAATCAAAACTGGAGAACATTATGCAGTCTGAATGCTTGATTCTTAGCTAAAATATTAAGAGGATGATGAAATAGGCTATTTGCTTTTGTGCTGTACTTTAACACTGCATCACTTTCACTATTGTCTGGATCACGTTTTTTTTGGATCTTGACTTTATGTTTTATATTTTCTCTAATATTCTTATATGCAAGACAAGAATAAGAAGTCCAGATTATAGATTCTGCATACTTGCTTTTGAATAAAGGAATATTCTCCTTCATCTGATAGATAATATTTTATCATCCTTCTGGACTTATTTTTAATGTACAGTTTTTCAGGAAGAATATCGAATATAATTTCTTTCCCTTCCTTTTGCATGCTATACGCTATCAGTTTCAAGCTATGTCTAGACTGTTTTATTTATGTAATTTACTTTTCATTTCAGATGTGAGCATCAGTTGGGACCACGCAGAGCTCTGTGAGAAATTCTTGTTCTGTTCCAGCCAAGATTGCTTAGGTGTGCAGTTTTAGGACTTTGCCACTCTCTTAAGATTGTGGGTTGGTGGAAAGATGCTTAATGATTTTAGTGAGCCTTTGGGCCAGATCTTACCTGATATGAAATTAAAGCTGGGATATCATTACATAATTCTTAGTGGAGGGTTTCTGAAGGCAGTACAAGTTTTATCACTAAAAACTACAACCATTTGAAAACATAGTAAGTAATAAATTTTGTTGAAATCAAGAACCTTAACTGAGGAACTATTCAGTGATGCACTAAGCATACTAAAAGAAAAGATACTAAATTAAAGTTTAGCCTATATGACTCAGAACTCCAGTTCCAAATACCAGCATAAACTGACACCTTGAGTCTCCATTCTGGTATTTTAGCAGTTTTTTAGTAAGTCGTTACGTAGAAATCTTGTTTCATTCTTTACATAAGTATCTGAAGTATTAAAAATTGTGTAATACACTTGATAGTTTCAATATCAAAGGATGATATTGGATATTTACTGAATGTTTGATCCTCATTATGTAGACTTTGCAAATTGTTTAACATTTCTAATAATTTCAGACTGTTTCAGACTACGTGTGTTCCTTATTATAAAGTCAAAGTCTGTTCTTTATTCTGTAGTAAAACAGACTGAAAATTGAAAGATTTCCTATAAAATGTTGAGGCTGTCTGGAATCAGCCCTACAAAGTAGATGCTCTTCATGTGGTATGATCAATTTTTGATTGTCTCTGTTTTACCTTAAATTTCCACAGTCTGATTAGGTTTTTGGAAAGGCTTCAGTTGCTCAGAGCTCTGAATTATTTGACACATGAAAACTACTTTATGATTGTGAAGTCAGACCATCCAAAGAGACCAAAGAAAAAAGTCCACTTAAACATAATTCTTATAATTCTTCTTTATAATTCTTCTATAAATAATTTTTAAACAGGAGAGATAAAAAAGCTAGAAAATTTTTTTACTTAGAAGACATGAAGCTAACTAAGTAAATCAGTTTTGCTCTCTATGGATTGACTTTTGTGCCTTGATCTCCTCCTTGTGTTCAGAACAGAACATCCACAAATCAATCATTACATTCCAAGTATATTAAATATTTTTTTTCTTGTTGAGGAGCATAACATTCTTGGCAAAGTAGGAACAAAGTAGGTACAGTTTCATCTGCTTAATGAGGACTGGCAATCTGAAGAGCATCTGAGAATGCCTCGAATGTCAGTGCATTTTAGAAATATACTTTTAGTGCAATCTGAGGCATGGTTGCTCTGTGTTTTGGTGTGCAATATTGGTAGTATGATGGCAACATGATGTGGTCTAGGTTAACGCTATACTTGGAAATTTTTGGTTTGCTTTCCACATTCCCTTGTTTCCTTCCTCAGTGAAGCTATTTCCTTCCAAACTGTTTAAATTGGTATAGACTAGCCAGAGCACAGTCTGGGCTGGTTATCAGCAGGCCTCACAACTGGAACGAGTGTCTCTGGATTTCCTTATCCACCTCCCCAGCAGTTACTGTCATCAAAGCAACTGGATGGGACACAGATGAATAGCTGCTCTTAGAATAGAAATCTGCAGCAAGGTCAATGGTGTTCAAAACAATCTGACCAGCAGCAGGAAATTCCCTCCAAGATTGCTAAATCTTGTTTACAAGAGATGTTGTTCTGCAGGATATACCCTACCCAACGCTGTGCTGGGAATGTCACATGACATAGCATATTTTTGTGGGTAGTCTCAGAAAGCAGATAGGATGAAGTCCTGGCAAAATTCCCACTTCCTTCAGTGCAACAGGGTTTTAAACAAAATGTTTCATTAGAGTTTAATTTTTTGGCATCTAAAATTAGTACTGTCAGGCAGTATCTAGACTGGCACATTTGTGGCAATAGAAGATGACATATGGAGGCTCCCTTGCTGAGAATGAGTTGTAGCTAAGCCACACTGATAGATAAAAATAAATCCTGAACTAGACTATCTTGGAATAATATTTCCTGGAGAAGGCTGTGGACTGGGAGAATGGAGCAGTCACATCCCACTATCAAATACTCCAGAATTCTAGTGCAGTGGCTAATCACTTATCTTTTGGTAGGAAAAAACCCAAATCACTTTTTCTCAAGATAGAAGAGAAACCTGGTGAGTACTTCTGTCAAAGATCTTCAAGAAACAGTTATATTTCAGAAAGTCTTTATTTGGTAATACCTATTACATAAAGGTGCAAACTGACAAATGATTCGTCAGTTATACATATCCACTCTGTTGTAGATATTGGCAATAAATTTCTCTAATGGAGAAGAGCAACTGTGGTTAAAGAAACACTTTAAAATTTCTGGATGTTCACATCCATTTTATCCAAATATTAAGACTCTGGGCATTCGGTGTGACAGAGTGAAGGGTAAGTGCCTTAATATCTGCAAGTGTATTAAATGAAATATAATCAAATCTTCCTTTTCCATAACCACCACATGTCCCCAGAACTTGGCTTATGCCCTCCACGAGAGCCTGAAGAAGTTGATCTTAAGGCATATATACTTTGAGGTTCACCAAATCAAGGGAAGAGCGGACCACAAGTATTACACTGGAGAACTGACACTAGTGGGGTTCTGCAGGGCTCCATCCTTGGCTGGTTCTCTTCAACATCTTCATTTATTACTTGGACCCAGGACTTAAAGAAACACTAGGTAAGTTTGCCATCAACACTGAATTGGGAAGAGCCATCTATTCCCTTGAGGGCAGAGGGGCCCTGCAGAGGGATCTTGACAGATTAGAGAGATGGGCAATCACCACCCATATGAAGTTCAACATGAGAAAGAGCTAGATTCTGTACCTGAGACCAGGTGACCCTAGTTGTGTGGATAGTCTGAAGAAGGAGATGCTGGAAAGCAGTGCTGCAGAAAGGCACCTGGGGGTCCTGGTTGATGTCAGGTTGAATCTGAGTCAGCAGTGCCCTGGCAGCCAGGAGGGCCAACTGTGTCTTGGGGGGCATCAGGCAAAGTATCACCAGCTGGTCGAGGGAGGGGATTGTCCCGCTCTGCTCTGCACTGGTGTGGCCTCACCTTGAATATTGTGGCAGTTTTGGGCACCACAATACAAGAAAGATATTCAGCTTTTAGAGAGTGTCCAAAGAAGGGCAATGAAGATGGTGAGAGGCCTTGAGGGGAAGCTGTATGAGGAGTGGCTGAGGTCACTTAGTCTGTTCAGCCTGGAAAAGAGGAGACTGAGGGGAGACCTCATTGCAGTTACAACTTCCTTGTGAGGGGAAGCAGAGGAGCAAGTACCAACCTCTTCACTCTTACGACCAGTGACAGGACTTGAGGAAATGGCGTGAAGCTGAGTTGGGAAAGGTTTAGGTTGGATATCAGGAAAAATTTTTCATCAAGAGGGTGATTGGGCACTGGAAGAGCTAGGGGAGTGGTGACAGCACCAAGCCTGACAGAATTCGAGAAGCATTTGGATGATGCTTTCAGGCACACAGTGTGATTCTTGGGGTGTCCTGTGCAGGGCCAGGAATTGGACTTGATGATCCTGGTGGGTCCCTTCCAACTCAGCATATTCTATAATTCTATCCTAAGTTCTATATTTAGATTCACACAGCCCAGATTCTGCTGGACTCATTAAGAGACAAGCATGTAAAATGAAGTGCAGTTAGAATGAATACTTGCAAAATTTAAGATTGCGTGCTTGTTATCTTCAATACTTGGTTAACAGTGTGAAGAATAAATCTTTCAAGAGCTACAGTTTTCTATTAGGATAGTCTTTGGCTGTCATTTCCATCTTTGCGGGGGATAATTCAGCTTTACATAAACACATTTGCTCTGCTATCTAAAGTTAGTATGAATCAAACAACTATACAGTTTTAAACAAATTAAAAATGATTCTGTGAACAAAGGAAAACTAAATAAACAAAAAAACGTACTTTATGCATCCATTTTCCTTGAACCCTTTTATAAATGTTTATGCTCTTTCTAGTTTGTACTTAGGGCAAATAAATGATATGTAATATTTGCTATTGGTCTAAAGCCCTGGTTAACTTGTCTTGTTGACTTCATAAGTGAATTGGATAACTTGACCTTCATAAATAAGAATGAATAACACTCAAACAAGGATAGGGTGGAGAGCACTTTGAGGAGTGATATGAACAAGAGGAAACAAGGAGACCTATTTAAAGTCACTGCCTGTCCCCTTTAGTTGAAGCAATATGTTATGTTACAAATAGAAATACTAGAATTAAAATTATCTGTTTTCCTTCCTGAGTAGAGAGAAGGGTTTCTTGATATGTTTTACACCAGACTTGTTTTTCTGGAATTGTTCAGATTTTTCCTGCATTCTAACAAATAAATAGAAGAGTGTTGGGTTTGATTTTTTTTTTTTTTTGTGAATGCTGCAATTACTCTGAAATAAAGACACTGCAAAGGTTGATCATGAAATCCTGGACTGGACTTCATTCAGGAATTTGCAGTATTCATAATCCTATAAATACTGTTTCACCTATCTGCCAAAGCAGGAGGAAGGAGTCAACTGCACTCCAGTGGACATTGGGTCACAGCAACATCAGACACTGAGCACTGTCTTTAATCACACGCAAGTAGTGCTGTGCAAAAACATGTGGCATTTTTCATTTGTTTTATCAGCTTCCTCAGCTCTGCATGCCAGATGGAAGGAGTAGGACTAATTTAAAGGGCTCCTGTTATTGTTTTCTCAGAGAAAATTTTACAAAGTATGTTACTGTATTAGCCTTTCTCTCTTTTTTTTTGTCCCTATTTATTATAATTACTGTTGATCACAATCAGATTAGCGTCTTACAATTTTGATGGGCTGCTTAGCCACGTGTATAGACCACTTTCAGTACTAAGACATTTGTTCAAAAAGTAGCTTCTAGCACATTTTCTAATTACCAGTCTACAACTATGTGGTAGTATGTGCTTATGGGATATAGATGCTATTCAATAAGAATGATCTACTGCAAAATCTTTTGTAGAAAATTATACAGATGAGAGTAAGAATGGAATTGGATAGGCAGTGTTTTAATTTGATAGCATAAAGTTTTTTCTATTTGATAAAAAGTGCATTTCTTAGAGATTACTGTTATGCTTTGAAAACATAACTAAACATTATGTTTTGAAAACATTTCAGTATTTAAACAGGTTATCTCATATTCCAAGAAAAAAAAGGAAATCAGTGAGATTTTTGCCAAGTAATACTTACCTCTTCAAATTTAGTCCCAGTTAAATACATTCTTATGAAATGATGACTTTATTTAGGTTTTCTTAAACTACACAAATGTACCTTATGATTTCTGTCTCTTTTTCAAAAGTAATATTCATCTACTGATAGAATAGCAGATCCAGTCCTGGGCTTGTTTGCAGCTGGATATAGGTGCAAAAAATAGCAGCTTTTGGTGTTATTTTGAAGGAAACTAAACTTCAGCACAGTGCTGCCTAATCATTTTATTTACATGAGCCAGAATGAGGAGCATCCTCTCTCTTCTAACACCCCAGCTAAAGTTAGACACAGCGTATATCAATCAGACCAATAATTTCATATTCAAACACTTAAGTATTTTTAGAAAAAGATGGGTTGAAAACTGAAGTCAGCATATATTAGAAAAACAGTAATAGCAAAAAGCTTTGTTGTTGTCAACCAGCAAGCTTAACCACACATTTGACATAACAAAAACAGATGCTCAGGCACTACAGAAGGAAGTGGGGCACCTTTGATCTGCTGACTTCTGCTCACAAAGGACAGTTGCTTCCATTAATGAGGCTTTTCTAGTTTATTAGGTTCACGGATTTTATGTGCCTAGAGCAAAGGGAAGTCGAACTACTCTCTAAGAAACCACTTTGATATCTTGTAAATACAGAGCTATAAAGCACTCATGTCAATTATGGCCATAAGTGGGATACCTTTGTAAACAGCTGGTATGACTGTTTGATGGTATTTAAAGAGTGTGAATGGTGAGAAGGACAGAGGTAATGCCCTGTTAGATGACTGATATTTGCTTATCTCTAAAGAGTGAACTTGGGAAGGGGAAGAAAGAAATCATCCTTCAGAATGAGTCAGAATTATTCAGAATAATTTTTGCAGAAAACTAAAGTCTACCAAAGCGAATATAATTTCTGGCATATGGGGAAATCAGAACAGATGGAGAATAAACTAATGATGCCTTATTTGCATAAATCAAGGTGGTCCTATTTACTCCTGTTACATTTATCAGCATAGTATATTGCACATAGTTAACTCACAGGAATGAGACCTGTATGACCACACACAGTCTCTCTTATTCATGACAGTCCTGACATACATACAAAATGCTTTTTGAAGACAAAATGCCTAAATTCTGCTGGTTTTAAAACTCAGAATTTTAAAGAGGCTTGCAGAACCTTAAAGGTCATTCTCTCTGGACTGCTATTTACTGTAGCAGCTGCTAAGAATCTGTGAACAGTTCCACGAAAGACAGGTAAAATAAGATCCATTCAAGTTCCTGTTTGTCTAGTTTACTACCTGTTGCTGAAATAACTGGATTATTTAGATTCTTGGTTTTACTGCTGTTTCACAAGGTTTTACAGAAAGTAATAAGTTAAATCGTGAGCTCCTTTCATTCTCCTCCAGTGAATGTCAATGCTGCATCATTTTTGTTTGTCTTGTGTTCTTGTGCATGCTCTTTTGAGCTTCTTTCTTTAAATTCCCCTTTTCTCTTAATTTACAAAACTGTCTGCCTAATAAATATGTCTCTGCACAGTTTCTTCTTCTTTTTTTTGTCTATAGTGACATTTCAATTTACTCCAATTTTTTTAATGCGACAGTAATATTTAAAACATGTTTCCAGTTAGAATTAAGGTGCAAGTGGCAAACTTACATAGAAAATTATGACTCAGAAACCAGATGCTGATTGTCCTGGAAGTCTCTTGTGTTGTCACATAATGCTATATATTTTTTAATGTAAGACTATTTCCCTTTAATTTCCCTTTAATTTCTCATACCCAGTGAAGGGTGGATGCATTCACTTGTGTCCAAGAAATGCAGTGGTAAACCCATCTGCTCACACTGAGTTTGTGGGTAAAAGCAGAAACCCCATCTTCACGCTTGCCTGCTTGTAGGCTAAGAGATCAGTGTTTCATTAGCCTGGCCCCACAGGGAGAGGAATAAGATAAGGCTGAAGATACTTGCTGCCAGCTGAGTGCATGTGTGACCAGCTGTGAAGGTTCAGCAGTTTTATTCGCTTCTTAAAAGGAGCTACTCTGCCTAAAAAGCTGTGGTTAGCAGCACACCTCCAGCCACTGCCATCACTACATTACTGTGCTCATTCTCACCTTGAGCAAAGAGAAGGATGGTTTTTAAAGCTGCATGAAGTTTCATTGCTATTTGTATCAATATGTTGAATTTAAAGGGACTTGAAAGTCCCTTTTAATCCAGAGTATTACCAAGGCACTGTTAAAAGGGCTCAAATGTTAGTGGGAATAAAATTTGAATCCTTTTACCATCATCACCATCATACACACAAATACATACACCACATCAAAAATGGCTCTGAATTACTTTGTGTAACTGACAGTTACTAAAGGATGGAGCTATAGATAAGCATGATAAAATTTTGTCTATGCTTATGTGAGATGGTGAGCTCTCTGGAGTGGTGGCTGTACTCCTGCACACCTCCACTGGGAGCTGATTGAGTCTGAGGAATTTTTTGTGGGATTCTGTCACTACATATGCATGTCGCAGGGAAAGAATTAAGAAAAGAGATCATGCTGTACTACATGAACAGCATGGCATTTGCAAGTAACACCTTTCTGGAAAGTGTGGTCTTATCTTAGCTTTAGAAAGCCAAAACTGCTGGATGTGCAGATTTTTCTTCTTTGCCTTTCTGTGGATAGCTGCATTTCAAAATTGGAATTGTTATTTCTGTGTACAGGAAGTACACAGTGAGAAGTAGACATGGGGCTTCCAACATGAAAGAACTTTCTGTATTGATTCTGAACAAGAGAAAAGGAAAACTTGCTCATGTATTGTGGGCCTCTTCTAGTGTTATTATCACTTTGCTCCTGAATATTCGTTGTAACTTTATTAAAATTAACAATGCTCTCTTTGATGAGAAAACCAGTTTAGCCGCAGTAAGGAATATAGCATGCTCCATATGGAGACTGTGAGAAAAAGAAAAAATATTTCAGAGTAGACTTCTCTGCAATATCAAACACAGTATATTGCATTATTTGGTGCTCCCAACCTCAGTTAAGGTAAATTATATTAAGACTTTCTTAGTGTTGAAGAAAATTCAAATATGATTGAAATTTGTGTCTTGCTAATGAAAAAGCTGGTGTATGTTTATGTCTTGCTTACCCAGATTCACCAGTTCCAAGCACTACTTCTTCCGTATCCATAAAATAAGTTCTTCTATATAATATATTAGGCTTTTTAGTAGACCAAATTCATCTAGTGAAGAAACTGAACATTGGGGGAGGAATCGTGATTTTTTTCCTGTTAAAGGTTGGTTCTGTTATATAGATTTATTAATACTGCTCAGACGCAGTGTTTTCAGGATGACAAACACAAATTCCTCTGAGACTGTAATTTTTTGGAGAGGTTGCAGATGCTTGATGGGAATTTTTCATAAAGTGGTAGACAAATGGGGGAACATATCTCTGGCAGATGAGATTCACTCTCACATAGGAATTTTATTTCCATTTCTTATTTTTCCCTGAGTTTCATTGTTCTAGCTTTCTTCAAAAAGAAAGATGCTAGGGCATCTTTCAACTAAAAGCATCAATTTTTTTTGCCACATCCCAGGAGGAGTCAGGTGGCTGATGGCAAATAACAACCTGAAGTCAAATACAGTGTTATGGGACATCTTGTAAGAATGATGATGACCCTACTCGCTTTCTGCTTCAAGACCGAATGCGTGTTTTGGTCTTTGATTTCTTTATACACCAGCATTCACACAAATGAGAAGAGACAGAGAACAAAATCCATGTGGATGCTTTAGTTATATTGCTAAATGTACAGGGAAATATGTTCCCATTCCCCAGCTCTGATGGTGATTTAGAAATGTGCAAATAATTGAACTAAAAGATAGCCCCCCCGCCACTTGCTAGGTAAAAAATGCTTTTTCAAGTCTGCTTTTCAAGAATGGCTATAAATTAATTTGGTCCCTTGAAACAATTAATGTTTTTTATATTTTATTCTTATACTTCTGTCGTGGTTTTAAGTAGCCAGAGTTTTTTATTAGCTGGGGGGGCTAGGAGAGAGGCTTCTTTAAGAAGCTGCTAGAGTTTTTCTCTGCTCTAAGCTAGCCAAGGTCAGGCAACAACGCCTCTGTGATAACATATTTAAGAAGGAGTAGAGAAAAAAAAGTCTGCGCAGAACATCATGGCCGCTTAAGAGACAGGAGGGTGCGGAGTTTGATTAGCACCAAGGTCGGAGAGAGGAGAAAGAGAAGATGCCTTAAACACTGGAATAGGGCCCCAGCAATCTGTGAGGAATCATAGGGGCGAAGATTCTTCAGCCTGTGAACCCGTGGAAAGACTGGGAGATTTTTCCACGCTGGAACAGAGACATGCCGGAAAAGAGAGGCTGTGATCCTGTGTTTGGAGCAGAGGGGCCTGGTGGAACCCCGTGGGCCGTGAGAAGAAGAGANGGTTGGGGTTTTTCTTTCCCTTCTCTGAGAAATTTTAGATCTATGTGTGGGCTTTCGGCTTTTAGCCAGAGTCTAACCATGACAACTTCTGAATAACATTTTATTATTTCTCATACTTTCTAGTAACCGTTAATGGTAAAACAAACAGATGTGCATTCTAGCCTTATATACTTTAAGAATACAGAAAAATATCAATGGATATTCTGATTTACTCCTACAGATAGCCAAACATCTGTGCTGCTCTTATTTCCACTCAAGTCCTTTTCATTTGAAGAGTTGTGACCAGCAAAACATAACAATAAAATAATAAATAAGATGTACAGAATAGTAGATTTCAGTAGTATTTTAAACTTGACACTATTTTTATAATAAAGGTAATTCCATATATTATTAAGCACTAAGAAACTGTACTTATAGTCATCTGTGGGGTTTTTTTTGCTATGCCTTTTATTTATGCCTTAAAATATATAAAGTCAAAATTTGTAATGTTTTTATTTAGACGATTTTTTAAAATATTCTTACTTTTTAAAGATAAATTTTCTTGCTAGTCTAATTCTGATTGCTTTCTTGCAACACAATAAACGTTATAAAAGATTTCTGCCATTCGGAAAAAAAAGTCAGGTTTGCTCATTGCTATGAGCCCTCCGTCATCAAGAAAACTTCATCTACAGCACTGTTACTGTATGGAGAGACGTATAAGTTAAAGCATGCTCAGCACCTGTTCCAGGAATTGCATGAACATATTGTGTTCTCTATCCTTTTCACAAACAATTTTGTACTTGATATTGTGAACTGGTCCCTGGCAGAAAATAGAAATGATGGGAATTAAATGGTCTGATGCACTGAAGACAGAGGAAGAACGAGAGTTAATGATCTTAAAGTGGGCAGAGGAGAGTTAAATCCCTGTGAAGATTTCCCCAGGTGGTAGACACTGAAACCTCATGTTTGAAATTACATCTTGCTGTGGTAGTTCCAAAGAAATGGAACCAGATGTGCTCATCATTACACATCAGGCCACCATGGCAAGCTAATTTTGCCAAATAGTCCAAATATACACAAAGCTGTAATGACCTTTAATTCCTAACAGCTTCAGTAGATCTTATTAAAAGCAGTGGCAGGGTCAGGGAACAGAAACTACTAGTTTCAGCTTTCAAATAGGCTGTCTGAGGATGCTAACCCCAGTGACATTACAATATAAGATGTCTTATGAGCAAAAGAAGTATTATAAATAGAACTAATTAAAACATGGAAGAAGAATATGGACTCGCAAAAGAAGTAAAACAAGTTTCTTAAGCTATCATTTTTGCCTTTTACAGCCTGGGAAAAAAATAAAGAGAGGAGATTGTCGTTATTTCTGTTCTTAAACACATAGATCTGATGGATAATAGAACAATACAGGAATTCAGATAGTGGGATACTGGGAAAGGAATTAGGTTTTATGGTCACTCATAAATGCTGCAATGACAGTAAAATGTAAGGGTACAAGCTACAAGCATTTCTACTTAGGTTTGGTGAATTATTTCTACAGCACATGGTAGTTGGAAAGATTGAGAAATGTGGCCTAGCTTTTTATTGATCTTTAAAATCTCATCAAAATACCTATCTTCAATTTGCTCATATTCTTCTGCTGGACTACATTCTTTCCTCAGTGAAACTATTGTTGCTTTCACATCAGCAAAATTCCTTGCTCCTAGTAAGACATAAGCTATTTAAATTCTCTGAAATTAAAATGTATTTCCATGTGAGATCACATAATTTTATTGCTTCACATGCAATAGCCTATTGCAAGAGTCTTATAAAACTTCTGAAGTTAAGTTTAAGTTAGCAATATCTACTACTCAGTCAAATAATTGAAATGTTTAATTTCTAATTTAACATCTTTTTTTTTTCACTTTCACGGAGTGTCCATTGTTTGAATTGTTCTGCATATCCAGTTAAAGAAAAACATCTCCAGATTTACATCTTTGGTAAGGTTAAAACACCACAGAAAATAACTGTGCATAATCTTCACTGCACTGCTACATTTCTAAGAGGTACAAAGATGATACAAAGCAAACATATGTAGTATTTTACTATGTCAGGTTGCAGGCCAAACCCTTAAAGCATATAGATGACAACATATGCCCATAAGAAATGCATCAGATTTTATCAAGTACTTTCAAAGCACAGACTCAAACTGAAAAGTGACTTCGAGTCCTCTTAAAAGCTTCCATGGCTGGGAAATAAGCCAAAGAATCTGTGTTTCTTCTGATGCCAGTGATAAATATTTGTGCAGTCATTTTCCCTCCTGCTTGAAGTATCTGAGTGCTTGCTTAAGGGTCCTAACAGACCACAGATAATTTCATCTTCCAATGAACAAAAGACTCAAAATCGAATTACAGAAATTATTACTAGAGTATTAAAATTCAGAAAATAGATGTCTGAATTCTTAAATTAAAAAAAATAGATTTCTCAAATACTGTGAAAATTACTTGGTGAAATTTAATGGGATTTATAATGTATAGGTTAGAGCTGTTGATCATAATATTCTTTTTGAATAGGAAATAGAAAAGGAAGCATGGCTATTCCATACCATCTGAGATGCAAAAAGATGAACTCCCAATCAACTAGCAAAGAGCTCTCAAGGAACTCTAGACTGGCCCTGAAATTAGACTTAAAGATAAGGAAGAATCATTAGCAGAGAACCTTAAAATTTTTGACTATGGGGTTATTTTTCCTTAAGACTTCTTATCTTATTCACTTCATTCTATTGTAGAAATCCGAAAGACTAATCAACGTAGCAAGAGTCATACATGTATCTATATATGTATTCACTGTGTGTACTAATATCTACTAGATTGAAAAAATCATTGGAAACATCATACTTCTTTTTTTTTTTGTTGATACAACTGTGAAAAAACCCTCTAAATCTGGCTACAAGGTTGAATGTCAGGATTTTAGCAATATTGTAAACCTCATTAGATTCTTAGGCTTCTAGAATATGTGGTGCGCAGAAGAATATGGTAAGCACTTTTGTATTAAAAGCTGGAATTTTGAATACATCTATTCAATAGAGTCTTGCAGCAGAAAAACAAACAAATTCATCAACATAAATGTCTGATCGCAATCCAGTTTCTTTTGGTTCTGCACAAAGAGAGATTTTTAGGCGGCACCTTTTCATGTTAGGAAAAAAGATATGGGTTTTTCTTCTTCACATCTATTACATTAAATTCTGTCACTGTGTCATCAGTTAAAAGTAGCAGGAGAAAAAATCAGTGTGCTGCTTGACTTCTGCAACTGTCCTCAAAATTAATATCTAAGGTTTTTTAGCTTTTTGAATCATACCAAACTTTCACTTTAACCTGAAATGTCTTTCATACAGCAAGATCATCCAAATTTATATTGCTCCTAAAGTATGGAACACTCTAAAAAATTGAGAGTAAAGCAAACCCTCTCTTAATCAGGCTGCTCAAGAAAGTTGGTTTCATTTGGAATTAAAAACTTTATGCTCTTTCATCACTTTAGTACATAGTTGTATATGGTAGTGCTCCCTGAATTACATCCCTGTATAGGGTTCAACAAAACAAAAAGAAAGATTTACTGAACTACTGATCAGCAGAAACATGGCAGATGCACCTCACATGCTTGAAGATTTAATTTATCGTCTATAGATGAAAATGTTCAGGATGAACAGAAGTAGGCATGGTAAGAGCTAGTATATCAAGGAAAACACAACATAGAAGTAAGCAGTGTAGCTGACTGAGGGAAAAATAGAGATGTCTTGACAAGTAGCAGATATGGAGAGAAAATACAAGATTGAGGCCAGGCTTCTTTTGTGCCAGACTTCTGGGAACACTTCACAGTTGTGTCCCTGTCCCCTCAACTCTGAACACTGACTGCAGAGATGTGCAAATGACATTGCAAAGCACAAGTGCAGATAAGAAGACATGTCATGCACGAATCATGGATGGAAGTAAACTGCTTACTTCGCCTGTTGAAGGCACACTTTCTTTTAGGTATTTCACAGAGAGCTGCCTTGAAGGATATCAAATTAGTAAAAGCAAAAAATAACATCGTGTACATTTAATGATATATAAAGTATACACAAGACAACACAAGTTTCCATTTTCCTGTCTTATAGACCAGAGCCAGTTTTATGCCTTGAGATTTTCTGCTGTGACTGGCAGTGATGTGCAAAGTTACATGCAAAGCTCTTCTTGGTCATGGCTCGCCAAGGCAGGCCAGTTGTTCTTTCAGCTCAGATGCCAAATATTACTGCAGGATGACTGCCAAAATAGAACTTCATCATCAAATAGCAAGAGTAACATGACAGAAACTCTGAAAAGATGCTGTGAAATTTGAACGGAATACTGATAGAGACTAAGAACATCAAGAGATGGAGCATCAACAGAGAGAAACAGACAATTCATCTAAAGCTGAGTCTTGTGTTGGTCCTGCTTATCTCTCTGCCAAATAAAGTTGTATTGGCACACAAGAGAGACCTCAAAAAGTGAAAACACCATGCAAAAATGCAGAATGCAGATTTTCCTTTGTCCTTTTGACTTTTCAGCAATCAATTTCTGTTGGGGAAGTTCACCCTGAGAAATGTGCAAAACTCTCATCCCGATTTGCCAGAAACTGCAAGACATGAACAACTCTAATTTATATTAGAGTATAATTCAAAAGCTACAGTCAAGCATGGGCTCTATTATGTTTTTACATAAGAGAACATGAGAAATTAAAGATGCATCTAAAGACAAATTACGTGAGAGATGGGGAGTGAAGTAGGATGAAGTCACAAAATCTTACTTTGTAACATCTTTGCATATCTGGTCACAATTTTTTAATATATTACATTGAAAATTACTTCTCAGATTTTGCTACCCTCTTGCACTAGTCTTGTGTTTTTTTCTGCTGCCCAACTAGCTGACTAGCTCCTATCCATTTATTTTGTTCATTCTTTTTTGTATGTTTAATTTACTATTTGGAAGTAGAATCTGCCTAACCATTGTTCTCATGTTTATTAGCTGCCTCTGTATAAGATTAACACAGATAAACACATCCATAACTCCAAAAATAAACTGCACTGCTAATTGACCTCACAGTCTGGAAGTACTAATACAAATGAGCAACATCTAGAACAGGGAGATAATTCATGCGCTTGGATAATTTGGCTCATTTTTTGCTTTTCCCTATTCCTTCACAAAGCCCCAGGCTCCTTTGGGTCCCTGCAAGCTGGTAAACATGGCTTTGCAGGAAGAAGCTCAGTGGATTGATAAGTTCTCTACCTGTGTTGGTCTGAGTGGACGCTGCTTTTTTTTGAGTACCATAATATATACTCACATGGCTTCTGAATTTGTGTCCTCCCACTGAGCATTCACAGTAATTGTCTTACAGGTTATAATCTCTTCAAAACAGGACTTGACATCAATTTCTTTCACAGTGCTAAGGATGCTGCTATGTTTAGTGAATAAGAGTATTGACAATTCAGTCAATCAATGTGCTGTGGTGTATCTCTCTCTTTGATCCCCCTCCACAAATTTAACTGCATAGCTACATAAAATGCAAAATACAAGTTTAGTCAGTTTTTGAAAATCCACTGTACATTGCAGGGAAAGCTGTTCTGCCATCACTAATTCTGTTTTCAGTGGGAAAAAGCTGAAGGAAGTTGCTTCTGGAAATGGTTGAAATTCTTGTAAATGCAATTTTATCATATAAAATTAGCAAATGTATAAAACATTTATTGCCACAGAGATACTATACAGCTGCTTGGATATATTTTGTGGATTTTTTTTTGTCTGTTTTTTTTTTTTTTTACTTCATTTATTGCCAACATATTCCTTGAAAGAATTATTCAGCTAGTTCCTAATGTGCAGCCTACAATATAACTACACTTCCTCCTGTGTCTGCTACAATAGTGGTATTCCCTCAGAGTAATAAATATTCCTTATATGGCAATTAGGTTTAGGCATGATTGTAAACGCAAAGTTCACAAGGTTGCCATTAATATTATCTTACATCCTCATTTCCTGTTGTCTTCATAGCTTAACATGTTTACTCTTAAATTAGAACATAATTAGCAAATCGTATAGTCCATTTTTACTGAAAATAGCAGTTCAGCGAAATGTTTCCTATCATCTGGGGCTGACCTTCCCACAGACTGCATATCCTGGAACAGAGCATTGTAATAAGAGAAAGCAGTTATTTTGGATCCAGCCCAAAGACTAATTTAATTTCTCTGGCTGCCCCCCTCCTTTCCAGCTCTTCTCCCTGATCTCCTCTGTAATGCTCACATATGTGAGCTGGAGTTAAGAAGTTGCAGTTGGTAAACAAAACAAAGACAAAACTGCTAAGAAGTTAATGAAAACATCAGTAAGTCATAGCATCTGGATCTCATCATGCACCTCTGACGTAAGGAAGATGTCCAGATGTTAGTAGAACTATAGCAGTTGAAATATTTTGTGAGCAAGCCTCCTTCCAAACAAACAGATGCAAAGCAGTTCAGCACTTTCAGCAGTTTTTAGGAATGTTTCAAATATATAGTGGTCTTTCAGATGTGCAAAATGCCTGCTCACTGCTGAAAGAATATACAGTCAGGGGAGCCAGGTCTGGGAATTGTAAGCCCTCACTTTTGGGAAGTGCACATGAAAGTTCAAAGAGCAGAAGAAGAAGCCTCACGGTTGTCTCTCATAAGGAGAGACTTCTACCAGAGACACGTTGCTGCTTATCTTGTGGTATCCAGTGTTTAAGACTAGAGTTTAATAATATCCACAATGATGAATTATGAAACTGGGCCAGAAAAGAGCAGACTATAATTTTCATCTTTCTCACTCATTTTTAATCCCCATCTGACAATGTGTACCATATACAGGCCTTGCATGTTGAAAAGTATAAATGATGAGGCTGGTTTTCTAACAGGTGGTTGCCAGGTGTATTCTATTTTTCCTTCCCTTCCTGTGCAATCTGCCTGATGGAATGGTGATATTTTTCACATTTTGGTGCTCATTTTCAATTTGCAGAGTGACACGATTGCTCAGTTCCTTTTGGACATGTTATGAGGATTGCTCTGGGTGTGCTCCCTCTTTCCTTGACCCACGCTTATAAAGAGTCACTTTGGAGTCCCCAGGAAAATAGTTATTTTAAAAAAAAATAGTTATTTCTAAAAATTCCTAATTGCTTAAGTGTCCAAGGACTGAATTCCTCTTATGCACATCCCTAATATCTCAGGCACAGGACAGGACATGGGGTTGCTGGCTGATTGCTGCAGTCTATTGGCTACAATGACTGTGGAAAAAACAGAACGCTAAAAAAAGGGTGTATTTCCATAATCCTCTCCAGCTGTTGTAATTTGAATGCATGAGGATTTTGTAGCAAGTATTTTTATAATATTCTTAGTATACTGTGTACTTTTTATTGTAAACTTGGACAAAATAGTGCCATTGTTGTAGCCTGATTATAGAAATGACAGTAGAGCTCCATGAAATGAACGTTTTAAATTCACTAATGGAAGAAAATGGGAAAGTCATAAAAAAAATTTCCCCAACAGTGCAATTTAGCTCTGTCGTATGAAAATATCCATTACAAATACACAAGGTCACAGAGTGTGCACACATTCTTTTCCCTATGGGTGCTCCAAGCTCTATTGGTATCAGACTTCAAATCAGAAGCATGAGAGTGTTGGAAACAAGACATTTCAACAGCTTAAAATAAACAACACCAGTTTCATGCTACAGGCAGCCATGATCTTTCTGTCAGTTTTCTACATTTTCATATGAAGAGGGAGAAATTAAGAAACAGAATGTGGAATAAGAATGTAATGTTGCCTTTAATTCCAAATGCCGTTTTAAATAATCATTTTTACTGAAGGACTTTGCCCTAAATGAATTCCAGTCATTCCATGATAAAAACACCAATGCTAAAAAAGGCATATAATACTCTAGATATTTTATTGGAAATTTAGTGTGGCAATATTTTCAAAAATTAGACAAGCATATGTGTGTATGAAATGTATTATTTCTGATTGTATTTGATATCTGAATTTGAAAGATGTGAAAAATTATAAACCACAAGAATGAAACTGATATTTTCTCAAAAACCATGCTTACACTACAAGCATGTTTAGTAATTACATGGATAACAGCAAAGCTCTTGAGTACTCTCAAAGTGAGGAAACTTGAATATGATAAAGATATTTAGCCATTAAACCAAAATAAATTATTAGTAAGTTTTGCACTAGATATGCAACATTTGCTTTATGTAGCTACTTTTGTTATCAGACGATTGTTCGCTCTTTTCCTGTTTATTTTCCATAAATTACAGTCTATTTACAAATCTGTATCAAATCAATACTTTATCATGCTCTACCTCATGGTAAATGCTATTTTTAATATTTATATAATAGCCTGAGTGAAGCACAAAACCTGTAGGAGATTGTCTCCAGATTTGGGATCAGTAATTTCCTAAAAATGCTGATATGCCAAACAGTGATATATCTGAAGCTATATATCAAGTATTCTTGGGTTCTGCAACATATCCATTTTCTAAGACCTTATTTCACCTACACACACTGTAAATCTTTCTCTAATCTCCGAACAAAGCAAACACTTAGAGTAGTAATTTCTTTTCTGCATAAGCATAAATTTTGGGGACAGTTGAAATGTAATGCAAAATACTTAACTTGGGGCTTAAAAAAATTTCAAACGATAAAAATTCCTTTCTTTGCTTCCTTTATTTGCTATAGATAGCTACATATATGCCTGGAAGTATAAGCAATATCTGGGAATTTTTTGAGAATGAGTAAATGTATATAGTCACAGATTTTGCAATCTGTAAATGCACATGTTTTAAGGCATCAGAGTTAAGGGGAAAGTATAAGAGAGAACAGCAATTATAAATCCGATGGAAATACAGGGATGTTGATAATGAAGAACAAGTCAACCATCAGCAAGAGCAGATGGTATGTTGTAGATTCTCACAGTGATCCTAGACAAGCCCTGCAAATTTATATGGCCAGTAGTAAGAAAAACCTAAATAATTGTATAATTCTAGCTAATCATCCTAAATTAAAGAATAAAAGGCCTACTTAAGGAACTTATTCATAAGTAGACTGAAAAATAACCCAGTCTGTAACAAGCTAAAACCGTGAAAACTAGATAAAAGTTGACTTATAATCTTCTAAAAGAAGTCTAAATGAAAATGAATTGTTTGATGGAATTACTTTTTCTGCAATCTCAGAGTTCTCTCTGTGGCTACATTTTTAGTAATAAAGACATATAGAATCTTTCCAAATGATTCAAATACTAGAAAAGTGGGCATAATGGTCTGTAGCTGATTTTTACAAATCAGTAATTTTGCATTTCTTTGGCAGTTAACAGAAAACAAACCCAAGGAAGACAAGGGTGGCAAAAGCCCACTTTATTTTTAGTGGGCTAAAAGATACAAAATAAATTTATTTCTGGGGTAAATAAAATTTTTGGAGGTTTTGATGAACTCTAAATTAGAAAAAAATGATGTAACTGAAAATGATAAATGGTAAGTAGGTAAATAAACAATACAATTTCAAATGGAAAAGCTGAAGGTTTATTTTTAAAATACCAGATAAGGAATGTTGTTTGGCAGACTTTCAATGGCTAAACCACTGCAGCAAAACTGGTGGTAATTAACCAAACTCAGAATGCTGCATATTCTTTTTTTTCTTTTTTCATCTATAATACCAGGTATTTCAGAAGACAATTTAACTTTTGCATCATAAAAAAACACCTTAATTTGAAATAGGCATATGAGGAGTCAGTTGTACTCAGTGTCTGATCATGTTTTCTAAAAAACGCTGGCGAAAATGAAAAAGCTAGGATCTTTAGTCATGTTATATGGTGGATGTAATGGGTCTTAATACAATGCAGATAAATGCTACATTGGGTCATGTTAATTCAGACAACAGTGGAGGCACTAGGAGAAATCTGTCTACAAAGTCTTGAGGATCTGTGCATTTCAGAGCTAAGAATGATGCTTTATGCTCTGTGGAAGCTTGTTCTGCACTGCTGCACTTCTTATGCATAAAATCCTGGTCTCTTTTGGGAGGTCTGTCCACTAAAGAAGCCAGAAAGTTCTTCACTTCCCAGCTGAGGATGTGGTCTGATATTAGTAAAGAGAATAAACGTAAGCAAATGTATCTATTTCTTATGAATGTAGTAACAGGAAAAGTTACAATTTTCCTATTGCTCATGTAGGGACTCTGGCAACTTAAGTCTCATTCTGTCCTTTGGCTTTATTCTTTGCTGTTCATTCCATTGCCCCAGATTGTTTCCCATCTCTGCTGGGCCTTTTTGATGTCCCAGAAATTGAAAATGTTTAGTGACTCATTTAATGATTAATTTTTCACATTTTAAGATCACCAGATATGACCATAAACATGCATCAAGGTTTTCTTTGTCTACGTAAACTAAGAAAGAGGATAAAAGACTGAGTGGAAAATCATGAGCTTTTCTGCCACCAAAAATAGTCTAAACATGATGTGACTATGCTGAGCTGCAGCTCACTGCTCCTCAGAATATGTGTTTTATAAACATATATAATATATGATATACCGAATTTATACAACAGTAACAATATAAAATAATATGGTATAATAATATACCATATTTATACCAGTGTTCTTGGCCTCAGCTGACTGAATCACAGGCTGTTCTGCCACATGATGAGGTGGCACAGGCAGTAACTCAGCCCTGGTGTTAGGGTTCAAAAGCGACATGAGGATGATGCTTTACAGTGGCCAGTGTAGGAGAGTATGCAGAGGTGGTCTGAGAGGGCAGTTCTTATTCATTTGCATTCCTTTACTGCACCCGCTCATACTCAAAGCATTTTTAGCTACAGTCATAATATTTTTGATACCTTTTTTCCAGGACTATTGCTCTCTTTCGTGTCATTAAGATTATATGATCACAGAATCATAGGATGATGGAATGGATTGGATTGGAAAGGACCTTAAAGATCATCTAATTCCAACCCCTCCACCATGGGCAGGGATACCGTCCACTAGACCAGAGCCCCATCCAACCTGGTCTTGAACACCTCCAGGGATGGGAAGTCCACAACCTCTCTGGGCAACATGTTCCAGTGCCTCACCATCCACGCAGTAAAGAATTCATTCCCAATACCTAATCTAAACCTACCCTCTTTCATTTTAAGGCCATTCCCCCAACATTACATGGCCTTGCGAAAAGTCCCTCTCCGGCTTTCTTGTAAGCCTCCTTTAGGTACTAGAAGGCTGCTACAAGGTCTCCCCAAAGCCTTCTCTTCTCCAGCCATTCTTATCTAATGGAAAATACATTTCCCATGATATTTTCCCTATGTAAGAGGTAGACAGTATTTCCTGTTTGATGATAACATTGAGTTATATTGCATGATCTGCTCTTTTTGTGTGCAGGCTAGAAGGTTGTTTTAAAGGCAAAACATTTTTTGTTTACTTTTTCTTGAGTATGCCATGAAGAATGCATATTTCACATTTTCTTCCTTCTTTTGCAAATAATGTGCTTTCTAAAAGGTGTGTCCTGATAACACAAATTGCTGATCTAAGAGGATTTCTTATTTCAGTGTCATGACCCTTCTTGAACATTTTTAAGTAGTCAGCAGTTTAAATTGCTGGTATTCTGAAGAACAAAAAGAACAGAAATACAACTTGTTGTTTTGTTTCTCTTCCTGAATCTCTGTTAAACATGAAGTATTTTCTGGAATACAACCTGATATCTACTCCATTTACATACTATACTGCTTACTGCCTGATGATTTTTTTACTTTCTGACTGACAGCAGCCCAAATACACTAGTAGACTGACAAGCCTACATCACCAGCACAGCCTGGAAAATGGAACTGTCACTGTTTTTAAGGGTCTTCTAACATCTAAGCCTTGTCTTGATAAAAACTGTGACGGCTCATAAGCAGCTGCCAAGTAGAGTAAAAACATGCCAACCCTTATCAGTGCAGCTAAAGAGGGTAAAGGGTTCACGTTCACTCCTCGTTTCTAGGAATGTGACAGAGTCTCAAGAAATATAATTAGCAGTTGTTTAGCCCCCAAATATTTGATAATCATAGGAAAGGTTAAATATATACATTTATCAGGGCCTCTTCATATCCTGATAAAATCTGCATACTTTCACATATAGGCCACATACAGAAGGTATAAATTACATGTCCTTATATGCTTTTCTATGACAACTGATGAGAGGAAAACAATTTTGTATAAGTTGGTAGTTGTTGTCTTATGTTGAGAATCTATTGATTCAAATGGCTTTCTGAACTTAATGATAAATTAAAAGGCTTACTTCAAAGCATTCACATAAACATCTCTAGCAGGTTGAATGGAAACAAATGTTAGGGTAAACAAGTGTCCAGCTGACCAGGTAACACACATATTAAGCAAAGGCTGCCTTGCCCCACCAGCTTCCCTTTTACAGATTTGTGTGACATCCATGCCTTTTTACTCAGAATTTCTTTCCTTTTGGTGCTCCTTCCAGAGGAGTTTCAGCAATGCCCTGAACATCAGGACCTGTGTTTTAACTACTGCTCCATGCCCTGAAGTTGTTAAGCTACCAATGAAGTCCAGTTTTATAACACACTTTTAAGAGTGGACTGTCTGCCCAGTTCAGTTTGCTGTGAAGAAAGGTTAATGACCAGTGCTTTCATGACACTGCCCTATTTGTGTTATTACCTACTGAGCACTAAAGTAACTGTGATGTGCCCAACTCCTATGACCATGAGGTTTTGCTGTAAAACACTGGTAAAACAGAGTTCCTCTGCCTAGGCAACTCACTGTCCTTTGTCATCTATGGGAACAGGCGCAGAATTTATCCAGTCATTAATGGGCAGAACAAGGTTTTTATGAACAGATCTAATTCAAAGCAGGTTTTTGCCCCTGTGTTTCTTTATAGGCCATGTCCACTCACTGCCTGATTATCCGGTGTAATCTGTTGCAGTGTCTGTTATACACTTAGCTACTCTTACTTCTCCAAAACGTAAGTGCAGGAGAGTGATGTAAAAGTTCAGTTTACATTAGTGAGCCATACAGTCTGCCTCTTGGTCATCTCATCCTTGATCGTATCATTATTCACATTTCCCCTCTCTCCTTCCCTCCCCATGGGACAAATCACCCCCACTCTGAGTATACAAAAAAACCAAAATGATCTCCCTGGCAGTCACACCCATTGTCCATTTCTGCTGCCTTTTTTAAAATCTCTAAATGCTGCAAAATAAAAGTAACAACCCCAGGAGGGTGAAAGAGAAACATTTGTCTAACAGACAATAAGAGAAAAGGAAAATAAAGCGAGTTAAAATATCTTCTTCTCCAGCCCTCTATTATGGTTTGCCTAGAGTTTTTGAATATTTGCAAGTCAAAATAAAAATGTGGACTGTAACTATATAGTTGGCTGGTAATTTATATCTCAGAAGCCCAGCTCGGGCATATCTGACACTCATTTGGAGCTCACAGCACTGAAATCCTTGCCAGAGGAAATACCAGTAATTGCTCAGTGCACAGCCCAGATATTCCAACTGACACACTCCTTGGCTGCAAAACACTCTGTAACGCAACTCACTGAAGCACATCACAGCAGTAAAGCGCAGGGTCTGACCCAACAGCAAAATAAAATGCTTCAGCACACTTTAGTATGAGGAGTTTACACCATAATACTGGACCAAAATTCATTGCTCCTTTTCTTTTAAATGATGTTTATCTCATCTAGTTCGAGAAGCACATACAGTTCCACCACAGGCATAGCACCGAAGTAACGTGACGTGCAAACAAAAGGCTGGAGAAATACTTAGAGATGACATTGATACATTATGCAAATGATACCACTAATTACCATTATTGATTATGATCCCTTATAAATCTTAAAATATATTTGTGTAATGTCCTTCTCACCTGCCAGTCGTCTGTCTCTTGTGTTTTTCCAGATAACATCCAAGGCTCTAGCAGTGGAGTCCCTGATATGATCACTAAATGATCTTCTCAGAGGGGCTTTCACTGGGTGATGCATAATGCAGATCGATCACACATCCAGGTCAGATGGCTGTAGCTTAGCCCCAGGAAAAAGGGCATTCTTTGTCCGGGGATCTTTTTGGATTTCTCTTTGCCAGGCAGGCAGGTTGTTACTTTGTATGATTTGTCATCAGCCTTGTGGAGCTTTTCCTTGAAGAGTCAGGCATTGCAGTTCTCACTGCGGATGCAGGAAAGCTCAGACTGCAGCCAGCCTACTGGAAAGCTGCCAAAATCTTACATCTGGAACAGTTTACAAATGAGCTAACGATACAGTCATTTAGATTTGGGGCTTTATTTGTGGATATCTATAGGATTCTAGCTTCCTGTTTAATCAAAAAACTTACCAGGCACATACTTGCATGCTCATTTATTAGGATAATATTTCCCTGCTTAGCTGATATTTCAGGTAATTGTTCACGTTTTGACATGAAAAAGGTAAGAAATAGAAAAGAGATAAAGCGAGTTTAAGTATCTAGAATTCAGGTATTTTATTTTGTTACCATATTTTTCTTGCATATTGCCCTATCTATGGCACAGAATAGGGCCTGATTCTGAGTTTCCTGTATTTAGTACTTCATGACAATGAACTAACAAAAGGATG
This sequence comes from Calyptomena viridis, assembly GCA_013390005.1. Classification (NCBI taxonomy): domain Eukaryota; kingdom Metazoa; phylum Chordata; class Aves; order Passeriformes; family Eurylaimidae; genus Calyptomena; species Calyptomena viridis. The sequence continues at coordinate 174,040 of WEIV01000929.1, forward strand.
GAAATACAAAAATGAGAGAAAAAAAGGGGAGATAAGGAAAAAGGAGAGGGAACTAAGCCTTCATATCTTTGCTGAATGGAAAGATAACATCCCATATGAAAAATGTTTATGAACATAAATGAGATTAATAGCCACAGTAAATGAATCCATTTGACCTTACTTTTTTTGACCTTTTAAATTGTTTGCTGTGTCCTGAGGGAGAAAGGAAGGAATAAAGGGGTATCTGAGACTCTCTTTCCCATTCTAATATTGTGCATGGTAATGTGTGAGGAGATTAGAGATGCCAGCCCAATAACCTAATCCTCTTTGTTATCAGGGAAAGTAAGAACTGTTGAAATAAGTTGTATTCATGTTCATTCTGGGTGGAGTCCTGAATTTTTTTTACAGCAACTGCGGCTGTTAGTATCAGATACCATTATTTTCTTGAGAAGTATTATGTTATCATTAAAATTGATTGATTAACTTCTCACAAGGTTGGTGCACAGAGAACAAATTACAGAATTGTAATTGTTTCGGTCTGTGTATTTCCACTTCCTTGGAATTCCTTCCTAGAAAAAAAAAATTTTCTTTTCATTTCATAATTTATTTCACACTTTCCAATTTATTGTAACTTTTTTCTAGTGTCTTTTCAGTTGCCTTCATTTTCACTAGTCCTCATTTCCGTTAAGACAAATCATGATCTCATTCTGACAATGAAAAGAAATTTACAGCATTTGCAATAGTGTAACTGAGGGATTCTATTCATCTATTTAAGGAAGATCATAATTTCTTCTTGTCCAGGTCTTTGTCTTTTTTCTTTCTACAGCATCTGCAAACACTAATGTCCTGTGTACATCTTTGAACAAAACCAATAGCAACAAGGGATATGTATAGTTTGGAGTTTCTTTCCTCATTAGAGCCCTCCTACTTTTTGAGGCCAGATGAAGAAAGAAGGAGCCAACTCTCTAGAGAAATTCAATATGATTATGCACTCTTGCGTGGTTGTGGGTGGGGTTTTCTGGTTGTGTTTTTTGTTGGCTTGTTTGTTTTTTGTGTTTTTTTTGTTAATTATTATGTCGGCAAAACTTCCTTGTAGAACAAGTGACAATGTTTACATAGGCAAATGCTGATAGAGGCTTACATAGCAAATGCTGACATGATGATCAGAGCACAATCTATCTGCTTTGAAACACACACCTTGTTTACATCAGATCTGCTGTTGTTTCTATTTGTGAATAGGTCAGAAGAGCATTAATTCATTTTTAAATTAAGAAGTGGTAAAAAATAATCTGGAGCTGAATGTGTGTATCTGTGTTTCAGAAGGCAATGAGTGAGAAGGTTGTCCTAGAACAGTTTTAACTACGGTAGCTGTGTCTATGTTACCAACAACATGGCCCAGAAAAAATGGATTTATACAGCAAAATAAATGGTAACATGGTTTTGACATATCTCAAGGCAGGGTTACTTTGAACTAGATCTACCTACATCTCATAAACTTCATGAATCCTCAATACAAGTTGGAGGCCACTGGCACATTACCAGGGTGCATCTCTCAGCTCAGTTTCATCTAAAAGACATCCAGTACATGTGCTCCAAGATTGCTTGGAGATGTGAATCAAAGAATGGATTTGGGAGATCCTTTTCAAAAGGATGTCCCTAGTCTAGGCTATGATGTCAATAAAAATATGTAGACCATTATACATTTTAGCAGCTAAAACAACTTTAAAAAATTTAAAAATAAACCCAGCAATATATATATTTGGGTTTGAAATTTTGAGAGTTACTATGCTTTATGCTATACATGTAGACAGGTCACAGCCCAAAATATTTAAAACAGTGCAATCAGTTCAACAAAATGGTCTGGAAAATGTTAGAATGACCTGACAAAGGTCAAAAGAGGAACAAAATGTAACAAAGCAGAGGAAGATTGCTAAGAGAGTTTACTTGTCTGATGCTACAACATTATATAACGGATAATCGAAGTAAGATTGTGTAAAGGATTCAATTACATGTCAGAAGATTTTTAATGGACCAGGGACAGGTAAAGAAGTAGGTATAGGTAGGCTAGAAATATGGATAGAAAATAAAAGGACATTAATTTTAAAGAAGTGTAGACTTACAGATCTAATGGGGAATACAGATAAAAGCAAATATATACAATCAAAGAAAAAAATTTGAGATGCATGACATTCACTACAGTCGCAAAATGAGATAAGAATTTGACATACAATATGAAAGAACATGATTTTTAATGATTTTTAAACCATGTTAAAAGAAGGCATCAGAAGAGACCTGTGCTGCAGTCTCTATTCCTGTGTTATTTAAATAACACCTCTTGTGGAACAAGGCACTCAGTTTGGGTCTGCACCTCTCAATAGCCACACAATGCTGAAAAGGCATCCATGGGCCCAGTATGCTGGGGTACAGGCAGCTGGTGGCAGCACGGCTGTGGTGACAGTAGGGCCGTGATGACAGTAAAAAGAATAATATCTTGGCAAGTAGACCTGTGCTGGAAAATACCAGTGTGTTCAGGGGAAAGCTGCCAAGCTGCCATGGCCTGTGCACCACTATTCAATACTATTCTTGAGAGCCCTACCCTGCAACTCAGGCAAGCTTCTCCCACGTTTCCAGACATGGTTCTGTGTTTGGAGAAATGCTACTGCCCAAATGATATCTGCTTCGCTTCAGCTGGGGAATCTCTTATGTCAGTCAACATGAGTGTACTAGGTTAATATATCATTAAACCAAATAGTTAAACTGAAACACTGTAAATGACATTAAAGGAAAAAGGTTTTAATGTTGATATTTGTGGACTGGCAAAGAACATATTTTTACAGAAAATGGTAAAATATTTAGCTGCTCTATTCAAAAGTGTACTGTAAAATGACCTGAAAACAAATACATTTCTATAGCTGGGAAATGGCCTACGCCTCCTTCCATGTGTTACATGTACCATTCAATTAGCTGTACACAGATACTACAGCAAAATGCATGCAAAAATAAGCAAAGTCCTCAATTGCCAACAAGCATCTAGGTAAAATTTATGACGCAGGTCCATCTCTTGGCTTCACTGTGTCTGGAAACTTAAGGATGACCACCATCAGGCACAGGTCTTATATCTGAATAATGCTGAAGGTGACTACAGTCATAGTGCAGTCAATACTCTAATTGCCTTCCAGAATTATTTCATTTTATTCAATGTTTTCTGTTTAATGGCTGACATGAAAACTCCCACCCCAAATAAACACTTATGCTCAAAAGGTAAACTGGGTCAGCCAACAAAGATGTGTGCTGAACTAAAAATAGTGTGAAAGGAATCTGAAGTAGAAGGGTCTGTTTATGACAAGAGGGGAATGCAGCAGCTGGTATTCAGGGAGAGAGGTGAACCCTGAGGTACACCCTCAGGAGAGAGGTGGCTGCCCACTCCATGCATGCCCAGGAGGAGTTGTTGTGGAATTCCAGAGGCAAACACTTATAGGGGTCAAACCCTACCTTCCTTGCCCTGCCAGCCCTCCCACCAGTTGAGATTGGCCCTACCACTGCCACTCCCAGGGCAGCATCTTTTTTGTCCTGCAGGCCTGGCCTGCCTCATGACTGCAACCACTGACTTCTCCTACTTCTTGTTTTGGAAATATTTTTAGAAACATCTTGGTAACATAAGCAAAGCTGTGCCTCTCCAATCTTCCTCTCAAGGCTGGATCTACTTACCTGTAAAGTGCTGCTTATGGTTCTTAAACACATAGTTCTCAAACTCATCAAGGGCAGGAGGCAGAGGCTAATTCCCTATAACTTTACCCCTCCTCTAGCAGTTCAGGCTGAAGGACCTAAGCTTGCCAAACCTATCTGTCTTCTGTCTTTTAATAGTTCGGTCGATGCTTTGGTCTGCAAAGATAACATCAAAGATCCCTTTTCCTCTTTAAGGCAAAGAGCAGACAGAATGTGCCAGGTACTAGGATGTACAGGAATGGTGATGTCATTTTTAGTTCTAGCAATATCCAGCTCCTAGGAAGTAAACAAATAGTTGTGCAAGCCTCATACTCTTCAAGCTTGCTCAAAATACACCAACTTCCCTTCTGAGTGTTTACAAACGTGCAAATTCTTACATTTATGTCTGAATCATCAATGTGATTCTGGCCCCTTGGGTCTAAAGGATAAAAGCATCCCAAATATGCATAGCCAGTCAGAGACACATAGTTTTTAAACATGATGCCAATTTAAGCTTTGCTGTGACTTCTATACATGCTGTAACAAATAGTGTGGCAAATCCAGGCTGAATCAGTCTTTGCTGAGTGATTTATGCAGCCTGCATGATCTGATGCATGCAATCTTCTTTCCGCTTGTTACAGAAACAAAAGGAACAATGCCATTACTCTCCAAAAGTATCACAAAAAAAAAAAAAAAAAAAGAATAATTCAAAATCAGAATTTTATGTCTGAGTAAAAAAGCCTGCTGGGCACATGGTATGTGTCATTGTTTCATCTCTCAGCAGGTGTCTCCAAATGCTATCTAGGAGACCAGGCTGGGAAAGAAGCCCTTTGAATTTTGAATTTGACATGTACTGCTTTCCAAAAAAAAAAATCTGGTATTTTTACATGTGCAGTATCTGAGAAATTTGATACACATCAGATCTCTAGATAAGAAGCAGCCACCAATCAGAGGAGACTGTAAAGATTTAGGGAAATTCCTATGGAAAGACAGGGAAATAAAATGTATTTGTTGAAACAGAAAAGTTTCCATAGAAGCTTGAAAAATCTCAACAAATTCTTGATATGACAAAGCCACCACTTGATTCAATTGGGTTTGGTTAAAAAAAAATCTCTGTTCTTCAAACAGATACGGTAAAAATATTCAGAAGTTTCATTTAGCACATAGATGTCCTTTTGTAAGTGTGCCAACAGCTGGGCAATTTGTCAATTTGTCTATCCATGGACTACTCTCCAGTGCTCAGCTTTCCCCATACCTCTTTAGGAAGTAGCCATGGGATCAGGCTCCAGATAGAAGGACTTGACCTTACCGTGACAGCCACACAGTCATCATCATTTCCTCTTTCCCATCACAGGAGAGAGGGGGATGGGTGTGACAATGTGGTATTTCCAAATAGGCACTTTAAAATGAGTCCTTTCATTGCAACTTTTGCTTTGTTTCAAATTGAGAATAAAAATTTTAGAAGGATATTACTTTTTTTCTGATTTCTTGCACTAGGAGTGAAAATTCTCACATTATAGAAGTCCGGACTTGGCAGGCAGGGCAGGGGTTATAGTGAGGAGAACTATTCTCTCTTCTCATGGCTTGTCCTCCTACTTACATAATACTGAGGGAAAACATTAGGATTCTTTCTTGCATTACACGTCCCTTCATGATATATGTAAAAGGAAGTAAAAATGAAGATTAGTCCTTGACAGAAAAAGAAGTGTAGAACAGGTTGGGAGTCTTCCCAGCCTGTGAAATGGATTTGTCTGCTGATTTGTATATGATGCCCTCTACTCTTCAGCCTCTCCATTTCTTTTATTCCTTTCCAAACTCTCTCACAAGTTATGCCTTGCTATACTGTTTTTCTCTTCTACCTTCTAAAGATTGCTCTGTTATGCTTTGCATGGTTGCCTCCCTGCTTCTGTCCCAGCTTTGTCCTTCTCCACCATCTGACCTCTGGTTCCTATGGCTGGCTGCTCTCCTACATGTTTGTCCTTTCACTCAGCCCTGCTAGGGTGGGCAAGGGCTTGAGAGTCTTTTGTGCCAGTGGGAGCATTGCTGCACTGGATGATGCTCTGCTCTGCAAACTGGAGCTGGTCTGCATTCTGATCGCAGTGGAAGGTGCACATAAGAAAGTAACAGAAGTTTGAGTGGTGATTGCTACAGAGGTGCTGATGATGGGAATGCACAACACAACCCTGTGTCCCACCATATTTTGCACTCAGAAAAGCGCCCATGTGACGCACATGTCAAGACCCTGGAGTTTAACTGTGAACAGCCTAGGAGCTAAATGTATGTAGTCTGGAGAAGAGATGACCATGAGAGAATAGACCAACAGAGAAAATTTCCCATGTTTCCTCCATGATAGGAAGAGTGCACTGCCTGGTGTCCCCACACTCTCTATTTCCCCATGGTAGTAGAGGCATGGAGAAGCCTCAGGGACAGTCACCCTCTCTCCAGCTTACAGTTATTGCTTCTGTGCATATTGCTTTTGCAAACTGTGTAGGCTTTATACCCTCATGCTATGGCCCAGAGCTGTATTTTGAACAAGAAGCATATTTAAATTTAAGAAAGAAAATGAACAAAATCCATCCACCCCAGCAGCAGTCCATGAGGCAGACTGCAAAAACTGTTGTTGCTTTCATGAACTTTTCAATGTCTAAACCTTGAAGCCTTCTTCTGCTGGAACACTGAGAAGATCTTGTCAAAACATCTACCTTAATTATCTTTCATTTTGAGATAAAAACATACTAATGTGTTTATACAAACTGAGGAGAATATCCTTCTATTATACATTTATGAGTTTCAAATTGAACATGATCTCAAATAAATAGTAACAATATTTAGCAAACTTCATGGTGTGATTATGGCCCTGCTTTGCAAAAAGCCCCATAGCTTAATTGGAGTTCTGTGAACTTCAAAGTGTAAGCTTATCTGGCTGTTTTTAAACTGCTGTCTCACTATCACTGTGCGCTCCAAGAATAATAAATAAAACAACACAGAAACACAGAAAAAATTTCTAATCACAGCCATAAATACAAAATAGTAAGTAACTGAATAACATGAAAAAAGATATGCTTCCACTTTCATTGCACATTATTCCATATAAACTTGTTTTTAATGTAACTGGTTATAAACTACTCTTCCATTATTTTAAAAAATCCCACAAGTTTTGCCTCTGCTGCCAACTGTTTTCTGAAATACTGCAAGAGAGAAAAAATGAGATATTAGTGAACACTGGTGCCGTGGTTTAAAATTCAAACGAGAAAGGAGGTGTTAAAGCTTCATTCTGTTTGGTAATATGTGAGACACCTGCTTAGAGAAATTTGTGTAAGTATTAATCTATGGGAGGGTGTCCAAACACTTCTAAATATCTAACTTGAGCCACACAGCTTTCTCAGTTATATCTTTTTCATAGAGAAGAATTGATGGCAAAAAGCTGTGAACCGAGATTACTTTTGAGCATTAGCCATGTGTTATGCTCTACCACAGCAAAAGAGTATTAAACAGCACTGTTTCTCCTTACTTCACAGACTTGACAGGCAAATGGCTTTTTGTCAGCTGAGTAATACTTTTCAACTTGACTGGTCCCATCAGTGGAATTAGGGCAGGATGAATAAAATTTCATAGAATAAAATGCATGGCAAGAGGTACTGCTTTCTTTGCAAAAAGAAAGAAACATAAAAGAGGTTGTATGAGAAATGGTATTAATAGAAAGTGCAGATCTCACATACACACACACATAGATACACAAAAGAAATAGAAAAAAAATGGGGGAAAAAAAAAAGAAAAAAAGATGTTAAGGAAACAAAGTTTTTGAGTTTGTCTGCAATGACCAATATGAACACTGATTGTGACTAGAAACAATTTGATTCAATGTGTTTAAAATAATCTACTGGTGGTAGGCTGGTGTATGTGTACAGAGCAGTGAGCAGAATGAGAGTGTGGGGAGTGCTATGTGGGCTGCACTCATCTAAGTCTCAGGGTGAGCAGGGAGATAATTCAGAGTACAGAAAACATTCTGAATGGAAAGATCAAAGAGCAGCAAGAAATGTTAAACTAAAGAAAAAGTCCCAGTGCTTGCAGGGAAAGATGGAAAAAGGCAATTCCTGAGAAGATTTAGTGAGATTTAGGGGGCTTATGTAAGTCCTCTTCATTACCACTGCCCTATGTAATGTATGTTTTATTAAGTGATGCAAAGAGGCAGAGCTGTCTTCTTCCCTTCTCGTCCCTGCTGCTGCTATTGCAGCACTGTGAAACAGTCTCTACAGGTTTATTTGTTACAGTGAAGACAAGCAGGATGTTAACCCACCTTGAATTGCTGGGTTTTGGCCTCAGCGCCAGAGAAAATAGGAGAAAAAATGGAATTTTCATAGGAAGCAATGACATAGAAAGTAGGATCAAAACTGAATCTAAACTTTTGAATACATATTGGAACATGTTCTCAGTAGATTTCAAAATTTCACTAATTAAAGCACTGCTGGACAGTTCGTGAATGGTAACTTCTCCTTGCTCCATTTTTGTGCAAATGTTTATTTACATAGTTAGAGTGAAGATTTATTTTTAACACTGCCTAACTTCCTCAGACTCTGGGTTTCCATTTCATGCATCTGCCATGCTTTAACCCTTTGTCCTGAAGTTGTCTGTGACATAACTCATTTGAGGTGCTTCATTTGTGTGTTCTTTTTAAATCCAGTTCTTTGGGAAAATGAATGAAAAGATATATTATTTTCCTGATGTTGAGAAGTTTTAGCAAGTTTTCCATGAATATGTGATAGAGTTTTGGTATGGGAATTAGCTCTTTTGTAGACATGTAGCTCTGGGATGCTGCCAGCTCTGCAAGAAGAATGAGAGAAGCTGTCTTTCCTGGGCTTTTACTGACCCCACCTTTATTTCACAAAAGGGTGGAAAATGGTTGGTCTCTCATGAAATGTAATACAGAACGAGAAAGTTGTGTTGTGGTCAAGAGGGAGAATGCTATATATAGCTTTGTGAAGCAGAGACAAGAAAGAAGGTGAGAAGCAAGAGGAAGAGAGAGCAAGTGTATCTGTCATCTACTGTAGTTTTATTTGCATGCTTCCATTTGGCAATTAAAATTCAGCCACTACATGGCTAGTGAGAACTATCCTTAAATCCTGCTTTGATTGAATTGAATAAATATAATTTTAAACAATTGGCTTCTTTGCACTGAACAGATTTTTTTCCCCAGAACATTGGCTACGATTAGATTATTTAAAAATCAAATAAGAAAAGGAAAACTATGATTTTTCCATCACGTACATGCGACTTTGTAGGATGTCTTTCTTCTGGTGTTTGTTATTTGAACTGAAATCTTGCTGATTACAAGTTCTACTGCCTAATCTTTAAAAGATATAGAATCTAACATTTCACTTCACCTTTTGTAAGCTTAATGTATCACAGATGCAAGTTGAAGCTTTATGGTGACTGTGTCAAACATAATTATCTGGAAGATTAAAGCAATCATCATCTCAACTGAATGATACATTCTGTTATCCATAGTAAAGTCTTTGTGAACAATGAATGTACACAGCATACCATAAATACTTACACAGGAAATCTAAAACTCCAGCTAAAGTTATTATTAGATCTTAATGTTTCATATTTACTCCATGAAGTTAACCACACTATTAAATGAGGTTTTAATGAGACACTCTGGCTTGCTATTCTAGGAATTGAATTTCTCCATATCTTCACTTAATTTACTTCTCAGCTAATCAGCCAAAATTGCTTCTGTGTGAAATTTGCTGTTCCTGCTGACATCTGACTTCAGCCATGCCATATCTGCCCTCTGGAATTCCACTGCAATGTGTGGAAAATTTTCACTTAAGAGTCCAGATTATGACACTTGTATTGAAAATTGACTGTGGAAGAATAGTGAGCTTGGACTAGACAGTTTGGGAACCAGGAGGCTGGTAGGATAGAGCAGTATTTAGCCCAACTTTTAGTTCCTAAACTACCTACTGGCTGACAAGTTCTCCTATACTTTTTTTGTAGGGCATTTCGTTATTACATGTTTAGCAAACTGTACACTTCGCAGTCTCAAAAGTAAGGTGAAAATGTGAAATGTTTTTGTAGGACTGACAGCCTGACCTGCATTTTACTATAACTCTATATCTGATCTAATATTGTTTTGTTGTCACGTAATTATTTTGAAAAGCAATACAGTGGCATCCCCTATGAAATGAGTCTGAAATTAAGATTATCTGCTCTGCTCTTCTTCAGTCTGAAAATTTTGTTTTCATTTGTTGTAAAAAAGATATCTAGATGATGATGTGGGTTACTTTCTATGAACTCGAAGTTTTCCAAGACATCATTACACTAGTGAATTTATTCAGATCTTAAAGAAAATAAGAAATATGAATCTTGTACTCAGGTTCAATGCAAGATATTAATGACTCTGAAATAATCAAAATTAGGCCTTGAAAAAAAAGTGAATATCAAAATTAGCAGCTGCAACACTTATATGCAAAAACTACTTACAAATCTTAATGTGCACTAGAAGCAGGTAAGTACAAGTGTTTTTTTTAAGTACTTCATAGCAGAAGTGGTGAGGAAAGCAATTAAAGAGTTGGTGAAATAATGGAGAAGTTATTTCATACTTATTAGTAATGATGTAGAAATTCGTAGGAAAAATGTGGTAATTAGAAGAAGGGAATAAAATACTCCCAAAGAAGTGAGGAAGAAAATAAACAAGAAAGCAAAACTCACACCTGAGACTGATAAGTTAAAGTAATATTTTAAAGATATATCTATTAAAAATTAAGTATTGCAGTAATGGTGAAAGGATATATATCTCAAATATTTGACTGAGAAGTGTGGTAACATGTATGGCATTTATTCTTTACTATTTCTGAATTTTAATAATTTTTTTTTTCGGCTCACCTATATTATGGAAAAAGAACTATGATTTACTTTCTTAGTATTTCCATAAAGAACAATCAGACATACTCTCTTAGGCACAAATGAATCCCTTCTCCAATACAGCATGTAGTTTTAGCCTCTCTAGTACCATGAAGATGTCAACAAGTTTTGAAGGAATTCAGATAACAGCAACAAAAATGATTAAGGGGCTAGAGAATTTGATTTATGAGAAAAGATTAAAACCTGTTCTACTTAGCCAAATGACAACTAATAACGCAAGGGGAGAGTAATGATAACAGCCTCCAAGTATTTAAAGTGTGAACACATCAGAAAAAGTGTGGAAGTGTTTTAAGGTGGTACAAGGTTACAAAACATTGACCTGGCATTGAGGTAGGTGTTGTTTGTGCATGTTTTTCCTTCCAGCTGGGGCTAATTAATATGTAGAGCTTATATAAAGACAAAATAAAATATGTTGAGTACAAAATCAAGGGAAAAAAACCTATGCAAATGTAAAATGGATGCATATATCAGCTGTGGTGCAAGTCCTCAATATAGCAAATATTTAAACATAGTTAGCAAGATCAAAATTGAAAAAGCAAGATTAAATATGACAAATGAGCAAAATATAATACTAGAGGAAGCATATATCAGTACCACACTACATATCCTCTTTAGAAAGAGCTGCCCTTGAAAGGTTTTCTTTTTTCAGAAAGTTTGGTGGTCTCTTGATAACCTGCTACCCCCTTCCCTCACCGGATCATCACTGGATGCTTTTTGTCATGGTTTATATCATATCAGCCCTGTTTTCTGATATTGACAGCTTTTTGAAGGCATATAGAATGAGTGTGTCTTTAGGTGAGATTTGAAGGATTTTCATGTCAGTGGTGCTCTTCAATACTTTCTGCATAAGGAACCGATATAAAGAGAAACATTGTGTAGAAGAGGATATGAAAGGATGGCATGTTTAGATGACAAAACTTAGACATTCCTAAGGTTTTTTCAACTCAAACTTACTACTCTTTAGTCAGGTACTGGAAGATTACGTATACAGGCATAAAGTATTTCTTTGCATTCAAAGAAAACTTCCCCTACAAGTTATAGGAGAAAATGTACTCTTGTACAACAAGCAAATATACCCTTCTACTGTTGGTGTACTTTTCTTGAAAAACTTATTCTGCTTATGCAATGCTCATTTGAAATTTGGAGTGAGCAGCTGTCAGTGTACTGATAACAAATTTGAGCTTGGCAAACTGGTTATAAAATCCAGGAATAAAACAGAAATATCTTTCAAAAGGTCAAGACCTAAATCTAAACTGTATATGAAAATGCATAAGAAAAAACAAAGAGGCATTTAAAAAACAGGTTTTAATGTAAGTCCTTCAATATTAAACAAATTTTGAAAAGCTCTGGCCCTACCAAGTCATGACAGCTCTGTGTTTCAATTAATAGGATTAGATTCAGTTACTTATTAACCTCGTTTCAAGCTAAAAGACCTAGTTATTTGATGTTGAAAATCTCCCGATCTATATAAGAACTGTAAGATTTCAGCATTTGGACAATCAAATTGCTAAAAAATAAATTCTAGCAGCTAGGATTAAGAATGATGTACCATTTAAACCAGACTTTCAAAAAAGCTCTCGAATACATCCTTGATAGACATTGAAAATTATTTTAGGTCAGAGATACTTTAGATTCTGGATTTTGGCTTTGAAAGGTTAAAGACCATTTATTAGTCTACCTCTATAGGAATGTAGACTTATCATGCTTTGGAGATGAGAAGACTGCGTAAAAAATACTTTCATTCTAATTTCAACTGAAAACCTTCATACGTATCTTATGCATCTATGCTCATGCACGAGGTACAATGTTTTCAGTAAAGTATGGCTGATCATCACCCCGAATAAGGTCTGTATACAGTTGTATTAACCATATATCTTACCAAAACCCACTATACATTTTGATCCTCAGTAGGTATGTTTTTTTCTCTCTAAGAGGCAATACAAAGTAAATGTAAATATACTTCAGATGAATTTTTTTCTGTTTTATCAAGGGAGCCTAGATTGTCTCAATTTTTTAAAATATTATAATTTCTTAAATTTCTTCCATAAGTGCTCTTCTCACTTGTCACATCTAACTTCATACTAGTTGCAAACCTTCATAATCTGCTGAAGGTTAGATATTTCTGCACCCTTTTATCAAAAAATGGACTTTTTGACATTGTTGTGAATGGTTTGTTATGACATGCATGTCATGCATGTCATTCCATGTATGGAACAGAGAGAAGGTCATGCAAAGCTCTGCAGTTACTATATTTATTTTATCAATGATGATCACCACTTGAAAGATTCTTATAGAAAAATAGGGGACACCAGCTGCTAGCTTCTAACATCCACCAAGCAAAGAAGCTCAAAAAAGGCCAGACAAGTGTGGGGTTGAAGTTTGAAACAAAGAAATTAACTATTAGCAGCAAGCACATGCTGACCTTACATCCATTCTGCTACTCCTTGCCTAAGAATCAATGTGCTGGATTCCTGTTGGGCAAAAGATGCTGACTTATTCTGGAATGGTGTCTAGTGTTACTGTAAACACACACTGCTTTTACAGTTCCCAGCAGAGCACTTTCTGCACTGAGGTTACATGATCTTTATATGCCTAGCAGGAAATAAAAGATGTTAATGGTGGGGACCTCTGAGGAACAGTAGCCCTTAGCAAGAAGAGGAAGGACTAGAGTATGGTAATATATCGACAGTCTGTGTAAAGACATGGTTTGATTGTGAATGTGTGAGATAAATTTGGAAATGCTAAAGGATTCACAGAAAAATCAGTTCAGCCAGAACAGATTAGGGGATGGATACTGTACAGGTGGGAGAGTCACAAAAGACAGTGGAACAGAGGCAAGGCACATGTATCAAAGGAGTCTAGATGGGGATGGCTATGCAGCTCATATACCTACCTCATAAGCACACCAGCACAGCAAACACAAGGGTAGAAGGAAGGGGGGATGTTTATTCTGCAAAAGACAGTCTGTAAAATTCTCAGATCTCTGAAGGGACTACATAGTTTCTATTAAATACTATTGTAGTATCTTCTGAATGGCTGGGCAGCCGTATAGCACTAATTCTAGATCAGTTAGAGTTGCATCTTTTAGTATTTAAGTACATTTTCTGTCTAAAATTTTCTGTCCTGTGTAAATGTTGTGCAGTCTCTTTAAGGCATTTATTTCCTAAGACACTAGTAGCAGAAGGCTGTTACAAGAAATATCTAACTTCTTTCTTCATGGTCTTTTAGCCCGTGTCCCTTATCCCACCAAACTGTTCTCTCATTTCATACTGGCGCAACTGTTTGCACAGCTTGCTGAAAGCCAGCTCATTAAAACAACATAGTGTAAAAAATAGACTTAATATGAATAATTTCGATGATCCAGTTTACAGCAAATGGTTGAATTCCTGAACTTAGAAGGCAGTGAAATAAAGTTGGGGAAGCAACACTATGACTCACATTCAACACAAAGCTCTCTTTTAGGCAATTACAGCTTTCAATCTATTTGTGCTAAGGTTAATCACAAGCTGGCCCACTGAATATATGACGAAGGATATGTATTTTGCAAACATAGCAGATTCATGCATAATAAAACCTGGACTTATTGCCTGAACTATAAGCCAGGCTATAAATTCCTCTTAAATATTGGCAGAATGCATTTGAACACAAATCCACATTGAGATCCACAGCTAAACAATAAGTATGACTTTAAAGGATTCATATCCCTCTCAACATTTCAGTTAGGTAGACTTCCTATAAGTGGCTGAATGTGCTACAGCTGATTGCTCTAACACCAAGAGATGAAAAATGAAGTATAGACACAATAAGAATACAGTGAAAGTATTCAATTCCTATTGAAGGTCTGCATGTTCTGCAATTTTTTAGCTACTCCTTATGAAATATGAGATAATTAATCATGCTCACCTGGGTTACATGTTGAAAGAACATTTTAAAAGAAACATGAAAAAAAATGCCTTAAAAGATTACAAGAAAGGTAGACAAGGGATACAAGACACACATGTTATGAGAAACAGTAGACTGTATTGGCTGCTACATATGCTAAGAGAGAAACGCACACATGGCTTGTGATCCCTTCTAGGTGCTACTGACTAAGGAATTTTCGTTCCAGGCTCTGGTTCAGCCTCTAACTAAACTTTTTGGTCGGCTCTTGCATAAACTCTCTTGTAGAGAGTTTATGACAAATAGGCCCAGGGGAACTAGATTTATTTCCAATTCGTGAGGAAAGGGCTTGAAGGAAGGGAAACTTATCAAAGAGAAACTATGAAGGAAACGAATTGTTGAATATGTATCAAGAAAACTTTAGCAGAAGATGGTAGAGACAAACTTAGTTTGACAGTTTATCAGAAACTGTCTCATTGCTTTCTGATGATTGTGCTAATGAAAATGAAAATGTTCCAGAAGATGGGCTGGAAAGACTCGCCCATTCAAGTGACACAAAATGACCTAAGACCCTAAGCTATTCAAGATGACTGGACTTAAACCAGAAGTATGTATCACAAAAGTGAGGAAAGTGATGCAAGAAAAAGAATACTGGATTTGTTATTTTTGGCTTTTTTCTGTGTAATCTGACAAAAAAGAATATTATTAAAAAATACCTGACACAATATGCAAAACTCATTGGTTCACTTAAAAACTTTGGCTTCCCTGGAAGAATTAACTGCCTCTTAGAATGAAGACATCAGTTCATGGCCA
>WEIV01000929.1:190693-204842 GCA_013390005.1 Calyptomena viridis
TGGCTTTGGACTGAAGTTAGGTGCTGTTTTTCTCTCAAGAGATCCAGAGCAGGCAATGAAGGAAAGAAAAAACATTGTGTTGCACCTTCAAAATCAGTTAACTCTAATCAGATATTAGAGATATGATGATATTTTAATCGTAACGGTATAGCTATTTTCTAACATCACTGAGGAGCAGAAATATGCTTCTTTGATTTTCTTCCAATAAACTATTTGGATGCTCTTCAGGAATGACCCTTAATTTAAATTTCGGCAGCTTGTAAATTTTGGTTTGGTGATAAGTGCTCCTCTGAAATTATTTTATCCCTCTGTTACAGATTTATAGGGTCAGTTGACACATGTTCTCTATGTTAACATAGGGATATTTTTTCATGTCTGGGAATATGAGTTAGCTTTTTCTTGCTCAAAGAACTTAATCTTTTAGTTGATGAAATATGAAGCCTCTTGGCATGTCACGAATTAAAATGCGGTGCATCTAAATTCCTGCTATGATTTAGAACTGTTGTTTTCTCCAATAATTAAAAAGATTCAGTAGCAAACTCCAATATTTAACAAATCAGGTTGTTTAGTACAATGACCAGAATATGTCTTACTACAGGCTGTAAAGAAAGAGGCTATCCTAGTTCTATGATACAAGTGTACTCCAAAATTTGTGCTATTTACAGCATAAACCAGAGAACACAGCACAGTGTTCATGCTTCTTTAAGGATTATTTGATGAATAGGGGAGTTTAATTGCTGCAGGCTCAGGAAAGTATTACACTTTTGAGTTCACTTGACAGTCACTTGACTATATCAGTGAAATCTGCTGCTTCTTATTAGTGACATCTGCTGTTCAAAGGTCCATTAGGAATAAAAGCAAATCCTGACTCCAGCTGTGTGAGGACATTGGTAATGCTTGCTCAGTGTTGGTAAAGTTGGGATGGTTTCCTACCAAATTAGTGTGGAGTCCTGCCCTTGATCTTCTTTATTGTCTGTCACACTCATGTAAAGCTTTTTCAAGTTTCATCAATTTGTAGTTAGGTTGCTGATAGATTGAGCACTCATGCAGATAATAATTTGGTATGCAGTCTATAATTATGGCAACAGTGACTTCCACTTATCCCTACTAATAAATCAGCATGGTTTAGTATTGATACATGAGCAGCAAGTGCTAAGCATGGCTCAGCATACCTCTGCCCATTCCACAGGCTTATCAAAGAGGAGGGGGAGCAATCTCAGATACCAAAAGCTGCTCTACAGGAAGCATAAACTGGGACAGATGCTAATGTCTGCCAGGGCACTGCCACCCTCAATCTTCTGTACAGTTATGCCAAGGATTGCCTTGCCCTGCCATTTAAGGAAGCAGCTAGAAGTCATTTGCACCCCACCTTCCAGGTAAGCATAACAGAACAGCAGTACAAAACCAGTCTGGCTCATTGTTTTTTCCTTTTTCCCCTCCTGATTGAATTACTGTTGCATGATAGCTAAACAAATAAAAGGCAAAAATGCGGTCACCAGATCCATTTGTTTGTAAGCAAAAGAATTAATTTCCAAAATCTCTTTTTCAGTAAAAGTTCAAATATAAAACTTTGAAGATAGTTTGTCAGAAGGAGTGAAAGGTGAAAGCAGTATTTCAAATCTTTTGCTAAAATTTCACTGAGGTGTATTTTCCATGCATTACAAGAGGTATTGCTCTTCCCAAGCCTCATCTGGAAAGCAAGAGGCTAAAGATCATTCCACTGAGAGGATGATTTGCTCATAAATTCCTACCTGAATCCTCTAAGCAAGGACTAAAGCTGGAGAAGTCCGTGGTAGACAAAAAATGTCAAAAGGAATTAATCTGTTTGATCTTTTTGATCAAGACCACTCAATGACATTAAGGGTGAATCTCCTACCACTGCTGGCTGCAAACAGTTCCTGGTCCTTGTTATCTTTCAAGTGTTCATGGGTCTTTTCTAGAAAAGTGCCAGATGACATGGGTCAAAACTACAGCAGGAAGCATAATAACTAAAGTATTGGGATGACTCTATTCCAGTACTTGAGTCCCTGTCCTGTTGAATTTACATGTTCAAATGCTGCTGTGTGACTGTGTTCTTGAAACAGGTGCCCTTTTATCCTCAAAATTTCCTTGTTATTTAGCCTATACCTTCCTCTGACAATACAAATGAAATAAACCTCCTTTAAGAGAGAAAAAATCCCAGCTTTGAAAGTACTTTGATTGTGGTAGTTTGTTTTTATTATCATTATATATCTCAATCTATCTCCTGGATTTCTAAATGGAGAGGGACAGACCACCTGTAAGCAATTGTGAAGCACTGTATAGGAAACAACCAGAAGGAAATACAGGAGCCAATTATCTTTGTGGGTTTAGCCAATACAATTCAGATTGTAAGCAATGCTGCTTGGGTGTGGTATGTGGCAGAGGGGGAATTTTGGTGCTAGTGCTGGAGTGAGTCTCACCTAGTATCATTGTACTTCCACTTGCTAAACACAGCTAGAAGTCTACAATAACACATTTACTTCTCTATCTATTTACTTCTCTTCTGTTATCTTTGACAATTACAATTCTTGATTTTGCTTCAATCTATTAAAATAGTTGTCCTTACTGCAGCATGCTACAAAGATACTTTGTCTTCTTTGTTTGTTTGTTTGTGCCTTTATAAATTCCTTTATTGTTAAGGGTTTATTTTGCTTTGTTTAAGGAAAACAGGTAAGGAAGCTTAAATAACAGATCTCGGGAAATGAAGTGATCACTACATCTTTAGCTGAACTGGAATGCACTTAAGAAAATAAGGGAGACATTTAACTTAGAGTCGGGAAAACTGGTGAACAAAGTGCCAAAAAGCATGAAACCCCGACACAGATGCAGCAAAGTTTTTCCAGATGTGGAATTCTTTCTATGGATCAGTAGAGTTAGTTTAACTTACTTAAGCTATAATGATTATTCTGAGTAAAAAAAGCAGTATGGCTCACATCTTATCTCTCAGTTTCTTAATATAAATAAATGCAATTTATTTTGCTGAAGATTTTTATCTAGATTTGCTTTATGAAAAGACGTCTGTTTCTTATTCCTCTTAGTTTGTCTATTGTGGCATACATTGCCTCTCCGGAAATGCCTTTGAAATGTATTTCAAAACTTAGTATATGTATCAACTTCTTAGATTGGAACCTTTCTTAGTTAGTTTTCCAGTGTCCATGTCCTCATTAAAAGTAAAATGATGCCAAGTTTTGATTACAACTGTAACATACATATATCTCCTTACAGTTTCTAGAATGTTCTTTGGTTATGTTTGTGGTTTTCTATTCCTATGAAATATGCTCATACTGTTTTTCTTTACTCTCTATTCAACTGAAGAATTGTATTGACTTACTCTATTCTGATTATTGGTTGATTTCTGCAAATTTCAACATCCCTCTAATTATTGCTAGAAAGTTTCCTAACATATAGAGGACTTTTGCTGTTGCTGTATAAGTTGTATTGCATTCTTAATTTGATGATGGATAATTAGTACTGTTTCCTGGAGGAAAACCGTTCCTCTGACAAAACAGGAAAAACCTCATGTAATAAAAATATATTCAGTGTACATATTAGGACAGCATATTTAATATATTTTTACTAGAAAATACCATTTTTGACACATTTAAAATCAAACTCAATATTTGGATAATGACATATTGCATTACTAATTTGACATCCTGGGCAAGTTTTGATTTGATATATAGAGGGTTATGATTTGGGTAAGTTCTACAAAAATCAGTGGTAAGACTGTTATTAATTTTATTGAGGAAAGGGCTATACTAATCAATTTCTCTGTCACTAGTTTCTCTAGTCTTTTCCTAAACCTGTGTAAAACTTTAGCATCTGTAATATAGTGAGGTGAGGAGCCCCATAGTTCAGTTCTAGATTACATGGAGAAATGCCTCCCCCTGTTTCTTTTGAGTCTGCCACCTTTATTTGATGTCCTCTCATTCTTTTACAGGAAGAGACAAGCAATTGCACTTAAAAGTCAAATGTTTATCAACACAGAATGATTGAACACAGACAGCTATTGTACTGGGATACAAAAAAAGAGATGAGGTACAAAAACTTTTATTGTTGAATGGTAGGTATTAAATCTGTGACTTAAGAAGCCAGTACTGCTTCCAAGCTAGAAGAAGAAAATCCTACTCTAACTTATTTGCCAGAAACAGCATCTTCTAATGACATCAGTCATTATTTTCTGATCCTGCAACTGATCATTAAGTGGCTGCTAAAAAGCATTTTTCTGACAAATGCTAGACTGCATCCATACTTCAAAACATAGGGTCAGACTTAAGTTCTAAGGGCAATCTGTATAAAAAGCACAAGTCTGAGATCTTCTTCTAAAAGGGTGAAAGAAATTTAAGGAAAACCATGTACTCTCTTTAACTTTACAATATTTTTCCAGCCACGAATGCAAAAATGATGATAAATTATACCTGATAAAATTGATTAAGCTGATACACATTTTTAAGTTGTACCAGAGCAGTTATGAATGTGCAATAAAGCCCTGCTGAAGGCACATTTGTGCCGGCACAAAAAATGCTATTCCACTGCAAGAGTGAGTGTGAATCATATCACCAAAACAAGGCCTTGGAATTCTCTGAGCATTCTGAAGTTTCATCCCTGTTTTGAGAGCCTCCCATGGTAACTACAAGAGCAAAATCTTTCTAGTGTAGGCATCGGTTTTGTTCTGTAAACTGTATTCAATGTAAACCAATTGATAAATTCTTGACGAAAGTCTTAGTCTTTCCTTTTCTTCCTTGTAATAGGAAGACACATTGATTCCAGGACGACACTGTAAATTAGACACCTGCCTGGAGGAAGCTGAAGTTTATTTTATTTTTTCATTGTCTTTTAACAGATGTTTCAACTGCTCTTCTTTTATTTCAAGCATATGTTTTGATATGTATTGAAATCCCTGATTACTTTCCTCTTTGCCTTTCAATTCTGTTTATAGGCAGCTACTGAGATATGATATATCTGACTAGCACTCTGAAATTGGTTACCAAATATTTCCTCTTCTTTAGGTTAAAGTACAGCAGGTGCAATTGAATCCATAGTAGATTTTAGACTTGTGTTTAGCAAACTTCTAAACTTAGTCCAAACTCATGTGACTAAAATGATTACCTGAGGGAATAACTCCTTGCAGATTTATATTTTATAGACCATTTGGCAGTTGTGTCTATCAATAAACCTGGTCTTCAATTATTTCTTTGTTTTTAATACTTATCGGTTAAGCAACAATTTCCTGTAGTTATCAGATTCTTTCCTAAAATGTCATGAAGGGGAAATTCAATAATTGTCAAAATTAACACAAATGTAGATTAACAATGGTAATAAAACAATTGTATGAGGCAAGTGACTGACTTTGCACACACTGGTGGATTTTAAAGATCAATGGCATCTACCATATACTAGAGAATCAGCATTTGATTTGATTGCCATTTCCTGATATGTGCAAAAGCAATCTAATTTTACAAGGGTGTTTGGAGAGAAGATTTGAGACAATGGCTAAACTTGATGGCTAGACACCACAAGTTATTTAAAATCTTCAAGATAATGAAAAGCACCTTTTGTCAGTATAGTTGATATATTTGAGTTTATAGACAATAAAAGGTCTAGTTGTTTAGGCTGAACACACTACAGGCAGAAACTGCAATTTTCTCAAACATCACTTGCGTTCAGATCACAGGTCAATGACTCCAGCAAAGAAAGATAAAATCCAGTATGAGCAACTTATGACACCGCAGTTACAATCCAGCACTATCAAGGTGCTGCCAAGGATGGTTCCACATCAGGAAGATACTTTGCCTCCAGGTGTGTCAAGTCCAAAGTGTGCTTTCGGGTGTCTCTCATGTGAGTTTTCAGCATGTCCTTACAGGAATGTAAATAATCATGTCTTCTTATCAAACACCAAAGACCTGGCTCTTTTTCCTAAGGATTTGTGAAAAGTGACTTTTTATTCTATTAAGAATAATATTTTTTATTCTATTAAGACAGAAGTTTAAAGTGTGCATGTAAGTACCTCAAATGTATAAGCAACAAAAAACCCAGTTCTGCCTTTGTGGAATAACGCTCATATCCCAGGTGATCTGGGACTGAAGCCATTTCTTAATGTTCTGTTTTAACAGATGCAAAAAGAGAAAAGTTATCTTGCCACATATTTTTAAGTGCTCTAAGCTCTAAACATGGTTTAAGATTGTTCAATTGTTTTGTTCGTCTTCAACAACTCTGAAACAACTTAGCAGTTCAACTCCTATTTTCAACTATGAACACAGGAGCATAATATCTTACAGATGTTTTGAATGTTTTCTAGGAATCCAAAGACATAAAGAAGAGTGTATTAAATTTTTCAGAAATTACTAAGTATAATCATAATTTTGTGCCATGTGCAGATTTTACTGCTCCAAAATAGCTTTGACTGGGAATCAGTGCACAATTAGCAGGTGTCATGACAGAGAGGTTGTTTTTCATCTTCAAGTGCCTAAATAACTATAAAAATTTAGCCAAAAGTTAATTTTAAAATTTGGCTCTAGGTACCTTAACTTTTCAGAAGCTGACTCTATTTCTGAACACCTCCCCCCAAAAGACCATCACCTGATTTCCAAATCAACAGTCACAACCCTACTTTGGAAACCACAGTCTAATGACTACATGTCAGTATCAATTAGGACCAAATGAAATAGTTTATATTTCATTTGAATCAACACAAGCCTTTACCATAAACTCAGTCTGAAAAAAATTCACCTAGAAAAAACTTGATTAATTGGTTATCACCATTCTCTGTAATTCTTCCTCAAAAAAGGAAAAGAAGAACAGCTTGATTATGTTTGCTTTGATTTAAAAGCTATTTTTGGTCAGGGACTACCTTTTTAGAATGTTTCTGATGGCCTGTTTAATGAGAGACCACAATTTGAGCTGGATAATATAAATGCTACTGAATCACTATGTAACTGATAGCTAACTTTATATCAAAACCCAACCTGATTAAGATTAATGATATGATACTAGCAGAATATACCATGTACAGTCTGAAAGGTGATAGTCTAAAATCTGGGCACATTATAATTGCTTATAATGTAATACAAAATGGAATTGGCAGAAAGTAACAAATTCTTGAGTCTCCTGCTGTATTTTATGTTTTGATAACAAAAAGTATGATTCCCACAATATTTTTGTTTGCAAGTTGGTATTTTATTGTCTGGAAGAGTGGATAAATAAATTATAAAAAACTGGCTGGAGAGCAGCTCTGTGGAATAGGCCCTGGGGTCTCGGCAGACAGTGAGCTGTGCATGAGCCAGCAGCATGCCCTGGCAGTAAAAAGAGCTGGCAGCAGCCTGGGATGTGTCAATAAAAGCATGGCCTGTAGATGGAAGGAAAGGATTATCCCTTTCTAGGTGGTGATTGTGAGACCACATCTGCAATAGTGAGTCCAGTTTCAGGATCCTCTCAATGCAAGAAAGACATTGCTGAAAGAGAACAAGTGCAGGGAAGGGCCGCCAGGCTGGTCAGGGTCTGGATCACTTGTCCTGTAAGCAGAGGCTGCAGGACTTGTTCAGGCTGCAGAGATGGCTTTTGGGATCCTACCAGCAGCTCCCCAGGACTTCACAGTAGAGCAACAAGAAGATGGAGCTGGGCTCTTCACATTGTGTTTGTGAGGATGACAACTGACAGAAGGCATAAGCTGAAACCGGAAAAGATCCGATTGGATATAAGGGAAACTGTCTCCTCCGTGGATACAGTATAGCAGTGGGGCAGACAGCCTACAGAGGCTGCACAACCTCCCTTCTTGGAAGTATCCAAGACTGAACTGGATAAAGTTCTGAGCAACCTTGTGTTGAACTCAGGGCTGGCCTGCATGAACAGAAGGTTAGAGAAAGGACCTCCAAAGGTCTCTTCGAAGAGACTTATTCTTTGTTTAACTGCTGTCTACTAGTAGGTGATGAAGTTTATCATGAGACAGATTCTTACAATTTATCAATCTGTGATGAAACTTATTAATATCAAATATCTTTAAAATAATTCAATGCTAAGGCTTGGGTTTTTTTTTTTCCAATCATGTAATTTCTGATTAAAAAACTTGCCTCAACTAAGAAAGCACGTATTGCCTTAAAAGCACACTGGATTGGACAGAAAAGGGACAACTGAAAGATTTAGTGTGATGGCTGGCAGCAGTAATCACTCAGCTGGCATTTTATAAAGCTTTATTCCTATCAGGGAAATATCTTGACTTGAATAAGGTAATTTTATTACTTAAGAAAAAGCATTAAACCTGCAAAGAAATCAAAATTTGATTGTTCACCACAGGAATATAAGGTACTGAGGCATGGCTTGTTTCCTCAGAAATGAAAATTGACATTTAAAGTTGTTTTCCAAATTAATGCAATCATCAAAGAATCAATAAATCATAGCTAAGAAAATTGTTAAAGTGTACGATAGGAACAACGCCATGTAAAAATAATGACTGTCTTTGTTATTGGCCTAAAATAATTCAGTAAAGTTTCTTTAACTAAGCTTTTTAAAGATCAGAATAGATGAGACAATATTAAAGAAATGAACAAAAGTAAAAGCCTCTGAAGCATATTTTGATTTAAGAAGGTCTTCCAAAGAAGTATGAAAGCAAGTCCATACTGATGGCCCATACTTATGCAGGTGGAGTAAGAAAACAGAAGCTAACTAAGAAATTTCATTCACAACAGGTTCTGTTAGTTCCCAAATACTTCAGATATACTTTATTATTATACAATTTTTTAATGGATTTTGTTTCAGCCTTCCACAAAACACCTGTTTTACTGTCCAGGCATAGTAGCTGAAAGTTTGTGCCCTTCTCTAATGGTATACAGCCTTCTTGACTGCTGGTTCCCCTCAGAGCATGCTTACATTACCTGGCTTTGTCTTCACTTTTTAAGACTCAAGAAAGCGATATACAACAGCTAATCATGAGGAGTTTTAGCGGCCATTCCACTTCTTGTGCATTTAGCATGGTTTTTAGTGGACTTTCATAGGAAAGCTGCAGTCCCAAGACCTACTGTTTTCTCCAAAACCTAAAGAAAATGGCTACAGCACCTTAAGATTAACAAAACTTTGGCTTCACACAGTGCTACGTGCATTTTAAAGTTTATGTGTTTACATACACATGCATACGGTGAATATGGTGTGACTTTTAAAAGTAGTTTATTCAGAAGAACAACTATGCCAGTGTGTTGTTAATAAGCCACTAAAGATCAAATAAAAAAAAAAGCCTGACATCAGCTATTTTATTGCATTTGAAAAAAATAACGAAAACCGAACAACTAAGCATCATTGAGAATCTTAGCATGAAAGGTCGACTTTTGGTATCTATTGGCATAAGCATTTTTTCTGGTAATGGAATAAAAGGCAGAAGAATTAAAATATATTTATTAGCATCCATTAATATTTGGCAGCGATCCATGCATATTCTGGCAGAGTTTCTGTAACTGCTTTTCAGTATGGCAGATTGAAGTGTGAGTGCTCACCTGACGTTTTTATTTAGAAAGCAAACATTCACCTAGAACAAATTTTATAACTGTTGCAACATCGACAGTAAAAGAAAGATTACCTAACTAGAAACTCGTACTTCATACTAAGGTCTCACAAAGCACTAGTAAGTCTGTTACACTAAAACAAGATGAAACAGTTACAAAATGGAAAAATTAAGAATTCATTTTGCTCACTTTATTCTGGAATACTGGGTAGGGCTATTGTAAAGCAGCCAGAAAACTAGTAACTGTGCCAAATAACTTGTATTTCTCTCTAGTTTATGTGGAAACTAATATCCTGTAGCCAGTAAATTGAATTTTTTAATGTTTTCTCTAGGTTCAAAATAAGTTATATGTGGGTGAAGTCTTAATGACTTCATGGAAACAGAACATCCAGTGAATACTGCTCATAGAAAGAATGGATTTCTCTGAATCTAGAATATCTTTGTAAAATCTAGTGGAGATTTTCTCTTTTTCCTTTTTGATTAGAGCAGCAGTAAATTAAATGAAGTAAAAAGATCCCTATGTAGTGAGCCAAGCAGTTAGTCTTTTATATGCCTTGTTATATGATAGTGAACCTGTCACTACTGGATTTTCCCGGTCTTCCTGCTGTAAGTTCTCACAGACAGGCCTGACCCATCCTGTCATCATTCCGTCACCTCCTGTTCTGCAGCTCATCTCACCATGGGGCTGAGCACCAAGTGCTCTCTGCTGCCTAACACTGACAATTAGAACCTGTGAGAGGAAATACCCTGTCATTAAGGTCCCTTTAATAGTCTATGTATTTGTCTTTTTTTCTGAATCAAAAGACAACCAGGAAAATTAACACCAAAGGACAGTAGAGCCTGTACTTTATTAAATAGTATCTTTACCAGAAATCTAGATTAGATGCAGAAAAAAAAAGACTTGTTCACTGTCAGGCCCATATTATAATAATAGCACTGAGGAACTTTAAAGCACAGTATTCTGGCCAGAGAACCAATGAAGCTGCTGTCTTTGACTGTGCTTAATGTTTTATCCTCTCGTTAGCCTACTGATCACCAAAACATGAGTGAGAAATGGGTTATCAAACCTATTCTCTTAATATAAAACCCTTTCAGTTTTTTTTGTGCTGAAGTAGACCTCTCTAACTTACTAGTTAGAGAGAATACTAAGATTTACCCAAAGATGTTGTGCACTTTCACCAAATATCTTTTTAAAGCAAAAGAGAACATTTTGG
This sequence comes from Calyptomena viridis, assembly GCA_013390005.1. Lineage (NCBI taxonomy): Eukaryota > Metazoa > Chordata > Aves > Passeriformes > Eurylaimidae > Calyptomena > Calyptomena viridis. The sequence goes on from WEIV01000929.1 coordinate 201,416, forward strand.
TAGAATAATGAAAACGCAAAAGCATGTTCACTTGCTATTCTACTTTTTTACTTTTAGAGCAGCAACTATTCCAAGTGTGTGCTCAAAAAAAACCCAAACCCACAGGGAAGTTTTATTATGCACAGGAAGAATTTATTTATTATAATGCTGAACATTAGGGACCAATGGAGTTAATATTTATTTAATATTTGTTTAGGGCTAGACTAAACCTTCAGCCCTGTTTATGCGATAGCACATAGTTTCCTCACCTCAAGAGTAATGAGCTGTGCTATCCAGATGTGGATATTCACTCTACCTCTGTCACTGGCTCTGTTGTAGCAATGTTTCTAAGTGACAGAGTTTACCATTCCCTACAAATATTTGAGGATATATTGGGAAATCATGTAGCAGGTACACAAAGAGACTTAGGCAATAATTCCAATATTGACTTACAGTCATTTCACCTTCGTTTTGGGAACACTGCTCCAGAAACAGAAGTTATCCCTGAATTAGGAAGCTCACAGTGGGTTCCTTTAACTGAATATCAGTATCTGTGTTAGGAGCCATCTTGACTCTACAGTTAGTGGAGAGTTAACCAATACCATTCATGAAGTTTCATGTATGACTCAAATCAGTAAAACAGATGCTAACATATAGCCATGTGAACTAAAGATTCAGATGCTGATTATTTTTAGACTACGAATGAAATCAACACCACTAACCCTCACACAGACACCCCCATTACTGACAGGTGTGGTGAACTCTATCCCTCAAATTTCATCAGTTTGTGGACAGAATTTGAGAACAAAAGTCACAACAGTCAGCAAGGTAAGTAAAGGCATACATAAATTACTCAAAAGGAAAACAGATGAATTGCAGAAGATAGTGTTTTGAATCTGGCCTGCATTCTTGATTTAGGTGCCAGCAGTACTAGCCCTGAGTCATCTTTTGGCTTGAGCCATCATTTCTCCTGACTGTGCATACTGCTTGATCTCAACTTCTACCTCAAAATGTTATTCTGAAAGATTTATTTTTTTCAACATTGACAGAAATGTCAACAATATTGAGACTTCCTAAAAATGCTCAGAAATAGCTGATGCCACAGTACATCATTTGCAACGCCCTAATTCACACAAGTGGAAGCAATAGAGTACATTTTTAGGCATGACCAATGTTCTCCTTAATATACTGATCATTTATAGATTTTTGCCAAAGGGACTCTGCAATTGCATGTTTTACTGCACTTTCCACTGTTAAAAAAAATTAACTGGTTATGCAACTCCTGAGTTACTAATTGAGAAAAGCACCAATATTTTCAGATTATGTTTGGCTTTGCTCCAAATCTAAAAATAGTATGTGTGGAGGGTTTGGTTCTTTTTTTTTTTTTAAAAATATTCCATCTGCAAGTTTGAATTTGATGTCAAAATTTACTGCATGTTGGAAAATATATAAAATTGAAAAAATATTTAACTTCAAGGATTAGCAACTGCTATAAACATAATCAGTAATGTATAAACTTCTAAGCTGCTTAAGCATCTTTGTCCATTTAAGAATTGAAACATTTGGTTGCCTATAGGAAAAAACACTTGAAAGGATCAAAGTATCTGGAGTCTACACACTAGAAAGTCTTGTAAAAACAAGGGTTTATTTCTATATATAAAATTTCTAAGCCAGAAACATTGGAATAACAGCCTTTCTGCTTTCTTGTATTTCTTATTCCAGTCACAGATGGAACCAAATAGTAGGAAAGAGGGAAGTACAAGAATGTTTTCTCAAAATAAGAACAGATGTTTGACTAGAAATTCCCAATGTATTTTAATATAATGCTATCCAATCTCTTTACCTCCTATGTTATTAGCCTTGCCAGTAATAAAATAAACAACTCCTTTTTGTTTGGTAATATTTTGTAATATAATTTATTTTGTTCATAATAATATAAATTAGACTGAGTAGATTGTTGGTATTTCCACATAAATATCAAAATTAGTATTTGTTTTGTTCTCTTACAGCAGACATGCAAATATGCTATATTCGTGTTTTGAAGGCTTTCACACCTTACTTACAGCTTTGTCATTCATGACTCTTAGGTAATGTTATTTATCTGTTGAAGTGCAAGCAGCAATGATCAAACAATGGCGAGTTAAATCCCAAAGCATGGAACCTGAATATCTGAATCCAGATTCTATTGCATTTGACAAAAATATGACTTACTATCCATAGCACCAAGAGACTTCAGTCAATAGGCCTGATTTTAATAATCATCTCCCTAATGCATGCTTAATATTGCAAAAAAACCCAACACAACCTTGTGAGCTTCAGAGCTGTAGAGTTAAACAAAAGCCAAAACTAATTAAAAGGCAATCACATTTTCATTCTCAGTGCAGGTTGTGCTCATGTTCATGGAAATGTCAGCAAACTGACTTCATGTGGCGTGAAGTTCCATCTAATATTTGTAATATTAAGTATAATGCTGTCCAGAAAAAAACCCATAACACTGAAGTCTGAGCAGAAGGAAATAAAAGAGAGAGAGATTCATATACATATGTACAGGTTATAAAGTGTATGTCAAAAATGTGTTTATTTTATACCATCATCAGCACTGATATAGTTTTGACACAGAAGAAGCAAGCACAGAGATACGAGTTTTATTTTTCATTTTAAGGGTCATTAGCTATGACAAATATTTTTTGCAGGTCAGTTCCTCTAGTTTAATACTGGATCATTATACGTCTATGCCCTGAAAACTTTTTAAAGGCTTTCAGATAACTTTTAGTCTTCTATTGTATGCAATTAAAAAAGATGTACAAAAACTTACAATGTTGCATTTATACTTGACAACTTTATTTGAAGTTAGCTGCAAATAGTAAGGCCAGTTGTAATCAGTTTGCATGTTTGAACATAATTTAAAAAATATGGCCAAGTATAGACTGCCTCAGAAAAAGAAATACCAAATAACGCCACCTGTGAAATCTATAAAGAAAAATCTTATTAAATATGGGTCACAGTTTGGGAATTATTTCTGAACTTCGACAGCTAAAATAGCGACATCCTGAGCGGACAGTTCCATAGTTTTTACAGCACTGATTAGAACTGGAGCTTTTCTCTCAAAGTATTTTTTAAACTATTCCTCTCCCTTAATAAGCAAAAGAAAAGAAATAATCTGAACCAGGATAATGCAAAAGAAGTATCGCCAACAAAAATCAGACATAAATCTGAATGCCAGGTGGTATTTGGATATTTTGAGGTATTTTTCAATCTATATTCAATGTACAGTAACAAACTATCATTTAAAATAAATGACAAGAAATCACAGAGATTCTGAAGAACTATAGTGCTAAGAGTGAAACATTCCCTAGCGTTTATCACAAGACCACATTCACTTGACAATGTCTAGAAGGCAATCACTAGTAGATTTCACATATCAACACCAAAGTACATATAGTGTTCA
>WEIV01000930.1:1045-12030 GCA_013390005.1 Calyptomena viridis
AGCAGGTGAGTAACCAGTGAAGCGTGAAACTATACAAGGAAAAGAGATTATTTACCTAGAAGTTATGCATATTGTCTCCGGGACAAAACCTCTTCTGATCCTACAGATAAGGGCATAAATAAAATAGTTTATTGTGATCACTACCCATTGGGCTCCTTCCACAGCAGCATGCTTTCATGGAACAGTCATGAAGGAAAAGCAGTATTGTCAGTAACACTGCAATGAATTCCAACATATATCCATGCTGAATACTAAGGATAAAGATCAACTCCTATTTATGGCCCTTTTCACCACTACACTGTATAGGCTACTGGATATGTAAGAGGCATTCCCAACACCTCTGTGCAGGGACTGCCTGTAGCTGCTACTCAAAGAAATCCAGGGATCACAGAATTAGGTATAAAATTTTAAGGCCCTGGATTTTATCTAGGGCACAGCAAACCATGAGAGCAGATATGAGTGAGGCTCTCTAAACATATAATTTATATAAAAATTAAGGACAAAAATGGAATTATAAAAATTGATATGTAAACATGTGGCGTTTAGGAAAAAGTATCCAGCCACAACTGCTCCCTCTGCACAGAGGTATTCATGTGCCACAGAGGGATGCAATCATATCTATAATACCTGACTTTAAAATATTAAGATATTGAAAAGCAAGAAGGTCTTTGAAAAACTCTAGCAATAATTTGTAGTATAATGGCTTAAAATGATGAGAGCTGTAAAAGGGAAAAATAAGACTGCAACAATGTAATGTACAGATAGCTTACTTTTTTTTCTCTGTACAAAGTCTAGACAGGTTGCCCTAAAGCTGCCAAAAGCCTGTCATAGCCTATCAGTATCGATAAGTTTTTCACCAGATAGTTCTACAGTAGGGTCCTGTGACCTAAGGTGTGTCTTTCTGTAGCCATGAATAATCTCTCTGAATTGCTGCAGGTTATAAAATGTGATTATTTTAATAATCTGAAATTCCATTTAAAAGATACTTTTCTAATGTCCACATTTACTAAGCTTGAGGGGATATACTTTGTGTCACTTGCATTTAATTAGCACATGCCAAAACACAGTTGTCAAACATATAAGTTACAATATTTGGCATTTGGCCATACTTCAGGAAGGTGAATTCTGTTAACTGGTATTTTGTAGCATTATATTTAGCAAATCACTGCTTTGTACCTCTTTTGAGATTATCTTTTCCAGCTTTAAAAAGACGATAAATTCAGTTATATTGACAAGTGAAGAGAGCTCTTACCAGTCAGGTTAAATTGCATGTCTAACAAAAATAATAGTAGCTAATTAAAGTATCTGAAACTGCCTCAAGGCTTAGAATGTACAGGTATAGACCTGCTTTAAACCAGACAACTTTAACTTTTAATAACTGACCTCAGCTACCAACAAAAACCCTCCTACTGATAATCTTTAAAACATTTAGCTGTCAACGACCTTGTCAAAACCAGAGCATCTTAAAGGTAGGTAAGAATAGGTTCTCACAGGGTATCCAGGACAGATGTATTTGAGGGTCCTGTATTTCACTATGCAGAATGTGCTGCATAAACAAGGCTTATTTATAAAAACAAAATAACATCCTTCTGGAAACCCTTCCTAAAGCTGGCAAAACAGAGATACAACAGGTTGAAGTACCTGGGAGAGGGGAGAGGAAAGGGAGTGTGCTTAATCAACAGCTAAACTGCTTGTTTGTTTTGAAAGGGGAGATTCTTCTGGAAAGCTGATCTTGTGAAGCAGTTTAAGGTGAAACCACAAGCACGTGGTGTCACACTCGTATGGAACAATCTGGTTTAACAGTGCTCCATATCAGAATGCATGTTATAAACCCACTACAGTTAAGATTTTTTGAAACTAAAGTACTAGTTAAAATCCTAAACATTCTTGTTATATGAACAAAAGCCAGGATGTTTCAGGCTTCTCTGGTAACTAGAATTGCATGAGACTACCATGTGCCTCAGCTCTGTACTCCTCATATAATTAGAACACTGTCAAAAGAATATACTATAGAATGAAGTTCAACTGAAAATCATGATGCTCTTTATTATGATTTGAGTTTAAAAAACTTGCATGCATTCAATTTCAATGTACACATACAATTTCAAACAGTATTTTACAGTCTTATTAAGTGACCTGCATCATTACTACATCTCAGAACTCAACAGTTAAAATAAATATTTTAATACCCTGGATCTACTATTATTTGGTTAAATTAACCAAGATAATGTGTCAAATAATGAAGATGAGCATTTAATTTGCAAAGGGAGCTAAGCTAAAAGTAATGCAATTTATTCTTGCCTTAGAGAATGTTGAAGGAAGGGGGAAGAATTTAACCTTTTTATAACACTTGGAGTACAACACAGAAAGATCTTCCTAGGAGGTTTATCACTGACAGCTTCAATTCTGATAATATTAAGCTTGCCTAGACTAATCTCATGACAGAATTTTTTGGTATACTGACAGGATATTCTAACAATGCAGTTACAATTCTACCTGCACCAACTCTTAAAACTGAGTCTAAAAATTTTTAGACTAATGAGTCATGAAGAAATACAGTTCCTTCTTTAAGACTTTTTGTATATAATTATATGTTTCAAAATAACAAGTAAGTCTCATTTGGGAAAAAAAAAAAAATCATTTTTCAGAGCTGAAAGAGACATTCTCCTTTGTGTTTCTGCGAAGCCAAGTTTAGTATCAGATCACAAACACACAACCAGCATATAAAGCAAAACCTACCACTGAGTACTGCCAGCCATGAGCTCAGAGGAGAGGGGGAAAAAGTTCAGGTAAAAATCCTACCACGTTCAAATCAGAGTCCTGTCATCTCTATCAGCAGAACACAAGGCTCACTGCCTTTGTACCCACTTCATCTGGTGCCACTGAGGCCAGGTCAAATGGGGGGATAACCCTGTGCTCAACTGTAGCCAAAAGCAGATATTTAGGAAGAGGTAATAAGAACTGAACTTATGTGATACTTTACACAGGCACTTCCACCATCTGTAGCTCAAGGACTTGCTTAGTGGACTTGGTCCCACCAACCAAGGAGAGCAAATGAATTTGCACTTCCATCAACCTGCCTTTCCACAGCCACAACACCCCAGGGTGAAGTGTTCCACCACGGCTCCACAACCACTTTCTTCTATTTAATCACAATCTCAGGAGGTTCATTTGATGCCACACAGTTTGTCTGTTGGAGGGGCAGTGACTATAGTAAGAGGAGGACAAAACAAAATTAATCTAGTCTCATAATCTCTGATCTATGTAAATTATAATAGGTTCTAACATAATTTTTTTCTTCTTCCTTTACCACAGGAAGATTGCAGCTCTTCTCAAGCTCAAAATGGTTGGAATTAGGTAATGACAGTTATTTTTTTCCTGGCAGGCAACTATTCAAATTGCTTAACCTGCACCACAACAGACACTAATTTATATACATTATGGAAAAATCAACGTTTTGTAAGATTCAGTGACACATGAATAACTGTCTCTAATGATGGATAAAATGCAGAAATAAAAACTAGCCTTAAAGTAACAACAAGCCATAGTAAGAACAATTACCTTGCTCAGTGGCAAACAGAAAAGGTTGTTCAGCCTCTAGTGCAGGTTACACGAGCCTTATACCAACAGAAGATAACACAATGTAATTCCAATACTGGCTAAAAAGAGACTTCAAATTAGTTTTCCCCAAATCTCACTTTGGTTCTTTAGTGTTAAGATCAATTCAAAATATTTAACCAAAGTTCTAGATACAAATGCAATCTCCCAAGAGATGGTGGTCTTTCCACAGTGAAACTAAACACAGATAAAATATTGGGACCACAAAGTTTTCACCTCTTTCAGAAAATAAATGAAAATTACTGCTTAAATCTGTCTTAAGGCTGAAGAGCCACACTTTGAAGAGCTGCCTGTCTACTGGTGCCTATCACTGGAGACATGATGCTTTTGCCTCTGCATGGCAAGGAATTCTAAAAAATATTACTACACATACTTCCAAGTGATCAAAAGTCAAAATTTCTTGGAAGTAAAAAGCCTACTTCAGAACATGGGGAAGGATATAATGGGAAGGGGAATGATAGAACAGCTTGGTGGGCACCTGGCATCCAGCCAAGGTCAACCCATCACAACCCTTGTTTTCTCCTGAGCTACAGTTCAAGGCCTGCCATCCAGTGACTGCTCTAGCAGTCAAACAGAAAAACAGAAAACTAGAAACTGTATAAAAATAGAAACTGTGTTTTCTAATCTTCCAGTTCTTTCTCTCATACACTGTCCTCTACAGGTACTACAGGACAATCTTTATTCATCTGGATAACTTTTGCTACTTGTATGTTATTCTGGAGCTGAGTTCTTCAGATTTTGTCTCTGAATTCCAATTTTGCAATTTTTTACTGATACTTAAGAACCTGTGAGGCATTCAAAGACTTGAGATTCAGCCAAAATGCTGCTTTACTGCACTTTCAATCTTCTGCAAGAAACTGGCCTTTTTAGGTGTAATAACACCTTTTTTACTTTTAGCTACAGATTTTACCTACAATTTCATATCTATTGACAGATGTCTTCCTGTAATCCACTGTTTTAACTGAAAATAATAATTCATTTTTAAGTATTTAATGCAGGATTTGGGAGTTTTAGTATGTAGGCACTTAGATACTGCTTCTCATATCTCGAATAGCTTTGCAATGTGATAGGTTTTTGTCACTCCTACAAATAAGGAAACTGAAGTATTTTACATCTTATTCAGTGAGAGAAAACCATCACACAACTTTGCAGCACATACTCCCAATAGTTCAGAGATATTGCAGTGACTAGAAAACTAACAGTTAGATCTATTGTCCCTGGGATCCTGGCTTTCTGTTCTAGTACCTTGGTATCAAAAGGTAGTATTAAATTTGTTATACTACTCAAGATGTGAACTCAGATTACAGATGCAGATGTTTTCCACATACTTACAGGTACTTCTCTAATAACTTAATATTTTTTTCCTGTAACATCAGTTCTTTTTGCTAGGAAAGTAAAAAGCTTGACAGTTTCTCGTAAGAACCATTAAAATAGGAAAAAAAAAATCCCATTTCTATCATAATTTTGAAGTAGCTTTGCATCCTCAGAAGTCCAAGATATTAATTAATGTGTCAAATCAGATGGTATCTCCTTCAACTTCTCCTCTGCAATAATGATTCTCTTAACTGTCATGCTGAAACTGTAAGGACTTACAAGATGAACTTAAAAGTTAAGTCTTCCTTCACAATGTCGTGGGTTTGGCTGCTGTGCTTCAGCTGAGGGGCCTGGGAAACATTTCTTTGTACATGTCCTGGAGTTATGAAGACAAGATAAATGTGCACAAATGTCCTCTTCCCCTTTGCTACACTTCAAACAGAAAGGAAGGCTGGGCACCTCAGCTGCAAAGGAGATGTGGTCCCACACAGCTGCAATGTGGTCTGCAAAGGGAATTCTGTTGGAACCTAGTGAAGCATCTCAGTGGGCCTCATCCACAGCCTCCCACACAGCAGCTGCCATCATCCTTCTCTCAGCTGATTTTGGCAACTGAAAGATTTAAAGGTTCTGTATTACACATCTTCCTCAGACAGCCAAACTTAAAAAACACCCCAACAACCCTTTTTGATGATAAACAGTCTGAATCTTACAGGAAAGCAAGTAGTTTAGAAAATCATAACTAATTTGAATATTTTGCTATGAAGTCCTGGAACGTGCTGAATGTCCTGCTTTCAAACAATTCTGTGCTATTCTCTGTGGGTCCTCAAGCCTGTCTAAAATTAAGGTTTTGATTCACCTCCAGCAATTCTGGAAATAGACAACAGTCCATTCTGAAGGCTGTACAAAGCAAAGGGACTTGAGAGTTCTTAAGGTTTGACTTCAAAAAACAGTGAAAAGACAAGCTATTAATGAATATATTAAAGAGCAAACCACTCCAGAACAAGACTTTAAGTATCTATATATTCTATACTAACCAATAAGTAGAAGGGTTCCAACAGCTACGCCTCCACCTGGAAACAAAACAAAATGAAGAATAAAGTAAGACTTCATTTTAATACTATGTTAGAGAACAATTAACTTTTCTTAGTTTATAAGTCAAAGAAAGGTGATAACGGGGAATTTAAAAATATAAAAGTGAACAACATTTTAATTACCTTTGCAATACTTACTACAATTCTCTATTATGAAATAATTATACATTACATGTAATTATATACTGCACATTACAATTACTTTCACAATATACTGTACTATCATCATTGTGGTAAAAAGATCCTGCAGAGCTCTACAGAACTACACTCAAGTACCACAGTAGGGATGTATGGTCTGAGCCAGCAGATTTTCACTCAAATGAGTAAACATTCTCTAAATTAAATTCCTATCAATCACTATCAAGTGATATTCCTTTTTACCAAGAAGGATGTAAGCAAAGTGACCTATTAAGAAGCTAGAAAATTCATTCTCACCCAAGGCTTTGAGGCAAAATCCTGGTTTCACTGCTTTTTATCTTACTATGGAAAACAGACACGGCAGTAAGACAGGTAGGATTTCACCCAATGAAACCTGGACTGCCAGATCATAAACATCATAATACACATCTGCAAAAACAGACACTTTTGAAGTCTTTCATAGTGTGTCTTGGACATAACAACTCTATGAATTCCTTTACAAAGACAGTGAAAGAATTCATCTTTTATTTTGAGGGAAGAGTAAACTGGTTTATAATCCGAATTCCAAGAATTACAATACTGGAATAACCTGAAATCAGACTATTTTCCCTAACAAATATATAGACTGTGACAGGAAAACTAAAAATTCCTGGAAGTATTCAGATGTATGGCCATATGTAACGAGCCTATTGGAGAGTTTGGCATGAAGGAAACAGCAGTATGTCATTTCCAATGACACACTGATTTAAAAGCAAGTTAGGAGCAAACTGAATCACAGCAGCACAACATCCAAACTTCCAGGAGTCAATTCTGGGCTGCAGAGATGGACCCTAGTGAACCAGACCATTCATTTTATAAACTAATAACAGTTCATTAAACTTCACTTGAAATTGATACCAATGGGAGTTGGATCAACTACTTAATCTTTAGCTCTGCTGGTGGGACTATCAGTGTCTGCAGCACCTGTAATGTTGATATATACCCAGAAGGAAGAGAAAAAGCAAATTTCTCTCTCACAGGCCAGAAAGTGCTCACACTGTAGAATAACAGCACCTGAATTAAAACCACAACAGGATCACTTTATCATCATGCCATGATGCACCACAACTTGAGCAGGACATCACAGTGACAGTGTTTAGTCAGATACTAATTCCAGAGTTGTAGAGATGCAGATTTTTCAAGCTATGCTCCCAAGTCAAAATGTAAAAATGCCTCAATATTTACAGCTTGACACAGAAAATATGATCAAAGCTGCCTAAGTAATGTATTACCTCATGGCAATAAGGACTTAAAAATCTCAGTTTTATAAAGTTCACTTGCAGTCACCACAGACCTAATGTCTCTTCTGCTTTTAAACTGCTTGCACAAGAGAGAATTTGTTTGTCAAACACTGACAGTGCAGTTAAAATTCTCTCAAGCTGTATTTTCAGACCATCAATGGTACTGTTTCTTTCTACAAGCCAGAGTGGCAACATGTGTGCACATACCCTGCTTACTGAAGGCAAACTCAGGGCAGAGGATTGGCTTTATGTTATCAGGTGCAGTGAAAAGTCTGAACAACTGTTCAACATCTATTACATGGAATGAAAAACTATTGCAGTTACCATGGTTACATATTCATACTACAATGAGCAACAACACTTGTAAATTAAGAAAAAAGCAGACAACAGGAAAAAACAGCAGGAATGCTGATGGAATCAAAAGCAAGAGATAAAAGCTTTAAGTTTCTCAAGAAAGCTGGTGTGAACTTGTTATTCTTTCTAATTTTTCTTTGCCAATACCTAAGGCAGCAGCACACATAAACAACAACACAACAAGACCTGTAACTTTCCCCATTGCCAGGTACAGCAAAGAGATTTAAGACCTTACAGACAGAAACACAACAAACTTTGCAAGTTGAGAAGTGTCCCTGTGTGTTCTCAAAGCATATCCCTGACCTTTTTTTTCAAACAGCTTGAACCAAAATGTTCAATATAAGGCATGTGATGGTTTTATCACACAATAGTTGCAGCTCATTACAGAGAAATGCTTTGGCACAGATCAGGCATATAAGGCCCATAAACCTTGAAAGTAAACTGGAATATAAAGCCTGGAAGTGCAGAATGCCTTAATGGTAACACAGCAGTTGAAATCCAGCACTTATGTACCACTTCTTTTCCAAAGGAAATGCATTTCTTAAGAAGAGCCACCAACAATAATGGAACAATCAGCCAGAAGCTGTAGGGTAAAAGAAACTTCTCCTTGTTCCCTTGCCTCTTCCTCTCTTCAGAAGTTCCTCATCACACCTAGGTCTGACAACATCATGCTTTCCTTTAGTCACACCTATTCATAAGCTGTATCTTCATGTCTGGCAAATAATACTGTTTCTGGTACAGATTCTGAACAAGGCAAACTTCAATCCAAGCCCAAAGCTGGAGATTTAGGAGACTGCCTGGTGACTGTTAAAAAATATGCCTCTGAAAAATATCAGACCAGTAGAGTTTATAGTAACTTCCATTGGGAATTTATACCAAAAAAATAAAGGATTGTCCTCAGTCCCTGGTGACATCAAAAATCAAGTATTTTGTACAGGCAACACGAAAAAAGAAAAGTAACAGCACTCTTTAAGAACCATATAAACAGCATTCTGCAACACATTTCTGAAGCATTTACACACACACAGAGGACACAAAGGACACCAAGTACAACAGTTCTACACTCAGCAGCATAGTGGCCTACATAACAGAGGCTCAGTCTGGTGGTCAAAGGATGTGACTACTCTCCTTTACTCAGCACTCCTTAGATCACATCTGGGATACAAGGTCCAGGTTTGAGCCTCTCAGTACAAGGATTAAAAACAAACTGGCCCAAGAGAAGTGGCTGAAGGAACTGGGCTTGTTCAACCTGGAGAAGAGAGGAAGACCTAAATGCTGTGGGATGGTACCTGGGAGAAGCTACTGAGCACATGGCTGAGCTCTCTGCTGAGGTGCACAGTGGGAGGCCAATAAACTACAGGCATAAACTGAAACAGGAAAAGTTCCCAGTGGATATAAGGAAGAAGAAAATTCCCTGCAGATAATTAAGTACTGGGCCAGGTTGTCCAGAGATGCTGTGAAATCTCTGCCATTGCAGACTTTCAGGACTCAACTGGGCACAGCTGAGTAACCAACTCAGAATTTGGTGCAGATCCTGCTTTAAGGTTGCAGAAGGTCAATTCTTGAGGTTCCCCTCCAGTCTCCAAAACCAGATTCTGTACAGCTCCATGTAGCTGGGTGGTCTGTCTCCTACAATGCCCAGTATTTGGCACCAATGGAAAATTTTTATGGTCAGCATGTTTGGTGTGAGCCTTTCTTGGCCTACCCACTCATCCTCCAAAAATCAGCAATTTGAGGGCAAGAAGTTATCACAGGCTTAACACATGAATATAGTTTTCCAGTTTCTCAAAGATGTCACAATCCCCAAACCATCCAAAAGTGTTTTCAAAAGTTGCCATTCCCAGCAACTTCCTTGATGTTCGAGTATAAAAATTAGTAAGCTCAGGGAATTACTAAATGTTTAAAGACTAAATTACTAAATATTTAAAAGACAAGGAAAATGTACTTTAGAAGATAACTTGGGTTTATTTGAAGTGTCCTCAGTTCCCACAGCAAAACACTAGTTGTGTTTGCAAGTGCCTGAAAATCTAGGAGACACGGGAGCTGTCTACATCTTCTGAGCCAGGCTGTGCAAAGTCCACTGTTTATAAAAGGGAATACGAAGAAAAACTGTAATTTTCAATGCAAATCTTATGCAACTTTGTAGTTTTGCAAACTACACTCAATGAAACTCTTCCCTCTTAAGGAGGAAGAGCCTCCTCCACAAGGATGACAACCCCTGATGGAACTGCAGACACACACACAAACAAATGATACACAGGCTGCAAAAAGTTCTTTATACAATGGATACAGCTTTCATACTTATCATTAGCCATATAGAATATCCTTAGGAAAAAAAAAGCAGTATATTCCTATATTCCATCTACTCCACGGATAAATAAACAGAGCCAAAGCCAGGCCATCCCGACCCAAGAGTGAGGATTTATATACACTATAGATGTACTGCAACTGTGTGAGCAGTCAGTAAAAGGATCACACAGCCCTAGGGCATTCAGATAAAATACACTGTTTTTACCAGCGGAATGAATTATCTCCCGAGCCAAGTAAAGACGCCAGTTCACACCACAGATGATAACGCAGGAATAGCCACAACACACCAGTCCACGGGACCCCCTCGCATCTTGGCACTGACAGCAGGCAAAGACAGACGCACAGACAGCGAAAACAGCGTCACACCAGTGCAGCTGATCGAAATGGGGCATTTTAAGCATGTAGCTGTGGCGAGCGAGACAGAAAACACAGCCAAACGCCCCAAGCAGTGCCACACCGGAGAGACACAACTACAGCGCGTTCAGTGCAGCAAACACGGTTTTCAAACCCGAAACCTTGGGCGCCCGGACTGTGCCGGTGTGACACGGCAGGGACGCGCTCCAGGGAATCCACAGAGCAGCTCTGCCCAGGGACATCCAAGCGCTCGGCAACCTGCTCCTCAGGGAGGGAAAACGACCCTGCTTTGCCCCTTCCTCCTTCCCCCCGCCCTCCCCCCAACCCCGGGAGCTGCGGGGGGAAGGAAAAGCCTGCGGGAGCAGCCGCGGGGTTACGTGAGGCAAAGGGCAGGCAGGGCCGGGCGGAGGGGGGGCAGCGCCGGGTCCCAGTCCCGCTCCCACCAACCTAGCACACAGTCCAGGGAGGGCAGCCCGCTGGAGAGCAGCAGCTGCCCGCGGCGCAGCGAGGGCCGGGTGCCCGGGAC
>WEIV01000930.1:19309-93863 GCA_013390005.1 Calyptomena viridis
GGTTTTTAATGTGTCTCTTTAATGAAGAGTGGGCGTAAGATATTTCATTAGAAGTTGATGCTCCTAACTGGGAAGCGTTGATGAACATACAGAAGGATTCTTCATTACTATTATGTTTTCTGACAGTGCTAAAACTGGTCTCGTGTTTTGCTTTGGTATTTTTCAAATGTTCAATGGTTTGTTTATGGTTTAATTATCTGTCAGGTTTGATTTACCATTTGTTTTAAGTTCCCATACTGTGTGACTTCTGCGTTCATAAACCGCTGTGGAGTTCTCTTCAGTGATGGCATTCTGTCTGAGACCAACACTGGGGATAAGGTTGAGACAATTGTCTTTCTTTCTGAATAGTCTTGCTGATGGTGTACACAAATAGGCTGCTTGTTTGATGTGGAGGGGTTTTGGTTTGTTGTTTGTTGCTTTTCGTTGGGTTTGTTGTTTTTTTACCAGCAAACAATCCTCTCTGTAATGACAAAATATTTTAAGTAGACAGCCTTTTTACTTGTCAGTGCATAGGGGAATTATTTGCCCCTCTTCTATTCACTGCTTTGAGTAGTATTTCCAAGAATAACTTCATGTTCCTGCAGTGTGTCAGCACTGGGAAGGGCAGGGAACACATGAGCCATGGGCAGCTTTAGTTTGTGTAGGGTTGTGGATTTTAAGTGGCTAATGTGAAATTGGACTTGTAACTCATTGTCTTCTTAAATTGAATGAATTTTCAATGTTTACACATTTGTGTCTAAAAAAAGTGAATGTATTGAAATTTAAGATAAATCCATGTACCTTAGAATACAGTTATTTGACCCTTGTGACATGGGCAGGGTATATTTTTCTCAGAAAGGTGATTGTGGTGCCTGGCAGACCTTTGGTGTTTGTTCTAACTTTGACATTGTTACAGAAACTGTGAAGTGAATATTTTGGTGTCCCTCAGAGGCTCAGGCTTGCCATGTGCAACCACACCTTTGCTCAGCTCTCTGGATTTTGTTGTTCAGCAGAGATGAGTGTATGGAACTGCAGAGGAAGAGAGAAGTCCTGGAATGCATCTGGCCATTAATACACCTTTTATACAGTGTTGTGGGATTGTTAGGAGTTGCTTCCCAAAGGTGAATAGAAGCAGGGAGAACCACCTGAAATCAATTTTGAAAAATTGCTCGTTCTTACGTAGGTAGTTTCTTGTTATTTAACATCAGAGAATTGTGTTAGTGACTTTATATTTACAGGATTAAACTCCTTGTCAGCTTGAGATCAGTAGATGAAGGAGCTCTTGTTGGAGACAAACTGTCAGTGCCTAGTAGAGGTAACATGTAAAAAGAATCTCTTCCAGAATATCACCAAACTTTTTCATATTTGCCAAACCGAATCCAGTGTTTCTTCTAGAGTGGAGAACAACTGGAAATGCAAATCAAGTTCTGATCCCCAGCACAGAAAGATGTTTTGGAAATTATTCCTTCTTTTGCTGTAGAAGTTTGGACTCCTCTGATTGTAATGAGAATATTTAAAGCATTTTGTGTTTATTGTGTATCTGGTATGGGAAGAATCCCAATAAACAAGATATGCACCTTTCACTATTCTAGCATATAGAACATTAATGTCATGCAGAAGTTTTAAATAATAATATAAATAACAGCTCAAACATAAATATTTCAATGGTCTCGTCAGTGTGCAGTTTTTTCTTTGGTTTGCATTTTTGGGGTTTTTTTAAAAGGAATAATCTGAGTAGCTCTGTGGGAAAGAGATGGTGCAAGTTACAGGATTGCCTTGTGTAGGGAAAAATGTCTGGTTAGAAGTGGAGAGTGTTAGGAGAAGAGGTTCTGTTATCTAAGGAAAAAGTGATAAACTATCACTAAATATTCCCTCAAATTCCAGAATTGGGAAGCCTTATATAAAGGAAATGTGACTGGAAATCTTTTATGAAAGTGAAAAATCTATATAGTATCTAGTCTAATAATTTGTTTAGTCACACTTTCGGTGCCTGCAACTTTGATTTTTCCTGTATTTAAAAATTTGGCACCATATGTTAAACTGTCTTATACAATGCCATTGGTTTTCTGGAAATGATAAATCTCCTCATTGATTTCCTAATTTTATTATGTACGCAGTTAATTGTAATCCAAGATTACAGCAAACAAGATGTTAATTTCTAGACAACCTGTGTACATTTCCCTCAGAGTGTGAGCATTACAGAGGCAAAGAGTACAAAGAGAATACCATTTGTGCTATCCTCACAGGAGCTGTCAATAAAAGATGTAATAGGGGATTTAGGAATCTGGAAATGGCCAACTAATTTATGTGAATCTATTTTATTTCAGCTAGAAAGACCAAGCTCTGTTTCGTCTGCACTGCATATTGCAGAGCACAGGCTGTCTATAGAAAACCAGGCGGCTGCATATGGATAGTCCCTTGATATCATTCACTTGCTGTGTAATCTTATTATGCAAAGTTCTAATCTTCACCTAGAATGAATGCCTCTGGGTCAGAATATAGTCATATCAGGGTTTTTGAGGTCATGTTTTGTGATCCTTAGCTTATTCTTCTAAGTAGAGCTGGGATTTAAAGAGTATTCCCCAGACACTAGCAGAGATAGACAGCAAAACCTGCTGCCTTTTTGGAAGACAAGACCAACATGAGGTCCCTGGTAGGATTAAACTTGATTTGTAGCTGTAGGATTTTTTAACAGATGTATTATTGGACAGGGAATAGGGGGCCACCAGCACAGCGAAATTGGATCACGATTGGCATTCTCAGGGAGTCCGCTGGCTGCTAAAACAGCAGCTGCATGTGGATTTGACTTCTTTCAGGTGAAGCGACTTCCAGTCATTTGGAAAGGATGGGATGAAAAGGAACCTTGGTGATAATTTTGATGTCTGCAAGATTTAGTACCAATGTAATGGGATTATCGGTAACACCTTCACTGCAGAAAAAGCCACCTGGCGCTATAACTGGCAGCGACTGAGAACTAATCCTTTCCCATCTCTGGGATGTCATTCATGAGGCTCAAAGTGATTTCTACCCTGCTAGCTGTGATTAATTTTATAAACAAACAAACAAAAAATCAAATGTTGAAAGCACAGGCTACGTAAGGGAAAGGGAACAGAAGATAATAGTAATTATATTTTGCATTTTGTTTGCTGCGGGGGATAAACTATACGGTTCTTGTAAAATAACCAAATTGTGTTCTCAGTGAGAAATATGGATGTGTGTAACCTTTTCTAATCAATGTCTATGTTCAGTGTAAAACCAATGTCTATTTCAATATAAATTTTTCAGCCACCTACTATATAATAGTAGGTGGTACCTGGAAGTAATTACAACAAGGTTTAGGCCATTAGTTCTGTGATAAGGATGTTTATACAATAGATCCATTAAGTTTTCAAGGGGACTGTGACTTAAATAATTTGTTTTATTGTGCTTAATGGTCTTATGCTCAATCTGGTGGAGTTGCCTGCTGATGGCACTTTGTATTAAAATTGTGTGATGTGGAAAATCGTTCAGCTGTTTACCTTGTTGTGACCAACAGTATGGTATTGTTTTAAAAATGTACTGATACAAAATTTTTGGAGGAAACAATTATATTTTAATGATCCTTATGGTAATTATTTCAATGTGGTTTTTTTTAAAATAAACTAGTTTGTTCTGATGTTTGTTTGTTGTTTCTTTTTTAATTGGGTTTACTCTTGCTATAACTAGTCACTTATTAACTAGAAATTGTTACTTAAAACTACATGGAAACTTTCAGGATTGTAGTTATTCTATGGAGTGAACATTAGGTGTCTAAAGAATCTTAACATTAAAAACACCTTCCCATTCTCTGAAGTCAGACTGTATAATCTATATATCCATGTGCCTTAATTTGAAATTAACTTTCTTGAGTAGTAATCAAAAACCTTAGGTTAAAGCTAAGAATTTTTTCATCGTTATCATGAAATCTGAGAAGCCTGAGCATTTAAAAATTTGTACCACATTTATAAACTGAGGCTGGTGAAATCCATGTCTCAGGAGTTAAGAATTTATTTTAAGAGAACTGGGAACAAAATTTGAAAGCTCTTTCTCCTTGCTGTCAGTTCTTTACAATGACAGCTCTTGCAGTAGGCAAAGCTCACTCTGAACCCTGTGTTTCCTTGAACGGCTTCCAAATCTATGGCTCCTAATGCAGAGCTACTGAGAGACATCATGGAGAAACACACGTGGTCAGGGTAACTATCTGGAAGTTTGTGTCATCCAAAATCTAAAAGGAGATTGGTTGCAATCAGTTTGAAACTTATTTTCTGAGATGTAAAGCAGCTGTTTGTAGTTTCAGAATAAAAGTATTTTAGTTGCAGCCTGACAGCTGTTGGTGTGAGAGGTTTCCATGTTCTCCTGATGTTGTTACTGTTCCTTTGTCAAACTTGATCTACCTGCTCTGGGCATTGTAACATATTGTTTACAGAATTCCTTTTTGCCGGTGACATCCACAGGTGCCTGAATCCTGTACTGTCTTAATATATTCATATAAGGTTTCTGAATAGCATGGAACAAATTGACAGGATGGTTGTGCAGTATTTTTCTGTCTGAACTGAGCAGCAGTGTGAGGCTGCCTTTCTAGCAGCTGCAGTATTGATGATGGACTTGTCTCAAAGTGTACTTGTGGTCATAAATTCACACTAGTTGTGCTGTCAAATTGATCTGCTGTCACTCCACCTTCCTTTATCACCTGTAACACTTTCCTGGGCTCAAAATGTTTGTTGCCCTGGGAGTAAAGCATTGGTCTGTGTTTTTCATAGAGTACTGGGTTGAGAAAAGCCAACCACTTTTCTGTCTCTCCAGGATAAATCCTGCTGAAGGTGCATTTCCCTTACAGGGAAGCTGTTTCCTGTCTTTAATTAGTGAAATGTTGTGAAATATAGAAGGGGATGTCTTTACTTCATTACTAAGTAGAACGTACTGTACACACACAGCATTTTTATCTCTTTATTTTCAACACACTGTATTTGCTTAGCAAACTATCTTGACCCATCTTAGTAAATGAGGGAAATCTTCACTGGTTTTAGTTGGTGGTAAAGCAATACTGAGTTTAAGGAGGACAGGTTGCTTGCAGAATGTAAAACTTGCTTCAGTTACTTCAGTATGTCTGTTTTCCACTTCCTTAAGATAAATATATGTAACTATCCTAAAGATTGGAGTAAGGAAACATTTTATTTAGATTAGCATTGTAGGAATTGGATCTCCTAATCAGAGTTGTACTTGAATATTTGGGGGAGAAGATACTTATGGTCTAATGTGCTGCAGAAGGGTGGTCAAAGGAAAGCTCTGGCTAATCTCCACAACTACCAGATATCCAAAATTTTTCTAGTATAGTCTTACTTAGGCAAGCCATTCAGTACTCCATTATCCTTATTTTGTCGAGTTCTTCAAGCCTGTTTTCATTTGATTGATTGTCAGGTTGTTTTTAAAGATTTTGTTGACTACTTGATTACTCCAGTTTTCTGTCAATGTGATTTCATTTGTTCAGATCACTCCAGATGGTTTGATGCTTCTTTAGTTTGCTGTTCAGTTTTAAATGCTAGTGCTTTAAGAAAAACAGAGATTTAAGTTTCCCTGTCTTCACATGATTAAAACAACTCTATCAGGTGTTAATTAATAAATAACTGCATCTGAGTTGAAATATGTGGTCTAGTCAGAAGCCAAAACCATTTACAGGTCTGATTAGAGCTTCCCAGACCCCAGTCAGCCAAGCCTTGCAGGGAGGAGGATGTTCTCATAATTATTGCAGGTTCTTAGACACGTGGCAGGTAAGCCTGTCTGCTCTCTTGACTAAAAGAAGCCCAGCTCCATCTGCAGAGAGCACTGACACAGTTCTCTCATGTGAATTTCTCTAGTTTGGCAAAAGTGGTTTGGGTTTTTCTTGGCTCTTACTCAGCTGAGAGGGGTCCATTGATTGTGCGCGTGGAAAGGTCTGCGTGATAAATGAAAAACTTCCTAATGGCACTTGTGTTCATATTCATCTCTTTGGATACATCTGGTTATTTGTTGGTTTTATGACACTGTTGGCTTTTCTTTTTTAATGTTATCTGTCTGTTAGATACAAAAGCTATGTGTAAATGTCGATTGATTGCTCTCCAATGAATGCTATTCTCTGTTTCACTGTAGACTAGAGCCAGCTGAACGACGTGACACCGTAGGATGCTGCGCAATGTCCTAGGAAAAACCTTTCGGTTTCTGGGGTACACTGTGCAGTATGGCTGCATAGCACATTGTGCCTTTGAGTACCTTGGAGGAATTGTTGTGGTAACTTTTCATTTTCACGACGTTTAAAAGAAAATAAAACTACTACTGAATTGTTATATGTGATAATGCCAATATTTGAAGTTTCTTAATTTTCTTTAAAGACTTCTCAGAGTGTGTTTAATAAGCCCCTTTTTGGGAACAGGTCCAGCCTTTATGAAAGTTATTTCTACTTTAGGTGTTCATATTTCTTCATGTGTTACTAATTGCTAGTAAATGGGAAACTATGACTTGGCATTTTGCAGAGAGTACATCCTTTAAGGAAGACTGGAGTCCCTAGTAGGAAATGCTCTTGTTTCCAACTCTGGCCAAGTTGCTGGGTGTTTTATGCTCCCTTCCCTTCCTGCCCAGGTCCTACAGCTGGCAGATACTGCTGCTGGATGTAGGGGAGTGTGGCTGTGAGCTGTTCTTGCAGCTTCTGTGATGGTTCTGTTTTACAGAAGCTGAAGAAAGGGGTAACCTGGCTGAGCTCCGAGTGCTGCTCCTGGTAATTTCCTGCAGATTAGGTGCTGAAATGAATCCATAGGGACCCGAAGCACCTAGTGCAGTTCAGGACCAACCCCGAGCACATCTGGAGCTGTAACACAGAGGTGCTCTGGAGGTTGTCCTCAGCTTTGAAATGTATCACGTGCTCCTTGGAGGATCTCACTTTTTTAATTGTTATCTACGTTACCTTTTCAAATTTACTAGCAAATAATTTGAGCATTAATGTATTTAGATAAAAGTAATTTGAAATAGTAATTTTTTTTCTCATTTATTTTTAATTTGCAGTGTTCTGGACCTTCAATGGAACCAACCATTCACAATTCTGATATTGTCTTTTCGGAGAACCTTAGCCGCCACTTTTATTGCATTCGAAAGTACGCTCCTCTCTTGAGACCAGATTTTACATCCTGTTTGCCAGAGCTTGTCAATAACCACATTCTATCTGTCCTTTATTTTTCCTGTATTTTTCTGCTTCTAAATTGTAATACATCTCTTCTTACTGTGTCCAATGAAAGTTAAATTTATCAGCAGATACAGCTCATCAAACAACTTGTCAGAATTCATTTAGGGTATAGTCTAAGTCACTTTTACAGCTTTGTCCAAAAAGTGGGAAAAAATCTTTTTTTTTTTTCTCCTAAAATGCTTTGATTATGTGAATGTAACTTCTTCTCTGAGCAGTTTTGTCTTACTTGAAAACCAAGGTACAGGTATTACTGTCCTCAGGTTTGGGTTAAATATTTCATAAATGATCAAAATAAGAGTCACTCCACTTTTAAAACTCTGTGTAAAGGTTACCCTGAGTAAAACTGAAGAAACTGAAACTGTAGACAAGAATTTCCAGCAGAGGGGAATATCTAATGTGTGTGAATGTTTTTGGAGTGTACACATTGATGCTCTTGTACTTAGCCAAACAGTTTGTACTTAGAGTTCTTCTGTTTGTTTCTGTTTTTTCCTCTCAGAGGAGATATTGTAATTGTGAAAAGCCCAAATGACCCCAAATCAAATATCTGTAAAAGAGTAATTGGCTTGGAAGGGGATAAAGTCTGCACAAGCAACCCTTCAGATTTCCTTAAGAGTCACAGCTATGTAAGTATTAGAGTTTCTTGCTTTGTAAATTAATGATTACTTAAGTAGACCTGATGGCCTGTAAAGGATTTGCAATATTTGAGTATCATCATAAATCATGAAGCATGGCATTCATAAATTATTCTTTCTTCTTGTATATGTACAGTAAAATGATGTAATTTTAGACTCTGTGTATGACAAGCTGTCTTAGTGCCTTTTGTCTCTGTAGGAAGTGTAGGCAGATAATATTTTTGCTCTGCCCTTTGCTTAGGTGGTCTTCCCTGGAAGAATACTGTGAAATTCTCTGCATAAAGTGCAGCACAGATGAGACTCAAGGGCTTGTTCTTCTGGCCTTGTTCTGCTCCTGTACTTTAAAAACTAAGAAGTGACTATTTGCCTCTGCAATAGCTTTGAGATTTTGCTTTCAAAATGATAATGTATCTCTATATTTCAAGGTAACAATATTTTAATTTTCCTGAGTATTGTTGGAAAAGCAATAATTTTCCTAACTTGTCTAAAAGTCAGGTAACAAGATGCAATGAAAAGTGAAGAATAATCTTAATCCTTACTTGTCTTTATACAGATAGACTTCACAGAAGTTTTGAAAGACCTGTGACAAAATGTTTTCAGCAACTTCTTTGTAGGCTGTTATTAGAAAAATCATCAGGAATCATTATCACAGGAAGATGTAGGGCTTTTTTTTGTCCCAAGAGCATGTTTGGCCATTACCTCTGTTCAGCACCTTGTGGAGCCATCAGATGTTCACAGGTGTTTTGAATCTTCAAAGAAAGCTGTTATGTTGCCTCTTCATCCAGTTCATCCTCAGAATCAGAAGAATGAGCATCTGGCCCATCACTAAAGTTCTGTGCTGTGAAGGTGCAGGACTTTATGAAACACTCTTTGGAGGCAGCAATCCTTGCAGTTTGTGGTAGATAAATCCTTTAAGAGCTCAGCTTCCATAAAGGCAGCCACCTTCCCAGGTGTGGCTTCAGGTGCCATCCCTTCATGTGTATTAAGCAGCTGAAGTGGAGTGTGTCTGTGCCAAAATCAGTGGCAAAATTCTTGTTAATATTTTGGTTAGGATCAGAAAGCAAGAATATGATTCATACCCTGTTCTGACGGGTTCAATTTGCTTCTTCCACTCCAGTGTTGAGGCAACACATCTCAGGCACCTGCCTTTAATCTGCCCTTCTGATCAAGTGCCAGTACTGGAGCTTCTGTTTAGGCTTCAGTTACTTGTGGGCAGAAAGAAGGAACTCATTATTCTGAGTTACATTTTGAAGGGGAGGACAGAACATTTAGTTTTTTCCATAAATCTAAATTGTGTTAATCATATAACCAAGGAAAATTGTACAAAAATCCCCAAAGGACACCAACCCACCTTTCTTGCCAAGCTGAAGAAGTTCTCTGGCTCTCATGCAATTAGTAATTGCGATGAAATGTGAATTTCCCAGAGCAGACCAAGCTAAAAAGGAAATCTGAATTCTCTGTACACTGACAGAAGGCAAACTGTCAGTTTGTCAGGCAACTGTCTCTGCCCATCATGTTTCTCACTTAGTCTTGAAAAGGAAGTTCAGGAAAGAGTTGTGCTTAACAGGATGTTTCTGGAAAACCTGAGGTAACCGAATGAATATCCAGCAGAACAGTTTCTGCCCTAGGTGCAAGATTTCTTATCTCCAGTTTTAAGCCAAAATGTGAGGAGAAGGAGTGGGTGGGGAATGCAGAGTCCATTTCCTGTTTTCATAAAGGCTACCTTGTGGAAATAGAGCAAAGTGACAAGCTTTTGTAATTCCTATATCATAAGTTGTATCTATGAGGAGAAATTATCTAAATGGAAATGTTTTCGTTGTTACTGAATATCTGTTTTCCTCCTATCTTTAGTGGTTGTTGAAGAGGTGGGTCTTTCCATCTGTTCAGGAGGCACTTCCTTTACAGAAGAGTATTTTCTCAACAGAGATATCAGCACTTTATGTTCATAACTTGCACTGGATTATTCACTAAGTAAATTGTTCTTGTCATGGAGGGGAAAAGTGATACAAGTCTGTGTTTAGCAGTTACCGAACCAGATTCCTTATTTTAGTGAATATCTGTGCTATGCACTTTTAATTCAAACACAAAATTCCTCAAAGCAAGTAACAGCAGCAGATGTACAGAGAATTAGCTGTTTGTTTTGCTGACACTTGCCTGAGTTGGGTTTTTTAAAAACAGATTGTCCAAACTGAGGAAAGGCCTCAGTTAGGATTCCAAATGGCCAGGATTCCAAATGGGGAGACTGTCTGCCAGGGAAAGGTACCACTCCTTAAGTAATTAAAATCTAGAAGGTGTCACGAGTTTTGTTGTTTATATTCAGCTACAAACTGCTTGTTTTTAAGTGAGAAATCTCTGAGTGGTGTGTGAATGCTGACTCCAAAGTGTGTAAGGTCAGAAGGTTCTTTGTTTTTATCACAGTGAACTGCTCAGCTTCCCTTGACTACCTGTGTCCTCTTGTGGGGAGTGGTAGTGAATAGTTACTGTCGTGTTTGCAGACTTACTACAGTAAACACAAAGCATCAGGTGCCAGAAATGTTACCAACTTTCAGCAGCTCAAACTTTGCTTCATTCTGTGCTGGGGTTTGCCAGCTGGTGGTTGGGTTTTATGTGTTAGCCAGTTGCTGGAGATGTCAGAATAATGGCAGTACAATGTACTTAATGCAGCTGAGGCTGAAATTACCTCTTAGCAGCTGCTTCTCTTGTCTCCTTAAAAGGAGAATCCCTGTAGTCATGTTAGCAGGAGTTGTGCTTAGTCTGTATGGACTGTATCAGTGTTACTGTAAGCATATTTTATGGATTTTAAGGTGGGGACTTTTGTGCTCAGAAGCAGTGTCATACATGATTCTTATTCTGAAGCCCAAGAGGATCCTAAAATCAGACCCTACTTCCAATCCTAGTTCATGAATATACTTCACAAGATGCCTTATATGTGTAGATAGGAGAATGGAGAACTCTGTTTACAAATTGTTCTTTGTAAAATTACACAAATGGGATACTTTAACACTGCAAACAATCTGTAGATTTAAAAAAAAATCCAAACACAAAAACCCAACTTTCCAAGTGATGATAACAATGAAACAAAAAAAAAAATCATACATAAGTTGAATAAGTTTTTCTGAAAAGAGGTATTTCAGTAGAGTAGAAATGCAGTATAGCAGTGGCAGTTATGTGAAAGTCTTTATAGTGGTATAAAAATACTTTTGCTACTAAAGTAATACATCACATGAGAAGTTACTTTTGTTTACAGTGCACTGTGTGCAAAGCTGTGCCAAAAAACTGTCTTTGATGGAGTTGCTGGATTACAAGCTGATGGAAATAACCCCACATATAAAACTGATAGGTATAAATTAAGCACATGCTTAAATTACAATTTAAGTACATAAGAAGTGTCTTTTCTCTGGACCCTTTATGGTACATGATGCTTCATATGCTAGAGGTTGGAGTTACCTGTAGAATAATAATGAGGGAAATCTTCCTATTTACATGAAAAGTACAATGAAATTCGCTTTCTCAATTAATTATGAAATTAGGAATATGTAGTTGTCCTTTTTGTTGGTATCTGGTATGGAATGTGAGCATTAGGCTGGCTGTTTTGTTGTGCTCTTTTGGTTTTGTGCTAAATGTGCATTTATAAGATGAAGCAAGTGTATTTGCTATAATAAACATTTAGGAATGCATAATATATTTTTGCTGTATCAGAAGCAATGTGGTATGAGCCTAAAAGTTAAAAAGGTAAACAACTAATTTTCAGTAATGTGGTATTCATGCCTAGTTTCAATTATTAAAAAGTATCTTTACTGATTTATTCATTCAACTATAAGATCTAAATAGTGAGGATTAATAAGGAAATCAATCGCAGTAAACTCCTGAAATGTTTAAAAAAACCCCAACACATCAGCTGGAAGGTTATTTTTCATACTTAGGCTTTTATTTCCTGTTTTAAAAAGTCTTAATACAGAACCAGGTTTATAATTCAGACTGAGTATCCTATTGTTGTATTTGAATTTGTTTTAATGCCATTTACTTTAGCTTTAATTTCTTTAGTACCATATGTTCTTGTGCTGCAGCTCCCTATTTACAAGCTGAAAAAGCGCGGGGTAAACCATCCTATTAAAACAGCTTGTATGTCATAAACCACCAATATGCTGAGCCTTTGTGTCACTTAAACAAAAGTAGTCCCTAATAATGTCACTTAATAGAGCCAGGGTCTGTAAATAAGGAACTGCCTTTTGCAAGTCATAGCGATAAAAAGCTGAGATACAAATCCATATCTCAGCAACACCGTGCTGGCAATCAATCACAGCTCAGCACTAATGCTGTGAGTGTGGCTGATGGGGTAGGTGTGTTTACCTTGTGCTGAAATGAGCTCCACTGCGGAGATGGCATCCCTTCCTCCTGTGGTTAGCTCCAGAGCTAACACAATTCCAGAGATAATGCATCTCCCTGTTTGCAGAGCAGACAAGTGGTCTTGCACAGCGCTTATTAACTCTTAAGCAGTGCTTGTCAAATGCAGTAAGAATATTGTGTGGGTACTAAGAATAACCTGATGTTAGTGCAAACACCGCAATGTTGTATTCACCAGACAGTTCTACAGTTTTTGGCTACACAGTGCAAGACACTGAAAAGTGGTTTGATATTTCAGAGCGCTCAGAACCATTGGACAGTCTCTTTAAAATATCCTAAATAGCAATTAACAATAAACTTACCAAAATATTTTTCCTTCATTCTGAGTATCTTAATAGCTACTTTACATCATGGCTTAGTACTTCAGTAAATTAAGTTTCAGTAGTTGCTGATCAGGAGAATGAGTAAGACATTTCCTTTCTCCTTTTCCTTAGTTCTCGTGTTCCAGAGGCTTGAAAAAAGTTATGTCATGATTTTAGCCAGCAGCTGTGCTAAATGTCTGATGAGGGAAAAAATTGATGTGGCATATTTGTTCTGTTTGCAGATTTGTTCAGTTTGCAGATATCCCAGTACAGAGTTAATGACTGGAGCTAATCATAACTTTTCTGAGAAGCAATTTTAAATCAAAGTTCCGATTTGTCAAAACTAAATTATTCAAGAGGAAAAGCAAGAATTTTATCGGCCTACTTCCCAATATTTCTAGGTATTCTTGTGCTGAAGTGGATTGGTCCTTGTACCTTTGCAGGTTTGGTGTGACATTTCAAGAAGGTCTGATTATCAGGAGTTGGCACAGCAGCTCTGGTGCTGTTCACAGAGCTTACCCAGGTCCCTGTGGGGTCAGGGAGGAGGGTCAATGTCTGCACCACAGCTCGGGCACGGGGCAGCAGCGAGAGGCTCTTCACATCCTTCTCCAACAGCTCTGTCTTCCCCACAGTCTGAACCAAGAGGAGGCAGCTGCTCTATCAGCTGGTGTTGGATGCAGCCAAGTGCCCCAGGGTGGGGAGAGCACAGCCCGGGCTCTGACACTGCCCTGCTGCTCCTGCGCGGCCGCTTCGTCCCTGAACGGAACCACAAAGAAATCTCCGTGACTTGGATGGAAAATTGTTTCAGGACGACTGATTTCTGAATTTACAGCACTAGATGTTTTTCCTCTGTGGAATACAGTCTTGGCTATGCTGGTCAGATCAGTTTGAACCTTCAGGATTTTATGATTCTGTTATTCCTCTGTTTCAAAGTTCAGTAACTACTTTGCTGCTCAGCCAAACCAACTCCTCGAGCACTCAGCTGAGGATCTGGAGCGCAAGTCTGACTGTACTGGCTGTGTGGCAGAGACTCAGGTCACTCCTGATGGAGCTGGCAGACAATCCCTGCAGGATTCCTTAGCTCTGCTCATAGTATTGATGAGCCATTGTTGCCACCAGCCTGAATGGCAGATCACTGTGTACAGGTGTGGTTTTGCCCAGGGCATCCCAGTGATGGTGGTGGGCTCTGTGCTTTAACCAGTAAATTCCAGTTGGGGTTTGAACCCATTAGGATTTTTTTGTCCTTAAACCTGTACTTTTGGGTGACCCTGTTATATCATCTGTTTTTTCAGAAAGAAAAGAATCAAATCCTCCTTAAGAGTGTGAGAAAGGTCTATGCAAACTGTTAAATAATCATTGCTGGATTTGTAATCAATATATTCTTCCTATATACTGATCTCCTGTAAATCAAGAAAGCTAATAATACTCTGGACTGATGAATCACAGACATATTCTGAATTTTTTTTCAGAAGTTCCTAAATGTAGCTAGGAAGCTTGGATTTGAAAGGTTTGGCCTATGAAGATGAACCAATTAGTTTTAATTTTAACTGATAACAGTGTTAGAAAAGGAAAAATGACTAATAATTTAAATTAGGGTTGCAGCTAGAGATTTTAAAAATCAGATACATAACTTTTCAGGCTGATTCAGATCTGTGTTTTCAACAATATGATCTAGATCTGAATATTAAATGAGAATATTTTACAGAAGTAAATGCTTGCAAGTGTTTGAATTATTTGGAAATTTTTACAAGAGTTAAAAAGTTGTACTGAGAGAAATCACATTTTTCTCATTTGGCTGGCAGAAATATTTCTGATTTGAAAATTCTGTGACCTTTCCTATTATCACTGAGTGCAGTGATCAAACGTTTAATGTTCCAAGTAGTTAAGCTCAGGAACAGCAGTACTTATTTGTACATTACACAAAATTTAGAAGGAGCAACAGTTGTTAAAAGACAAGTATTTAAATAACCAGTGAATGCTTGGATAGATTACTGTAACAGCTTCCCCAAGTTTTTGTTATAGAGGAACACTCAACTCCTCTGCTTGCACGATAGAGAAAAATGTCTTATAGATTCAAGTTTAAGTTAATATACCTTAGTTCCCTTGTAGTGTGTGAGTTAACACTGAAGGTTATGTGGTTTTAATATTGATTAATAAGCCATTTCAAAACTTAGACGAGTCTTCATATCTTACCTTTTTATAAATCTTCTGTTAAAATAACAAATGACTTATTACAGAGAATGAATTTGTAATATAAATATTTAATCATGGTGAATTTAATTTCTGTATAAAAACCCACTAGTGTTCCATTGTCATCCTTGCTAATAATCTGGACCAATGTCATAATGTCTTCTCTTTAATATGTGTATTTAAACAAACTGGGCCAAGTACATTATGTCTTATTCATAAGCAGCTTAAACTATTCAGTAAGGAAAAGGAAAATGCTAAACTCTTTGGAAGTACCTATGAATATAAGGTAGATTCATTCTGTTATATCAAGAAGTATTTAAATTCCAGGTAATTCAGCCTTTTAGTGATGCATAGGAGATGCTGATTTAACATCTGCTATACTATTTAAGTTCCAGTGTGGTTGCTACCATTTCATGGCTTTTTCAGGACAAAAAAGGCAATGTAAATACTGATGCTGATTTTGAAAATATTGAGCTAATTAATGTTGTTGGGTTTTATACAGATGGCAGCCTTAATATGAACAACATTTATGATAAGCCTACAGAAACAGTGCCTAGAGCAACTGGATCATTAAAAAAAGGATTTGTTAAGCATTATTCAGTCTTGGTTCTGAATTAATAAATAAAGGATTAAGGAGTAGTTATGTGAGACTTTAAGTATAGAGCGATAAAACAAACTCCTGCATTTCTATGGTGTATATTTTACCCTAACCAGATGCAATTTACTTAAATAAGGCAATTTAATCAGTATTTAGTAAATTTGTCATTTGATATTGTAGAATCTTTCATCATATTTCTCTTTAATCAAGAAAGGTAACACCTGTGGTTTATTCACAAAAGCTTCTTTTGTTAAATGAACACCCGCAGGCCATGAAGCAATTACATTTGTTGCTTGTACCAAAGTAGGAGGCACTTAAATAGACCTTAGTAGGGATAGATGAGAACTTGCAGACTTTATTCTTTTGTCCAGCACTGAGATTAGTTCTTATCATAGCTCAAGAAGGAAGCCTCTGAACTGAAAAGAAAAGATGGGAATGATTTAAAGTTTTTCTGAAGTTTGAAACTTTGATATTGCTGGAGGTGCTGTGAATACCTGTGACCTTATGAAAGTTCAAACTTCATCTACTCCCAGTACGTGCTGGTGTTCTTTGAGATTGCAAGAGATTTGTGTTTATAAGTCCCCTAAAATCACAAACAAAACCTGCACCAAAACAAAAAACCCAACACGGAAGCCTGTTTTCATTTAGTTGGGTTTGGGGGTATTCTTGTATTTTTGAGGCAGATAATTTAATCTGTTAATTTTACTTCCAGGAAATTAGTTTTCTAGTATGCCAGCTAATGCAGTGCAGGGTTCTCATCTCTTGGTTTTGAAGACAGTGAGAGTAATCAAAGAAAAAAGTTTGCTGTCATATTAAACAACCAGAAGAGTATAATTATTTGGTGATTAAGTAAATTAATGTTTTATGCTAGTAAGTGTGCATCAAATACCTGCCCTGTACTTCAGTTTTGCCACCTTAACTGTACCACTATGTAAATTCCAACAGCTCTGCAAATTTAGGAAGTTTGTCTCAGTGAAAGAGGCTTATTTATCTGAGGTGAAAGAGAATAAGCTACAGCTTCAAGCTCAGTTATTCTCAGTGATAGTCCTGCTCTTCTGGTCTGCCTGCTCCTGTCTGGAGCCTGGCAAGGGAGAAGGGGGAAGAGTCGTGTCTGATGGGTGTCTTTTTTTCTCACACAAATAAGCTGCACTGCAGATAACCGGTTCTGCCTGAGAACTGTTGTTCCTTGGAAATAAATCCTTGGATAATCTGCAGAAAACCAGAGGCACAGGGGTTGCTGAGGCAAAGGGAGTAGCCTGCAGACAATCAGAGGCAGCAGTTTGCATGAACCTGCACTGCTGAGGAATTTCTGGTTCTGCATCCGACCCACCGGTTTTGTGAAAATTCGGTTGTTGGGCTTGAGATTTTCACATCTTAGTCCTGGCCTATGTGTAGGGGAGAACAGAAATGCTGCCCAGCCCAAGTTGATGCTTTTACCTCTTGTCAGTGTGGTTTTGTATTCACAGTCCCTCTGTATGCAGTAGTGGGAACTGTGGTTTCAGTTGTACTTCTTGGATACAATTAATTTTGTCTAAGAAGTCCATGGCCTCTAGATAGCACAATGCAATGTTGGGAATTGTCACATAAGTGGCTTTCCCCTTGCCTTGGATTTTTTGGCTGCAGCAGCCTACTGGTGTGTAATTAATATATTCTTATGAAAAATACAGGTTTTCAACAGTTAATTTTTTTCTTTGGTTAATGTATCTTATTCCCAGCTAGCACTTGCATAGTTTTACAGGGTTTCAGATTGGGTCCTGGTTCTGCAAAGGTTGATACTCAAAGTGAACTTTATTCAATGTGAGTAATCCCACTGAGATCAGTGATGTGGTGTAGAATGGCTTGGTGCATAAAGCCTTGAAAGATCCTGGATTTAGTCTTTATTTCAAATAGGTTTAAACCACTTTAATTTTTTTGAAATTAATGATTATGGCCTGTCACTGGTATTTGGTTTTCCATTTTCATGTAATTCTTGTGATTTTTATTGCTTAATTGTAGGTGGTAGTGAAGTGCCTAGATGATGGACAGACACCACACAAAGGTATTGCAGTGCATTATCTCTAGATGAATCATACATTGTGACAGTCCTCTGAACGACAAATTTAGAGGTACAGGGTCCTGTAATACCTTCCATGAAGAACTGCAAAAGTCTGCAAACTGTGAACATCTTGTCTAGACAAGTCATTATTCCCAGTATTGGAAGGAGTGTTTTGCCATTGCTGGCAATTTACTTTTCACGCTTTCAGAGCATGGAAGAAAATGGGAAGTGTTCTAGGAAATGTCTGGATATGCTTAAAGGGTGGGTCTTTATTTTAAGTAGTAAAAGATGAGCTTCCCATTCTGCCTATGAATTGGGGGAAGTGAGAAAGCACAGGAACAAGTACACCTGAAGGGGAGCTGGCAGTGAAACAGGAGGACGTTGCAAAAGGTGATGCTTCTTCAGTAACATGAAATGTTATCGTTCATTTGCTTTATATATTTAATGAAAAACAATCTTCCTTTCCTAGCAAGTCCTGCCCCTCCTGTTTGTATGTGTGCTGAGATAGCCTTTCACAGTGACAGTAGTTTGATGTAATTCCAGTAGATGCTGAGCAGGAGTTTGCAGCACAAAGGCCAGGACACTGCTTTGTATTGTAATATGCACCTGAAAAACAAACTCCTGTAAGGTGTGGACACAGGGAATGCTTTAGATGGGTGCACTGCAAATAGGATGAATATCCAGCTAACCTGCTGGGCATCCTAAATAGGCTGTGTACCACAGAATTTTGGAGGAAAATAGGAGTGTCAGTACTTTCTCAGGTAGAGATCTATCAAAAACATATGTCCACATGTGATGAGATGTATATTCTACACAGGTCATTTGACTCCAGATAGAATCTACTTTATTCATTTTAAATTGACTTCTGGTTGGTTGGTTTGCAAATCTGCTTGGGTAGGAGGAGGGCCAAAGTCATCTAGCTGAAACCAGCAGGTCTTCCAGAGAAAGCCCTTCCATGCATGTGCCAGCAATCTGAGAAGCCTACAAATAACAAAGGTGACAGATATCTGAATCTGGAATTCCTGTACAGAAGGACAGGAAGAACAAGAAGTAAAGGAGCTTGATTGAACTAGTGGATTGGTTTAAAACAAAGGAAGTGCCATTGCTTTATACAAGAGCCTGTGGAAATGATGAGGACAGGGTTTGTGGGCTCTGACATGCCTGAGGCAGCTTTCCTGGGTACCACAGAAATACAGGGGTGGTTGGGATGAGATGAACAGGCTCACATACACTTGTCAGGGTGAGTATCTCATTTTGCCACTGTCAGACAAACTATTGGTTGTGGTTTATACATCTGCCACAGCTCAACCAAGGGGCTCTGGGAGCAGTGCCATCCTTGGATCCTAGTCTGGTAACGGGTGGGTGGGAGCATGGCTAAGCAAGAGCCTGAAAGGTTTATTAAACGCAGGGTTCCTAAGAAGCATTACCTGGTCTGATACCTCTGAGTACCAATTACACTCCAATTGCATTTTCCTCAAACAGGGGACCTGGGTTTAGTCTTAGTGGTTCACAACCAGACTTTACACTAGAGTGGTATTTCACCCTGTTATCCATTAATTCTGTCTACCTCGACTATTGTATTTATGAGTCTATGTGGCTCAATTCGAAAACATTCATGTTTACACAACTCAAACTCCGAGTTTCATATGAAATAATGTGTTTATTTATATAGTTAGTTTATTTTTTCCTCTGAACTGTGGTCATAATAATGTTTCAAGTACATACATGGCTTTGGAAAAATGTATGTTAGTTTAAAGTCATATTAAATATTATCTAGATTATGTTGTTTCTTTTAAATTTTCAGCCTGGTTTAGAATTTTAGAAACAAAATCCAATTAGAAGTACAATTTTATTTTGTAACTTGTAAGAGGTATCTGAAATGTTTTTAAGAAAACATGACAAAATAGTGGTTTATACTCCAAGCAGAAATCTTAGTTTAAGACTTACAGGAGGAACTTTTTCATATATGAAGCTTTATACTGTCATTTAGGTAATTAATACAGCTATGCTGCTATTTCTCATTCTGTCATTGAGTCAGGCAGTGAATGCCATGAATCTATGGTATGTAATATAGTTAATGCATAATATATATGGGCAATGAAAGGTCTTTGTCATATAGTATAAGGTCACCATCATTAATTTTCAAATTACAAAAAGGGATTTGCTGTTTTGTGATCATCATTATTGCAATATAATGTGTTGTGGATTCTGCCTGCACATAGAATGAACTGTGATCTTAATTAGAACTTTGACAAGCCTACTCCGATAAAATGATGAGATTATTCGTAATTGATGTCACAATCAATTACCAGTTAGTTCATCATGAATCTACTAACAGGTCTAGCCTTGGTGCTGGCCCCAGGATGTTGATGAGTGTGTGGCTGCCCTGTTCATGCTGTTACTGCGACAGGAGGGCAGATTTTCAGTCAACATCCTAATGACCTCTTTTGAAGTCTATTAAATTAATGACCCTGTCACATTGGTCTAACCTCTTACATCTTCATTTTGGATTTTTTGTTGCAAACCATTGGTTTTTGAGCACATGATAGAACAGATACTTTGGAGCACTCCTTCTCATCCCTCCAAATCTGGCGTGGTGTCTTAGTAGATTCAATAAAAAATTAGTTCATTAGAGAGTCATGAAATACAGAGCACAGAAACCAGAAAATAGGGGGTAAGGCAAACTATGCTTAATACCATTCTGTTCTATTTTCTTTTTTACATTTGACTCTTGCTTAACCATAGGTGCCTAAAGGACATGTTTGGTTAGAAGGTGATAATCTCAGGAATTCCACAGATTCCAGGTGCTACGGACCTGTACCTTATGGACTGATAAGAGGACGCATTTGTCTTAAGGTATATATATTTATAGTATCTAAAAATAGCTTCAGTAAAACATTTTTAATGCCTGGGTATTGAAGCTTGCCTCCTTAGCTGTGTGGCCAAAGCAAATGTGAAGGAAAGCATGAACACACCCAGGCACTTGCTGTAAAAGGGTAATTCAACACCAGTGGAGTTTGTGGGAGGGAGGACTTTTGAGCAGCACTTTGAACACTCAGTGTCTCTGAAAACTGAATGAATTATTTCAAAAGCAAATCCTAACCTGACAAAAACACAAACCCCACTGCACAGATGTACATTCCATCCTTAATTTGAGTCTCGCTTCTGCAAAATGGTGGAAAAGGGCATCTCTGTATTTGTATTTGCACCTCACTGTTGTAGCTGAAAAACAAAATGGAGGAAAAGGTTCCCTTTTGGGGACTTGCACATTTACTTTAGACATGTAGACTGGCCTTGCTACTTTTTAGTTTAAAAAAAAAAAGAAAAAGCCTTAACAGTAATGAAATCACCATGGTTCCTTCTTCCATTTCAGCAATTCTACAACCTTATTTCAAACTAGATTACTTTTTCATATTATCTGCATTATTGTTTTACTCTTTACCAAAAAGAAGAAACTAAACCTATTTCCTCTCCTTAAAAAGTTTAATCTAAGAAAGAAGGGAGTAGGTATTACAGACTTACACACCTGATTTTAGAAAGCTGGATTTTAAATTATGCATCAAAACAATAAAAAAGGTTTTCTCTATCTATTTCAGTGCATCCACAAAAATATAATTTAGCACAGCTGTATTACATGCAGAGGGAAGATGGGATCTTTCCAATTTAACAGTCTTATATTCTTTATTTGCAGTATTTATGAATACAATTTGAGACTTAAAAAAAAAACCCCAAACAACCCTGCAGCTATTGACCACAATCAGTAATTGCTCACTAAACATGTTCCCCTCATCCCTATTGCCAAGTTTTGTCTGACTTTTCTTCCTGGCCAGCATTTGCTTGAGTTCTTCTCTGGTGTTTACTGAGGGCTCTCTGTCCCTTCCCTGTACTGTTTGCCTTCCTGTGTACACCAGAGGGAATAATGCTGATTCCAAGCAGGGCTGTTTTTATGACCCAAGCTTTAGCTTGGATTATTAATTGCTAAGATACAGATGATGGTGATATACTGACACTCCTGTTAATGAGAATGTGGTATTAATAATGCAACTGAAAAAACAATTCTCCAAGCTGATGTACAGGTATAGAAAAACTGCTGTTTACTACTGTAAGAGGACTGTTAGCAAATACTGTACATCTCAAGAACCTATGTATGTGAACAGCCATAATTAGTCACAGCAATAGGTTTGTGTCCAGCTCGTACCCCAACAAGGTGTTTGAGAGACTTCAATGAAGTGACTGTCAGTATTGAACTCTTAAGTAAACTCTGTAAAATGAGTGCAGGTTACTTACACACAGATAATGCACACTGAATAGTGCTTTAGGACTCCAGAACACTGTCTGTTAAAAAAGATAATGTGGTGGTGTCATGTAGGCCACTGGCCAAGAAACCTGTGTGTGCTTTTAGTGCAGTCTGGTGGAGGTTTGGCTTCTTTCATGGAACAGTTTTTACTGCCTTGGGAATGGAAGCTTTTGTGGCTTTATCATAAAGTGGATTTTGGAGAAGCAGATGCCTTTCAATGCTGAATTATATTTTTAGGAATGGTTGCAAAAAACTGCAAATGTAATTTGGGAGTAATGGATTTCATGGCTTTCATCAGAAGAGAATGAGCTTAGCCAATTTAACTGGCCAAGTTTGTTTAGGCAGCCTTTTCTTGGCCAAACATAAACATTTCTCTGTGAAGTTGAGACTGAAGATTCCCAGTCCCTGTTGGAGCACCAGTTTTTAACCCACACAGAAATAACAATACGTGATTATCTTTACTTCTTTTCCTCCCTGCCTCCATTTCTACTGCCACTCCAAGAGACAAGTTCATTCCATAAAGGGCTGCTGAAATCAAAGCAGCTGCAAATTCAGTTTGGGAGTCCCACTCTGACAGAAGTCATGCTTCATCCTGTCCTAGGTAGGATATCCTGTGCATTCCCTGGATTTAGGCTCCATGTCAAAACTAGACCTGTAGTGTATCTTCAAAAGAGCTAGTTAGCCCCATTTATCCCCCGTCCATCAGATCAAATCTATCTATGTAGGCCAAAGTAAAGAGGGCAAATAGCTGCTAATTGGAATAGCCAGTCTGAATGAACAAGTCACAGTCAACTTCTGTCATAACTTTAAAGGACTCAGGAATTACGACAGAGTGGCATGTCTTTGTTTCACAGAGGAGGGGTTTCCATCTTGTTTCCAACCATGAGTGTTGCTTCTCAGGTTCTCCCTGCATAAAAACTACATAAGGCATCATTTTCATTCTAACTCTACCACTAAGATGACTGTGATGAATTTGAAACTAAATTGTCAAAGCAACATTTAAAGCAAATTTGATTACTTTCACTGAAAGTTGCAATAGGTGTGATTTGAGTTGTCTGGAATGAGACTTATGCTGCAGTGAATGGCCTAAGAAACTTCCCTCTCCAGGCTTTTACTCAGATCAGCTTAGATTTGTAATATGGGATATTTCTATTTCCTTTTACTTCTGTTTGCCTTCAAGGCCAAACAAAGACTTGACACCCAGCCTGCAGCCAGCACAGGCCCTCTGGACAGCCTTGAATTCCATAGCTTTGCTTCTAACCAAGATCACAAATATCCTTCTGTTATTGGTTTGTATCTCTATGTATTTGTGTGGAACTTATAAAGTAACTCCCTGGCTGATATGCACAGAGACAAGATGTTACCTCTGTGGTTTTGCACATCAGCAGATGTTCCTCATGCTCTTCCCTAACTACACGTGCCAAACCCACAAGTATTTTCTAAGATACTTGCACAAGAGAACTTTGAGCCTTTTTCTGATCCACACAACTTGAGGTCCTGAGAATGACTCATCCTTGTGCCTTCCTGAGGGCCCAGGCCCAATCCAACTGATGGCAACTTAGCACAGGGGTCTGGCAGAGGCAAATCCAGGCAGCTTCCAGCAGTGCCCAGTGCCAGTCAGCAGTGTCCTGCTCTGCCCATCCTTAACTCTCCCTGCTCCTTCAGTGCTGGGGACAAATCAGGGGGTTAGAAATAATTGAACCTTGGCACTGTGCTTCCTCTTTCAAAGGAGAAAATTACATTTTCATTTCACAGAAAGCAGTGAAGACTTCTTCTGTGCTGTGGCTGTTCCATGAACTCATTTATAGAGTAGGTTCCTGGACAGAAACTGTATAGCTTCCTTAAAATCAAAATCTAAGGAAAAATGAGCAAGATAAACATAACACTGACAGATGCTTTGGGAACAAGCTAATGCATCATCTGTCTCTGTCTAGGCCACTTCATCTTGGGCAGGGACTGTGATATTTTTTATGGGATTAGAGCCATAGAGGGCATTCACTTTTCAGCATCATCTTTCCCTTCTTCCTGCTGATCCCCTTGTGCCATCTTTGAAGGGTGTTGTGAAGAGACACAGGCAGTCAAGGGAGACAAAGGACAAAGAATAAACAAATGTCCTTGTGCTTTCCTATTACTTTTTTTTTTGCATCCAAGACCATCCTACATGTAATTAGTCAATGTCCAGAGCAAAGTACTCCTGGGACTATTCAGTAGTATGAACATCTCTACAGTTAATTTCTGGAAAGAAGTTATTTTGTTATTGGTCAGCATCATTCCCTGACACTTGTACTTGGTCATCAGTTGTGCTCTTTTGTAAATAACTGTCCCCTTCTCAGAGGAGCCCCTTGGTCCACCCCATTATTAAACTTGTCTATGGATTTTTTTTTCCCAAGTTTGGTATTTGCAGTTCAAAGGCTCACCTCACCACCGTGAGGTCCATGTGTGTGGTATTCTTTTTTCACCTAGATGGATCAAAAAAGATATACTTTGTCTTTTAAGTCATGAAGAGGTCTGGAAGCTAGAAAACTCTGAATTGGAAAGATAATTTTTAGGAACCTCTTTATTTCCAAGGCTGAAAAAAGTAATGGAATTTGTGAGGCTCTCCATAGCAAAGCATGTCCTGTATAAATTTTTGTAGTCTCTGGCCACTGTGGAATGATTCTTTGTGATATACAGTATTCATTACTCCTGATAACAGAAACACACAAGTCAGGAAAGTTCTTTATCCTGTCAACCAAAGAGATAAAAAAATTATGCTTTTTATGAAACAATACAACAATAACAAAGAAAACCTGAGTTTTCATTAAAATCTCTTTATTTTACAGATATGGCCTCTGAATGACTTTGGATTTCTACGTGCAAGCCCTAATGGCCATAGATTTCTTGATGATTAAAAGATTTAAGTTACTGTTGACAGTTTTCATAATATTTTCTACTAAAATTAATGGAACTATTTTTGTTTAGAATAAACACAAGTATTACTTGACAAAAATGTCTCTTTCTGACATTACATCTAACTTGAAAGTGGGAAAGATACACTGCTGTCATCATCAAAAGTGACACACTGTGACTCACCAGGGGAAGCAGAGCAAGCCTCTGGATTTATTAGAAAGTTTTGGCTTTTTACTTCAAGCCAAGGTTAGCACTGTTCCCATGGGATAAAAAAGGTACCGTGCACTCCCTGTGTTGTGCCACAGCCTATCCCCAGATGAGCACGAGGTGTGGCCTGCCAGGGCTGGGACTGTATGCCCAGCAGGGGCAGAGCACAGCTTCCTGGTCAGCTTCTCACTGTGTGTTCAGGTCATGGAGAGGCTCAATTCAAAATGTGCTCCTGCTCCAAGCTGACGAGGTAATGTGGGTGCAGAGCCACTGGAACTGCTCCTCAGCACTGCGACAACCAGCCCCTTCCATCTGCAAGTCTCTGCCCCCTCTTTCCTAGGCTCAAGTCCTTGAGAGGATTTAATGAAGTTAAATATGTAGCTTATAAATAGAAAATGTTCTTTGTCCCATTACTGCACCTTGCTTTTCATTAGCTTCAAAGCATTCTTTGTCATCTGAGCTGTTAAAAGGATTTAACCTCAGGATGGGCCCAAGGTAGAGCTGATACAGACTGAAGCTGGAAGAAGCTACTCTGTTGTTTGCTGGGAAGGAAATGTTTAGATCACAAGATACATTCCAGTTGTACAGAACTCAGTGTTCTGGTTTGGAGGTTTTTAATAACCAGCTCTTTGGCTGCAGAAGGAAAAACCCCAATCCTCATGTCTGCAAAGCTGTGTCAGCAAAGGGGCACTTTTCATTTTTAAGCATCAAGGAACTTGTTCTTGTAGTGCCCCCCTTTTCTTTAACATGTTTCTTTAGTAGATGCTGTCACTTGTTTGTCCAGTCCTTTGAAAAGTTTGTAACACTTAATGTGCTTCATTGAAACAGTCATTGAAGGATCTCGATAACAAGTGAACATGTGTCACAACAAACCAAAGACACAGCTTTGGTTTCACTCTTGAAGACACTGTAATTCCCACCACATCGACATGAGAGAGTATAAAGTTGTTCATCTGCCAAAAAAGAAAACAAAAAAGCCTTCAGTGCTTGAGAAGAATCAAGAAGTTATTCTGGGTTTTCTTCACAAAGCTGCTCTTAGTAACAAATAACCTCTCACTGCTGGGTTTTAAATACCAGTACCTGTGCTACCGTTTGTAGCTCAAAAAATTATTGTACTCTTAAAATATTACACCAAACAACCAGGGTCAATGTAGTCTGTATCAAAAAAATCCTCACTAATAACAAGGTGCACATCACTAGAACAGACAGACATTAAAAGAAAGAACTTATGGGGTGTCATACATATCACAGATCAAGGATGCTTCCAGAACAGACTGCTAACCCAGGAAACAACACAGAAGAAAGGAAAGTACAGCAGATTTTTCTCTTCACAGCTTGAAAAAAAAATCAGCTATTCATCCCAAAAGCAAGTAAATGAGAAAAGTAAATAAATAACAGTGTCATATGAAAAAAAAACACCTGTATGGAAACAATCGTATTCTACCATCACAGAAAGAACAAGAAGATACACAAGAGATTTGGGAGGAATTTAATCACCCAATTATATTACAAGGGGTGATGTAGGTGAAAAGTGGTACTGCAGGTGGGGGTGAGGAGAAGAGATGAAGGTGGAATGTAAAACAAGTGTCACAGAAAGTTAAGGCCCAATTCAGATCATCTCAGAGAGCAAAACAGCTTTATCTGAGGAAATGCAGAAAAAGAATTTACAGTAAGACAACAATGGTGTAAGATGCAGAAAAAATAGAAAACATTTGCAATGACAATGAAAGGCACTAGGAACCAGTGGCAAGGCACTCATACCTTCATTCCAGGACATATCCTCAAGATAAATTTGGGCATGAAGTGGCCATTCTTTTGTCAGGTTATCTCCTATAAAGCAAACATGTCAGATGTTGAATCCTGTCAACATACAGCTCCTTATTTCTGACAAAATAATAGTTTTATATAACTAGAAGTCAATCTGGTCCCTACCAGAGTCATAACCCAGACCACAGTATCTGTTAAAAATGCAATTCTCTAAAATTTCAGTTTCCATATATCTCCATAAGCTGAAAAATGTCCTCTTGTAGTCAGAAGTAAATGGTGACAATGTATTAATGAATTAAAACCCTGAAACCAGTCCTTTTGCACATCTCAATTACAGGAAATTAGGGGCAAACTTCTGTTTTGGTGTCAATGCCTTTCAAAAGCCTGGCTGTAACTACAATTCCACAAGCTGAAATGGTGGAATGTCTGCTTACCTGCACTTTTCACAAATGCATGGAATGGCTGAGGTCAGAAGGGACCTCTTCACCTAATCAAACTCTCCTGCACTGGCATGGGCATCTGGAAAGAGTTGCCCAGGATGGACCACATCCAGTTGGATTTTAAACATCTTCACAGAGTGAGACCCCACAATCTCTCTCAGGCAACTCATTCATCTCTAGAAAGGAGAAGCCAAATAAAAATCTCCCAATAAGCACCAAGAGAGTGTTATGTGTGAGAACACCACTGAGATCCCTGCAAAAAGATACTCCTTACAAAAGATAAATGAAAAACACTTGTAGGGGAAGACTAGTCCAAGTGTTCTTTTATGATAAAAGTCAGTACAGAAAGAAGGTCAGTTCTGGCCTGCACCTGTGAGATCTGCCATTTGTTCTCCTAGATTCTTCCAACATTGAATACAGCATGAAATTCAAAGTGTACAGTACAACTGAGAGCACCAAATGCAAAGTATGCAATACCAGTTGGGTTTTTTTCCATTTAACAGCACATTTTGGATTTACAGAGTTCACACCAAGTTCTTTAGCCTGATAATGTGACATCTTATCAACAAAGTTACAACTGAAGCCATTAAAAGGTAGTATATAAAAAGTAAAAAAAGACATAAACCCCTTACAACTTAGCAACACAAAACATCCCCGCTGCTGCCTGAAACCTGAAAATTCCAACTCCTTAAATGCTGTATTTTAAAGAACAAGAAATGCCTGAAAGCTGATCTTCAGCACATGCACAGAATGCCTTAAATTTGGCAAGGCTCAGGAGCTTAGTGCTTGTTTAAGATTTAAATTATTTGTTATCGAGTCCTTCTAGTGGACTGGTGAGTTTTTAAGCCCATTTATAGTTTAATATCATCAAGCTTTCTAGAGCATGTAGGCTTTTCTATGAGGAGTTGGCAGTGAAATAATCTCTTATTCCAGAACTACTTATCGAGCACTTGCTGAAAAAGTCAGAGGCCCAGATGATGTTATTTTAATTCCCAAGAGATTGTCCCACCATATCATTACATTGTAGGGTATTCTAAATGGTTACCAGCTCCTTCTGTGTGACTGCTCTGGGCTGGAAAGTACAGCTAAGGGACTTTGCAGCCCAGAAAAACTGCCCATCTCCAACTTGGATACTGGAGTATTTCCTTCTTTATCACCAAAAACTTGTGATCTTTATCACCAAAACAAAAAGACTGTTTTACTTTCAACTGAAATGTACATTTTATATATAGCATCACCAG
This sequence comes from Calyptomena viridis, assembly GCA_013390005.1. NCBI lineage: Eukaryota > Metazoa > Chordata > Aves > Passeriformes > Eurylaimidae > Calyptomena > Calyptomena viridis. Next base: position 47,519 of record WEIV01000930.1, read on the forward strand.
CCAGTCGATCTAAATTAGTTTTAATGGTGATTAAAACAAATCAAAACACTGAAAATACTGACAGAATCAGTACAGCCTCTTTGAAGCTACCTTCAACTACATATATAATACTACACCTATTCTGTAATGAGAAGGTCACAATGAAAATAAAATTAACCCACTCAGACACAATACTTTACTGCTGTCAAAAGAAAAGGAAAAAAGCAGGACTGTAATGATGAAAGAAAACTAAAAGATACACCAGTTATATGGAGTAACAACGTTTTCCTTACACCTGATCAGGTCTCCCCTCAGTGTGATACTCAAGTCCTGGGGGCATCAGGCAAAGCATCACCAGCCAGTCGAGGGAGGGGATTGTCCCACTCTGCTCTGACCTGGGGTGGCCTCACCTTGAATATTGTGGCAGTTTTGGCCATCAAAATCTTAGAAAGATATTGAGGTATTGGAGTGTCCAAAGGAGGGCAGTGAAGATGGGGAAGGGCCTCGAGAGGAAGCGTGTGAGGAGTGGCTGAGGTCACTTGGTGTGTTCAGCCTGGAGGAGACTGAGGGGAGACCTCACTGCAGTCACAACTTCCTTGTGAGGGGAAGAGGAGGGGCAGGCACTGAGCTCTTCACTCTGTGACCAGTGACAGGACTTGAGGAAACAGCATAAAGCTGAGTCAGGGAAGGTTTAGGTTGGATATTAGAAAAAGTTTCTTCACCCAGAGGGTGACTGGGCACTGAACAGGCTCCCCAGGGAAGGGGTCACAGCCCCAAGCCTGACAGAACTCAAGAAGCATTTGGATGACACTCTCAGGCACATGGTGTGACTCTTGGGGATGGTCCTGGGCAGGGCCAGGAGTTGGACTGAATGATCCTGATGGGTCTCTTCCAACTCTGCACACTCTATGATTCTATCAAGTTTGAAAGTCTTACTGGTTATCTCAAAAGATACAAATTTTCTATCAGTACTCCTGACCTCACACATAATCCAGTGACTGCTCATGTCAGGCAGTTTTACACACTGCATTTATTTGCTTGTCTGGTTCAAGTAGGAGAAACACATTTTTCAGATTTGAACAAACCTTTTCCATTTTCTAGTTCTACTAAATACATTACCCAATCTAATACACCTTAATACAGTAAAACCAGATGTAGCCACTTAAAAACAAAAGCACAGCCCAGTATGACTTTGGGGAGCTCACAAGCAGAACATCCAATCTAACGGCTCTCACAGTGACTCGTATTTCCTGTGCCCTTCCTTATTTCATCCCCATCACTGTTCTTACAACCATGACTCCTTCATTAGTGGTTCTCTGCAGTAAACTGGTGTCCCATTTTCACTTCCTTGCCAGAGATGGTTGAGACTGGCATTGCCACCAGTACTGAGTTATGTGGTTGACTTACATGTGACATCAGCTCAGGCTGTAGAACTCTGTGTAGAGAGTTGTACTTTCTGAAACACATCCCTGAACATACAGAGGAAAACGGGAAGACCTGATCATCTACCATAACTTGTGAAACAAATTTCAATTCACCAGCAGTCCTGCCTGGCTTTGCCATCTATTGGATTTGTCTGACAACAAGAGGTGAAAGGATTCTGCAGCTCCATTGTCTCAAGTGCAGGATCTAAGAAAACACTGGCAGGCTCATCAGAGAGGTTTATGAGCCTGCAATTCAAAGAGATTAAAAGGAAAAATCTACTGAGATTCTTTCAGCTACAGAACAACATTAAATAACTATTAGCAGCTTGGTTCAGTAAAGCTTTACTAGAGCCCTTGCTGGGTCATTCAGAAATTGTAAAAGAGGAAAGGTATTTAAGTTTCACTTGAGGATACAATAAATATTTCTTGGGCTATTTGAGGCTGAGTTTTAGGGAAAGGGTTGCAAGCAGTAAATGGAAATTTAACCCTTTTAACAGTTTATGGTAATAGTAAAAATAGTCATAATACTTGAAAGATTTTTCCTGGCTCTTTATCAGGCATATACTCTTAGGATTGATTTTGTTTTCCAAACCAAACACATAATCAAAACAAGTTCAAGATAAGTATTTTCAGTCAAATACTGTTTGTAGTATCTACTCAGCATCAAAATCATCACAGTACCCAAAACCTGGATGTTTTCAGAAGTTAATTTTTTCTAGCAGGCTTTTCAGTTTTTAAACTAAATTTAAATCTTTTGACTTAATTCGAAACAATCACACTTACTTTGAAATTATAATAAAGTCATGTGTTAAGAATTTTCATAACAAAAAGATATGTTTGTTATAAAAACAGCAAAAAAATATTGCTTCACTTGTAGCAGATGAGGTCTAACTCCAGGAGTTAAAAGGCTTGTGCTCAAGCTGGGGGTCTACAGCCACAAAATCCATGTCTGGAGAAGGAATATGCACTTCTGTCACTTACAGAGGATAGCCTGGCACACTTAAAAACCACTGGTATTGCCAGTGAAGGCTGGATTAGTGACCAGATACTATAAGATGAGCCATTTTAGGCTAACTACAAACTTTTTGTTGTGCCTTGCTGCCTAACAGAAAGATACAGAGAGGATGGAACCAGACTCATTCTTAGATGCAACTGGCGCCAGCTGGAACACTGGCAATTCCAGCTAGAGCCTGCAATTGCTTATGCCTAAGAAATGACCCAAGGACAAAAGGTATATTACACTGGAATGTTACTTATGTATGAAAATTGCATCTACAATAATTTTCTAAGAGTGCAATTTAAAAATTGAAAAACCAAAGGAGGTACATGCTGAGATGTGAAAACTCCTCCTGATTACACCCCCACCCTATAAACCCTTGGAGCCCACAGAAAACATGGAGAGGGATTTTTTACAAGGGCAGGTAGTGACAGGACACGGGGGAATGGCTTTAAACTGACAGAGAGTAGGTTTACATTAGATATTAGGAAAAAAATCTTTGCTGTGAGGGTTGCTCAGGGAAGTTGTGGATGCCCCATCCCTGGAAGTGTTCAAGGTCAGGCTGGATGGGGTTCTGAGCAACCTGGTCCAGTGGAAGATGTCCCTGCTCATGTCAGGGGGGTTGGAACCAGATGATCTTTAAGGTCCCTTCCAGTCCTAACCATTCTATGACTCTATGACTTATGGACATCTGTGTCCATCATCATGTGAAAACATACTATCCTTGTTAGAACCTCACTAAAGTCATACAGGGAAAAAACCCTAGATTCTTCAGTTTTTCCACCCCAAAATCACAAAGCAACTGGTTTTAGTGTCAGTCCCATTACTAGCTCATTTGCTATATTTATCATAAGAAATTAATCTAAGTCACTGTCATGGTTTCTATATGACACCACTTTTATCACAGGACATGGGAGCTGGGAGGGGTGGAGCGGTGGTGAGGGAACACCCTGGTTTTGGGGGTTGGTGTGGGGGAGACCTGCCCTTTCTGCCACAGCTTTGGCTGGTTTGAGGTTTGGTTTTTCTGCTCTGAGGGTGTTCCAACACTGGAACAGCCTGCCCAGAGCAGCTTGAGAATCTCCATCCCTGGAGACACTAAAAACTAGGCTGGAGAAGGTCTGAGCAGCTGTCTTATGTGGACTTGCTTTAAGTAGGAGATTGATCTAGGTGACCTATGAAGGTCTCTTGCAGCCTACATGATTCTCTGGTTCTGTGAGAAGTTTTTCTTCTTTCCAACTATGTCATGAGAGCATGAACTTCCAGGATTCAGATGACTCCTACTATGAAAACTATAAAACAGGTTTTTTCCAAGCTAAGCTCACTGAAAATTTTTTGGTAATTATTATGTCAAGCTTGATTTTAACTGCATCTTCATCTTTTTTAAATGGGATCCTGGACAAAGAATGCAAAAATCTGAGAAGAAAATCTGTTGGGAAAAAAAAAATCCATTCTTAACAGATAAATTGTTATGCAGCTTTTCTTCCAGCCTTCAAATTTTACATAGGGACTGTAAGCCAAAGATTTCACATTAACCAAAGTTATTTTTAGATGACAAAACAACGCATTGGAAAAATTTTCACTAAACATGAAAAAAGCCAGTGCTTGTAAGATTTCCAGATCAGAAAAGCTTGGGTAAGTATTTGAGAGAAACCTCTAAACAGTTTGTGTTTTGCCCCTTCCCCTTTAATACCATGGCCTGAAGGCACAAAAAGTTAGGAGATTATTGGGACACCTTCAGAGAAAAGCAGTATTAAGACATAAAAGCACATTCACTGTTATTCTCAATAATTCAAACAAACAGAAAATTAAAACCACAGAGCCCCACAATTTCAGCCTCTTGGAACTTCCCTGGCTACTGAATTTCTGAGCCAAATAACTGAGATTTAGTTAGTACAGTACAAGAAGGTACATACAAATAAACAGTCAGTGAAATGGGAAAAGACTACAGTGCAAGGGGCTTCTTGCTGATGGGCAGCCCCACACACACTGGCACCCTTCAGATCCTGCTTCCTAGGCTTTCTTTGCATCTTACTAACTTGCTGTATTATCTCTCTCATCACTATTCCCCTTAGCTGCTGTCTCAATTCCTTTGTTCCTGTGAGCTTTTATGGCAGTGTCTACGAATTTGTCTAGAATCATGACTTCAGAAGCAGCTTGACAGGCATTCAAAGAAGTAGAATTTATTTCACCATCATTTTGCTGCCAGGGAACATGCTGGAAAGAATGCAGTGACACTGCACATGTATGTTACGTGTGGCTCACTTTGAAACACTGGGTCCCCTGTGAATGGCACCCTCTGTATTTAAACCCATCTGTCCCCATTACCTGTGAAAATAAAGGCACAATTTGTTTCCTTATTTACTATGTCTATTATACACAATTTTGATGTGGCTTTTTGAACAGCTCATCTGGATGCAAAAGAATCTCAGAAAATATAGATACTCTTCAAATTACTGTAGAATAAGTTTTGTCAAAACTAATTTATAGCAATGTCCTTAAATTCCAAGGGAAAACTAACTGATTAAATCTTGATGTAGCTCTACTGCAGTGGATTAACCTGACCCAAGCAAAATGTAACTTCATGGCTTGGATTTAAGGCTTTAGGTAAAACTCACTAGATACAGAAAAGAGTCCTAACTTAATCTCCAATTTCTTTCTGGTGCAGGTACAATTTGTGAAAATAGAAGACACAGCCAATATTACAATGCAGAGAGTAAAATAAGATGAGAGTATTGGGCAGCAGGAATTCCTGTCCTGGCATCACATTCAGGCATTTAAAAAACCGAGATGCAAAATTTATCTAAGACTGACTGTAATACTGTTTATGTAACAAATTAACACAAGATCAGATTTTTTTCGTTCTTCTAAAATATTTATTCAACAACTGTTTTCACCCCTCCCCCCTCTTTTCCCAAACCCACATAAAGTCTGAAATACAAGATTACTTAACCAGCGAATTCATACTGTGTATATACAATTATGTATCACTCTCTTTATCCTGCAGTGATGCATATCTGCCAGAATGACTACGTCTTTGTCTCTCAAAGTTCTGGTATCCGCAGCGGCAGGGGAGTTAAAAATCAGCACAAGAGTGAAAGGTCTGATGGTGTGCCAATGTACAATGGCAGAGAATTCAATAACAAGCTGCAGAGACAGTGGGCTTTTATCAGACACATTCAGAAGTGGTGGTGGCTACACATCAATGCTGGACCAGAGTGTGTTACTGCAGAGTGCGACCGAGTGTTTTCCCCACAGGCAATACACTATTATTGACTCCCCCCATTAACATGTAGGGTGGATATACATTTATTGAAGGTTCTAATGGAAGGCTGAGGGACTCCTATCCTGAGGCCAGAGCAGAAAGACAGCCTATCACTTCATGTAATGGTAGCCCATGTGTGACAGACCTGACCTACATTTCCCCCCTTTCTTTCTCGCAACAGCCTGTCACTGTTTTAAGGAGCTATTTTCTGAGAGGTATAAAAAGAAATGCATGCTAGAGCTGCCCAGTTAATGTGTTATATTGGAATATTATTTATAAACCTGCTTTAAAAAGACTAGTTTAGACTACAGATGAATTATGAAAGCTACCATAACACATACACAACAAAAAAGAGCGAGTCCTAATGATTCTGAAGTCGTTATAAATACATAAACAAAGAACACAGGGTATAAATGGATTAATACTTATACCCAAGATGCTGCAACACAATGGAGTGTAAGACTTAAAATCAAGAACAACTAACGAAGCTACCTTAATAAGATAAAAAGGGCTAAGGTCTGCAATCAGCGTAAATTTCATAATAATTCAAACTATTAGGAATAATGCCCCCTAACGTTTTGTTGGAAGCAATTCAGTGGTTTCAGTAGCTAATGTATGTGTAGCACAAGCTATAAATAATGGATCCACGCTTGAAAGTAGGACAAGAGTGAAAGAAACATTTGGTTCAGCACTAAACAGCATTTTAAAACACCATCTAACTACCACTCCCGGACCCTGCTTATTTAAAGAGCTGCTGCCACTACAGCCCTCCTTGGCAGGAACCTACCACGCTGCTGCAGGTCATACTCTTTTTTTGTCTCCTCGTTCCCTAGAATTTTCCACGCTTGATCAATTTCGATGAACCGCTGCACGCGCTCCTCCACTTCTCCTGCTGGCACATCTGCCTCCTGTTTGTCTGGATGATACTGCCAATCAAATAATAAAAAAAAAGAGATAAAAAAGTTGAGGGGAGCGGAAGTGAGGAGGGTGGGAGAGGAGCAATCAATAATGCATTTGATAGTCAGTTAAAAGGACAGAGAAAAGGAGAAGGTCTGAGCGGAGGTGCCAAAGGAAGGGAGACGACGACGCTGGGCACGAGAGGAAACTGCCAATTTAATTAACCCACTGAAATGGCAACGGAACCACCGGTGGCACAAATGTCACCACGCGCACTGACGGCATTTTCTGGATAATTTGCTGATGGAATCATTGGTCTCATGGACAATTTACCTAGAGAGAGTGACTACCACAAACAGAAATAGGTACCTGCAGAGGACCGTGACATGGGAACAGGAGGAGGTGCTGGAGGTGCTGGGAGCTCTCATAGTACTACACAGAGCTGATTTAAACACAACCACCAGGGTCTAGTTAAGGCTGTTACAGATAAACTGAATGCTGTGTTACACGTGCCTACCTTCTTTTAAGATTTAAATGGCAAAATAAATACACCATCAAATATAATTTATATTACACATAATTTTACTTTTTAAAATATGCCTCAACATCTTTAATTTCTTCCAGATCAGTGAATCAGCCCTTCCAAATATTTAAAGTCATGGATCACTGGCTACAGAATTGTGCCATTTTAGTTAAGAAATGGTTATTCAAGGACGTGGCTGGAAGAAGTCCCACATTAAATAGCCAATAATTAAAATGGTAACATGTTTTCTTGATCATTTGTTATTAGCAGAGCATTCTGACTTGTAGTTCAAACATCTATTGAAAAGGAACCCTCCAAGCTCCATCTTCCTGTAGCTTTAACTCATCTCCAATAATGTCTTTTTTCTAATACTTTAAATTGCTCAGTATAAGTGATGGACTAACAGGAAACAGCATTTACAATGAGAAAGTTGCAATATAACCAGAGCTATCAGCTGATAACTGTGTCATAAACCAAGATATTCTGGATCTGTAACTCCCCTTTATACTAACACCAGTTGGGGCACAGAAAGGTGCAGCAGATTTTAAGACTCAGAACACCTGTTCTACAAGTGTTTAAGCAGATTTCTGATTAACTGAATCTGTTTTAGATCTAATTGATTTTGTAAAGGAAAGAAAAAAGTATTAATATCATGTGTGCTTGATAAAATCCAAACTGTAAACAGACCACTTCTCCTGGAGTCTCTTTGTTCACCGAGGTCTCTCTCATTTTGCAGTGATGGATGTTCCCCACATAAATCCTTTGTGTAACAACAGAATGTGTATATGTGCAAAATATCAAGCTCTGACCTCCAATTGTTTCATCAGTATTTTCCCACACACAGATAGATGTACCTGCAAGCTCAAGAACAAGTACAAAGTCTGTACACAGATGTGTATTTTTGTTCCACCATGAGTAAACGCACTTGAAGTCCCCTCTGCATTCAAGACCGAGAACCACCTCGCACTTGCTGAAAATATGGCAGAGGCACCTTTGTGATCCATAAAAATTCACCCCTTAGAGATCCCTTTTCTAGCTCCCCAGCTGAAGATGACAACATTCTAAGGCACAAACAAAACTAAAAAATTTTGGTCATTCCATTTCTTCACTGTATTCTGAACAGATACTTGTTAGATGTTTGGACTGGCCACAAAGACCACACCTTCTCAAATCAGTTTCTTACAAACACAAGGAAACATTACTGACTAATTGCCCAAAGCAGAACTAGGAATACTGGCTTCTCTCTTTCCTAGAATGTTGAGCCAACACTCCCACAAAATTGGTCACACTTTTCCTTTGCTGTACCAAAACCTTTCCTGACTGAAAAACAATTCTGGACTATACTGCAAGGAAACAGTAAAATACAGTAAGCCACAAATGTCACACAAATACTTTGGAAGCATAATAATCAATGCAGAAAATACTACTCTGTTCATTTCTTGAATAATGCAGAAAATTCATTATTCTTCAGGTTTATCATTTAGCTTTTAACTCCTTTCCTATAGATTTGGAAAATTTAATAGCTGTAGCATATACAATTCTTATCTTAGACTACAGTTTCATGCAACTAGTATCAACTACATTGTAGAGGACCTATTAATTAAAACATATCTCTACCCATATCTATTTCTCTCCACTGTGGTCTCCATGGTTTCTAAACTTATTTGCTCCTTCTTCTGTTGGGCTTTTTCCTCTATTACCATCTAATACCTTTAGCAAACTACATCTCTACACGAAGAAAAATCCTCAAACCTCAGCTCTTTAGTCCTTTTTTTTTTAATCCCAGTGACACCGTTTCATCTGAATTTGTTATGTACCTGTTCTTATTGACTCTCTTTTCCTACCGTCCAGTTTGCTTATCAAAATCCAAGAATACTAGCAAAAATCCACTCTTGATTTAACTGCCCATGCCCTTCTCTTCCCTCTCCAAGACAACAAACAAGGTGTCCTCCTCTCTCCAGCTGTTTTAGACCCTGCTCAGCCAGCAGAGGACATCATCTCAATGTAGCTGAAGTCCAGAGGGAGTACACAAATGTCCTCTGTCATCACTTCAGACGTGAATCCACCACACTCTTTTTCGGTACCTTCCCTCACTCTTGGTTACCGTGTTCTTGCTTCTGATCCTGCTCCCTCTCCAGCATAACCCCCAGAGGAGCTGCCTCAGAGCCAGAGGTTTGGTTTCATTGTGAGGAAGGTGAAATATGATGGATGCTTCTGGTGTCCTCTTTTCCCACTCAGCCTTATTGCTGGGGTTAATCTCGGCTGCAACCACGTCCAAGCTCCCTAATGAAAACAGACAGGTCTGTTTTCTACTCGACCTGAGCTCAGGTCTGAACTATGGCTCATCTCTCCCTCCATGCATCCAGTTCTCAGTTTTTACTCCAAATGTTACAGCCCCTCCATGTCTCCAGCATCACTTCTCAAGATCTGTGTGAGTTATTTTCATGTCATTCGTACCCACCAACCCTCAGCCATACTACTGGACATATTTAAATCTTTCCAGCTGCATATGTGTAACCAGTTTAAGCAGCAATACTTCCATAAAAATAGCTTTTTGCTGAGCACTCAGCCTGATTACTGTGTTCAAAAGTAATTTTTACTAACACGTTACCTTTTAAAAGGACTTTATAAAAGATCTCTTCCCAAGTCCAGCAGAGGAAAGAGAAAAGGAAGAAGGTTGGACATATATGTCCAACCTATTTTTCCTTCATTACACCCGTACTAGAAGTAATTTGCTAACTTCCTTCCATTTCTAAAGACTGTCTGGAATTTATATCACTTTACAGCATATGATGCTTTGCAGTAACTGTTAATGTTAAAAAATAAACCAATTGATCATGGAATATATTAGTTCATCTGTTAACTATAAAAAATTACCTTACACATACGTGTGACACTACTGCTCATTCTCCCAGATATTTATCTTGAACATCACATTGTCACAGTATTTCTTGAGCACTCTAGTTCTTGGCAAAAGAGTTAATTCAAAAACAATTTCGTAGGGTTTTCAATTGCTTTAGTTTTTGAAATGGCTAAAAAAATTTGAAAACGCATGAACCTTGAAGTCCAAAGCTCAAATGAAAAACATACTTTAAACACTATCTGTGGGAGACTTGGTGAAATGTTTACAGGGAAACAAGAAAGCAGACTAACATAACCTTCACCTCACGCCCTTTTCAGTTACAGTATCATTATTACACCTGTATAAAACAACTGTATTCAACTGTCTCATTTTTAATACACATCAGACTGTACTTTTCAGCAGGTTGGACACAGTGACAAACAATATATCACCTGGCAAACATGCTCTGAAACACAGATACAGGTTCAGTTCATAGTTCTATAAGTAACCAAAAATTTAGACATTTTTAATGGAAAAATTTTAGGTAAATTAATTGTAGTTCATTATTTTCATCTATTACCTTTGATACCTGCTACAGAAAAAAGAACAAGCAAGTAAACAAACCTTTTCTGTCTCAGAAAAAAAGGTGTTAATGCTGTTGTGTTCACCAAATAATTAAGTGTAAATTGTGAAAATTCCTTCTGTTCCAAAATCTGTTTCATTTATTATATTCTTATTTGTATATTGTACCACACAATTAGGTTTTCACCCACAGAGTTTGCGTAAGAATTTCAAACACACTCCAGCACATTCCACTGCTACACTCTGAATTTCTGTCTACTTTATACTCCACAAGTTTGGACCCTTCTGCACTTAAGGAATTGCAAAATCAACGCCTGGACTTTAATTCCTGGAAGTTAATATGAGCATTTAGTCAATAGCTGCAATAGCATTACAGCTCAGTAATGCATCACCAGACCCCAAGAACTCTCACGGCACAGGAGGAGAAGTGGCTGAGCTTTGGTTGAGCAGAACAAGCCCCGCAGTGACACACGAGGGTCCCCGTCCTCCCGGCACTTGTGTGAGCTCCTTAACTTCATGCAGTAAATCTAACAGGGTTGACTGATTTTAATCAAATTCAAATTAGCAAGCAGAAACCCTCTAGTTAAATCAACTTAATGTACATTTCATACTGGTGCTCACGAATTTATTTTTCAAAAGACGTTTACAACACCCAGTGAGAATCAACTTAGTTATTGGGAGAGGAGGGGTGAAGCACAGGCAGAAGGTTTACACTGAATTTGTAAGCTCTTGCTAAACTGTGGAATACACAATAACTAAAATGCTTAATACAGTCAAACTTTTACTCCTAACTACTTTTCCACACGCCAAACTGAAAAGGCTGATTACTTAGAAAAGGGTAAAAGTACCAACCCTTCTCATTATTACTTAATAGATTACCATGGCTATTTTGCCTTGTGTATAAAGGTATTTGCTTTAAAAAACAAAGATGTACCATATCCCTTATTCCACACATCAAACCAGGAGGCTCTATTGTCTATTAGAAATAACCACTACTGCCTCCAAATTTTTAACTTATGGAAAAGTTAGATATTAAGACTTTCACCTAAGACTATGTAGGTCATGGATAACTGCAAAAAACTTCTCCCTGCTGCAATTACATGGCTTTTAAGTAAACTGTAATGTAAACTATTTTTTCTGACTGAGGAAACTGAAGGGAGATCAGCTTTAATTTTTTTCCAGGACAGAATTAAGCAATGCTCTCCACTTTCTACAGCTTTGTCTTTCCTACTTTACAATATTTTATGCAAAGCTGTCAAGTGTTTTCAGAAATCTTCAGCAGAAAATAAAAAGTAATATAAAAAGGATGAACCACATGTGACTGCATTAAATCCTTGATCTTCTCTCCTGAGACAATTGTTTTGGAGAAATAGTTTCAGACTTTTAAATTTTTATTATACATCTTTTAGATTGCATTCCCCTCTACCCCCCATAAGGGAAACTATTATTAAGGTTCTAAAATTCTAAAGTAAAGACAGGCATAGAACAATGATGAAACCACCAGAGCTCAAAAATGCTAAAGTCAGCTTGTTCTGGACTTACTATCATGAGTCATAAAGTAACCATTAAGTAGTCAGTATTACCAACACTTACAGCATAGTGAATTTCTAAATGATAATTTCTAAATGATCTGATTTATTAACGATTTTTAACTCTGAAATCATCCAGAGTTTCCTGGAATCACCTTTAGATTCCAAAAGTTTAGACAAGTCTTGGATTCCTGTTATTTTCCATAGGGGATGTATGCCTATGTGCAAATAAGGGATGTCTAAAGCTGGACATGTGCTCTATCCTCCTGAGTAAATTAAGTGGTAGGATTTTCACAGAGAATTACTCAGATGCATCCAAGTAGTTGTGCTTTTGAAGGAACTACACCTAATGACTAAATCTAAGCTTTAAATAAGAGTATATGATAGAATATTAACATCTCAACTTAGTATCTCAGCATCCTTCTCCTTTTCTCCATGTTAGGCATATAGTAGTAGCTACAATAGTTTTTTAGCTTGACAGTATTTTCTCCATGTAATGCAGCTAGGATTTCCAGCCAAGTACTAATTACCTCTTTTTTTTTTAAATTATAGAAGTAACTGGAAGACCCAGTGTCCACAATCTACACGACAACACCTCCTAGATTTTGTGAAAAGATGTGTGTTTATATAAAAAAATAAGCACTGCTGAAAGACTTTCAGTAATGGTCGGGGGAGAGAAATTCAACACAAACTTTACACATTTGGTGAAGGATGAAAAAACTGAATTAAAATTGCAAACAGAAGAGGCAAAAGTCATGAAACTGGTATGCAAAGGGTTGGTTGGACTGACATTGCAAAAGTGAAAGTTGCCAAGGACAAGCATCCAATAGTATGAGACAACAGCAGGACACAGCACTGACCCTGACAGGAGAGCTGGGGGAGTGACAGCAAGTGGCCCAAGAGCTGGATACTCTGCTGATTGGAAAAGAATGAGGAGGGGGAATTAAAGAGCATTGGGAATCATTGGAAGCAGCTGGATGAAGAGGGAAACCCAAGCCATTATTTTCCAACCACATTGCAGGGCTCATGGCTGGGAATCCAACAGAATGAAACTTTTATTCCTTACAGGAATTGCACAGATTAATAACAAGCACTTTTATAAATCGCATTATCAGTATTTGGGGATCGAATCTATTTATTCTTGTATCAAAGCTTAATATTGAACAGGCAATATATTCCAATTTGAGAATCAGAACTCTCCCTCAGAGTCGACATATGACAATTTGGTTAATAAGTCTAAACTGTTATTTTATTTATAACACACTATAATATTAAAAAAAGTTAACACTTTTTCAAAGATAAAATGTGCCTAAGCAAGAACAGAAAGCCTAATGCAAACAGTCTTGGTCTCTACAAAGTTCAGCAATGAACAAGCGTGTTGCACTAAGACAAAATGCACAAACCATTACCTTGTAATATAATGAAATGCATCCTTTTAACAAGGCAACAAGATCAAAATGCAGAAGATAACATGAACATAAAAATATCAAAATTGGAAACTATGTTTAAAAACATTTCTCATGCTTTATCCAACATTTATACATTATCAACTGTAATTGGTATTATCTACAGGTTAAGCTAATAAAGTGAGGACAAGAACTGTCAAGTGTTCTCATCTGACAGGAGCATTCATAGGTCCATATAGATCTGTCTGTAGACTACAGAGCTCATCACAACACTTCACGTCATATTAAAAAGAGGCTGCAAGACAGTCAACATTAAGAAGAAAAATATTAACCAGCTATTTCCTATTTAACTTCCAATTCAGTCTGAATTCTTGTTACATTTCCCTGCCTTGGGAAAAACAAAAAAAAAAAAAAAAAAGAGAAAACAGAGTAAATTTAATGCCAAGCTGTTCTTCAGAGGAAACTCCTTTGCCCCTGCTTACAATATATGTAGTAAATACCAGTTTTTGCTGGGACTTGCCAATAAATCTCACCCTTTGACATAGTGTCTGTTCATACTCAGTTTTTGGCCGCTCTGCCACAAATGCCAACAAAGGGACCAATTAATGAAAACTTTCTTGATACATTCCCAGTGGATGAATGTCTGCCTTGCAGAAGGTACCTTGACAACATTCATCTCACACAGGCCAAATGGTTGCTCTGTGGTAGCAATTAAGACACCACCAGCCTTGGCGAGATTTAAACCAACAACCAAATCTGTGCAGATCGGAACAAATGCTCATAGAAATCTGGAGAAATTAACTGCTAAACAAGGGCTGGACTGGGTCATAAAACTGCATCCATTTCCCTAGTTATTTACAGACCACGAGGACACATTTTTGTAAGAAAGCAAGTACAATTCCTGAAAAAAAATTCCTTAAACTGGCCACATGACCACACAGCTGCATCTATAAATATCTAAGAAATCAACAACTATTCTAAATAATTTCAAAAATCAAAATAGTACAGTAGGCTGACACTCTCTGTATTTGTATTCAATTTCTCTTTCTCTCGCCACAAAAAGCCAGTGTTCAGTCTTCATCTTCCCATAGCTTCAGAATCAAGTCTAGACAATTAAGCTTAGGGGGGCATTCCTCCTCTTTCTAAACTTACATTTGGAAATAGAAGAGTTTTACTGCTTTGATCCAGAAGTGCCTGTCTGAAAGTCTCTTACTGCAAACTCTGAGCATGAGAGGTTCGTGTGGCAGCTGGTGGAAGAGCCCGGCCTCCACTGCCAAGCTCACACTGATGCAGGGCACCCACCCCAAAATCTCTGCCCTGGGCCAGTTTAAAGTGAAGCTGGTCCAGGCCCCAGACCTCAGGAACAAGGAATTCTGCTTCTATTAGTCTCAGGGCTCAACAAACTTATGTTTAAAACTATCCAAGACATTAAACTTCTGCATCTGAAATACAGTGGCTAAGCTTAACATGGTGGGGAACAGTGGGCTCCCCTCACCACCACACACCCCAGCAAAACTGCACATGTCCAGGTCTAAACTATCATTAAGAGCAAGATTTTCAATCAAATTCTGCAATACATCTTGAAAGTTCCAGACCAGTTGATAAAGCACCAACATGCTGGACACAGGATGAAAAAAGAACCATATAATGCAGTTATATACTCCAAGAGCTATATAATTACATTTAAAGGTAACACTTTGGCTAATTTTACATATATTGTCACACTGAATACTTCAAGCAACAAATCCCTATCAGCATGTAATAGCACTAACACACATATCTGGTATCACCCATGCCATGTCTATGTCAGCCATATCTGAGCAACCAAGCACAATGCCTCCAAATGATCATTTATTCTGGTTATGGGCACGAAATACAGATCAGAATCCATGCACAATGGCTGCTGTGCTTTAGGGCTGAACTCCTGCAGAATCCACTCTGTGATGGATTTTAAATCAGAACGCAGTCCAAATCATAAATTCATTTATTAAATTTGAAATTTGAATTTTTGGCTACTGAAATTTAAGAAAAGCGTGTTTTAGCCACCCGTGATGATCAAGGAAAAAGGTGACAAACATGCCCTCGGCCCTCACCCTGTGGCACTCACTGTAAGGTCACAGAAAGAAGCCATTTTCCAACTTCACCAGCTGAACTCATAAAATTAATGCAGAGTGAAAAACTACACTATTTTACCAAAAAAAAAAAAGGTCAGTAAAAGTATTCTGAAACAGGAAGTGGTTTATTTCAGTAAAACAAATAAGATTAAATAAGAGAAACTGAGTTAATTTTGAAAAAAAAAAATCTTTGTTTTAAAAATGTAAACATTAAAATTCTATCACTGGATAAAGGAGAATTCCTGGATGAAAAGTATGAATTACTTAGCAATATATTTATACAAATGAACAGAAAAAATCCACTCCCTACCAGCAACTAAATAATTCCGGCATACTACCTTGCTAGATCCAAAGTGCTCTTCAATTCAGAAGGACTTAAGTTTCAACTGAAAAACTCACTCTCAAACACTACAATGTAATTGAAGACCAGTTAGGGTGGAGCCTTAGAATACTGTGGGGTTGCTCTTAGAATGATTTTCTTCACCATTTTATCACATGAGCCATCAGGAAATCTTACTGTCCTAGTATTTCCCTCTTACTACTCAAAAAACCATGAGGAAAAAAAAATACGATTTTATTTAAACAAAACAACAACTCTTTGTAGACCACTTCTTATATTAAAAAAGAACTAAGCAAACAAAAGAGCAAGGCTTGTACAAAACACAGGGTTGATAATTTGGTATGTGCTCCTTCTATGAAGAATTAAGTATCCCCAGCTTTCCCCAAGCTTGCAGTGAAAAGTGAAATATTTCAGTGATGAAGATTTCCTTGCCTGGCTTTTCCACAGGCCTATTTTGCATATAAAGGTCTTGTCTAGTTGCCACCCTGAAGCAACATCAAGCTCTGGGCTCTGTGGCCTACATGGTCCATCAGGTACTAATTAGAAAGCATGTTCTGTCAACACTTTCTTGCTCTTCTTCTATTAACTGATCATCCTGCCCAATTAATACAATGCAACACCAGTTCCGAAATCCTTGAGATTCTTTACCTGTGAGAAACAAGGATGAAGGGAAAAAACACCCTCCAAAAGGGTCACAAGGTAACTGCACTTGTCCAAAATCTGGAGTGACAATAACACCACAATAACCACAAAGTTAATTATCTTCTGACCAACATTCTCTTGAGCTAAGCTTGTATTTTATCTAACAATGAAGAGTAAACACAAGCAAAAAACCCCTCAAAACCTACTTCATCTAACAGGTTATATTAAATTTAAAAATAGTAACAGCTTATCAAAAAGTAAAGGCTGCAAAAATAAACTCATTTGGCCATTAACAGCCCATTTATCATCCGAGTATTTGAGGTTAATGTTACCACTGTTAGATACTATGGACCAGAAAAGAAGTCATGAATACTGTGAACGTACTATAGCATGCTAATCCCACCTATGCATACAAGAGTCCAAACACCTGCCCTTACAGTCACATACCATCAAAACAACCATAAATCAGCATTTTATAAAAACTAAAAGAAATAAAATACACGTTTTCTCCATTTATGACACTGCACTAAAGGATAAAAACCAAACGACACCGCAGCTGCCAAATACAACACGCTACTGCCACCTAATGCTTACCCGGTTACAGCCAAACATGTCCTTGTTCCTCTGCACTTCACCAAAAACCGAGACCAAACCAAGGCAACAACTTTAGTACCGTTTTTAAAGATTTGCTTCCAATTTCGTCCCCCACAGTCTTTCCGAATTGAACTGCTGCGATCACATCCTTTCTTGTACACAAAGACTGTAACAGGCAAGATGTGGACTAAACATGGGACTCCTATTTCATCTGCAGAAATACCAGGGATGTAACACATGCATTTCAGGAGGATACTCACAGTAAGAAGTGACATTCACTAGGTCGGGTTCCACACTCGGGTGTGTTTTTGTAGTTTTTGTAAGCTCTCCCCTCTTAACCAACCAGCACAATTCAGGGTTGAAAAGTTTCACGTGACAAGTATTTGGGAAGGGTAAAAAGAAAAAGAGACAAGTGGTCTTAAGCTGAAACAGCACAAAACAAGATTACTTTGAAGGTGCTTCACTGATTTTGCAAAGCACTCTCCAAAATGTGAGACTTGTTCACTTCCATGAAAAGAATGATTCCAGGTCTTAAACTTGCCTTCTTAGCCCACAATCAATCTTTTCATCATGTTCACTCGACTGGCAGAAGTTAGCAGGGAACATGGAAGGATCCTGCTTTTTCCACTTCCAAAGAGGAGGAACGGAAAAGGGAAGAATTCCTTGTGACATTCAATCTTTCCATATAGAAATTTAAACTTCGCAAAAGGACGTCTATCCAAAAGACAGGAGGACAAAAGAGCAAGGAATTTATCTTCTTGAATCATGACTTGAATCAATCTCTTCTTACTTTTTTTCCCCAAACATAATCCATCTGTAAGATTTTTATCAACTTCAGTCTTCCCCTACCCAATCTAGTTATCTGCTTTGACACTCATTCTTACTCATAGGAAACATTCCTCATTGGAGGAAAAACAAAAGATGAGTTTAATTTTCCTTCTAATCTCTTAGAACTTCTCCCTTCTATGACTTTTTTCTAACACTGCTCAGTGATCAACTAGCTGGTGAAACTGTGTCCAGTCTTGACCCCTCTCCCTCCTAATAATTTGCCATGATCAGAAATTGTTATGCAAGAGTCAGTCTGAGCTTCTCACACAATATTCAACTGCTTGTAGGTTTAACACGTGTTATTAATCTTTTCCACAACCTTCTGGCCAGAAATAACCACTGTTCTGCCCAACTTCCAGCACAGCAGACCTACAACCTTGGCTGACTCAAATAAAACCCATCAGAATAGAAGTATTTCAATGACACAAGTGATGCTATAGCTGTTACCATAAGGAAGTATTTGCTCTGACTCAAGGTATTTGCAGCAAAGAATCCTCAAGACAGCACATTGGAGGAAAAATGACTTTTTTCCCCTAACATTTTAGTTATTCATTACCCAAAGGATGATTTTAAAAGAAAACACCCACAGACAACTCAAATTGCTTTCTTTCAAAAACAGCCAGAATGAAAAAAAGTTGGGATTCAATGTACACAGCAATGTGCAACAGTTATGTTGAATGCCACATAAACTGGCATTCACCGAGAGCTGCAGCATAAACACAGAGAATGGGAATATCAATCCAGTGCAGCAAAGCCTTGAAAACTATCAGTCCTCTAAAGTGCAATTAAAAAAACCCATAGCATAAATTATACTGTCATAAACTCATTAATTTGCATGTTGAGTTTATTTTTTTTAAAGATATCTTGTATAAACATACTTTAAACTTCCTCAACATTCTCTCTGATTAAACCAAGATTTTCACCACAACATCTTCTTACACATTTCAATCACGCAGGTTGATAATCTTAATTTCTGTCCAGGGTTTCTATTATTCACTGGAAAATCTGGCCTTTTGTCAGGTTGGGTATAAATCTGGCCTGAGAGCCACCTGAAAAATCTGAGGGGAGATCTGCTTTTCCTCCTCTATACTTAATGTCTGCTGCCAAAACCCCCATCTTTTGCATACTTGTTTTAAATATCTACCAACTGCAAAATCGCCATTGTAATTCTGACTATTCTTTTATAGAAGTAAACATTAACTTCCATGGAAATTGTCACTTTCAATTTGATGCTACTTGTAAAAGTCCTGTGACTGCAGAGCAAGTCTTACTTTAAGAAGTAATTTCTAACGAAAAATACTTTATTCTCCACAGTAAATTATTAAAGATCGTATCACATATGACCAGAACCCTTTTCTAATACAATTGCTTTTATCATGGCACTGAAGGATCATAGCACTGTTTGGAGCTTATCACACACTCTCTCACTGGTGGGTCTCCACTTAGTCTCAGGCAACAACACTCAATGAATGTGCTGCTTTAAAGCACTCCAGCTCCCCTGCAAAAACAAGGAATTGCAGATTCTTGTTCAGAAACTTTCACAAGATCAGACAGGTAACCTATTGCACTGGCAGGGGAAATGGACTACACTCCTGCAGCACCAATAACTAGTCCATCCCACACAAATCAAAGTAATGAACTCTTAGTCCTTTCACCCCCTTATTCCCCCCAACCCCTGGAAAGATCCAACCCCATTAGACTGAGAAGAGTCTGATCAAACAGCAAGTAATTACCTCACATAACTTTCATATGAAATATTCACACCTCTCATCCTTTTCAGCTCTTAAACTTAATGCTGAAATGAAATGAAACGTAAAACTTTTAGTTTCTATTGATAAAAAATTCAGCTGTTGATGCATAAATAGAAGAAAAGAACTGTTTGGCTAACGAAGGTATGAAAATGAAGAGTAAAAACCAGAAGCTATGGTTACCAAAAAGTATATCTTTAGAAACAGCTTCTCTTTCATTTTCTTCTTTTCCACAGCTCCTTATTTTCCTAAGAAAAATCACCCAAGAGCTTCAAAAGGTACTTTAAAAAGCCCTTTGGAAACCACAGAGAAAAGAAAAAACAATAGAAAATCCATCAAAAATTAGCAAAGGAATGAAGGAAAAAAACCAAACACCTTAAAATTTACAGGAGTATAAAGGCAAAAATAAAAATATAAAGGGAATTTTTCAAGTTTTTTCCTAATTTCTGGCTCCTCTCACAAACAATGCTATTAAATGTCACATTAAATGATGTTCTGTTGTTTAGCCATAGGTTAATGTGGCTCCAGTGATACATTAACCCCAGATACACAAATGCTTAGAAAACTAGTTTAGGTAAATGCCACTTTCATGTGAAAGCAACTCCCCAAATACTCTATTATAGAAAACAAAAAAACAAAATTAACAAACCAAAAGACCTGCCACAAAATCGAAACAACCAGGGTTGCTTAAACTACTGAAAAAACGGGCATGAACCTTTCCAGCTGATAGGTACAGCAGTGCATGAAGGCAAACCCCTGGGATGCTATTTCCTGGCTGAGTAACATCTGGCAGAAGGGCAGGGACAGGCAGGTTGGGGCACGAGNTACACTATACAGCAGGAAAAGAAAAAGCAATAGAAAATCCATCAAAAATTAGCAAAGGAATGAAGGAAAAAAACCAAACACCTTAAAATTTACAGGAGTATAAAGGCAAAAATAAAAATATAAAGGGAATTTTTCAAGTTTTTTCCTAATTTCTGGCTCCTCTCACAAACAATGCTATTAAATGTCACATTAAATGATGTTCTGTTGTTTAGCCATAGGTTAATGTGGCTCCAGTGATACATTAACCCCAGATACACAAATGCTTAGAAAACTAGTTTAGGTAAATGCCACTTTCATGTGAAAGCAACTCCCCAAATACTCTACTGTATTATAGAAAACAAAAAACCAAAACTAACAAACCAAAAAACCTGCCACAAAATCGAAACAAGCAGGGTTGCTTAAACTACTGAAAAAATGGGCATGAACCTTTCCAGCTGATATGTACAGCAGTGCATGAAGGCAAACCCCTGGGATGCTATTTCCTGGCTGAGTAACATCTGGCAGAAGGGCAGGGACAGGCAGGTTGGGGCACGAGCCTGCAGCTGGCACCGTGACTCGCGGGACAAACACCTTCCTGCAGGCCAGGGAAGTCAAACACTGATACCCCACAACTTCCTAAGAACTGCTGAGCACAAAGCACAGGTTTTTGTGCTGTCCTCCCCACCTCCAAGTCACTAACACAGTATTCCAAACCACAGTATACCATTCATTTTCCAATTCATCTGGAATACCTAAACATGCACAGACACCTTTATGAGGTCAGATTTAAGCACAATGCAAAATAATGCAAGTCCCTAAGGCACTTCAGGCTGCAGACACCTCTGTGGAAAGCAGGCCTTGAAGAACTGAGGATTTGTTTCAAAAATTATTTATTAGAGACCATAACTATAACACTTGGATAACATTTCAAAAAATGCAGGTGGTTTTGACTTTTTGCTCTTTGAACTATTTCTTTCTGGTTTCCCCATTGCTGGGAGCAATACAGAATCTCTGAAGTATTTGAAGCCATGTGAGACCTCAACATATTAGATTAGGCTCCTGTGGAATTATAACTTTTTAAAATGGACAGGAAAAGCTACTTATTACAGAATTTAGCACTTGGTTATGAAAACAATTCAGTGCAAAACCCATGAAGAAACCACCTACTATAATGAGGCAGCTTATCTTGGGCAATACCTTAGCAATGCCAAATAAGCCTAAAGGGTCTTCTCAAAATCAGAGGCCATGAAGCATCCTATGACTAGGGCACAATGACTCCATTTCATGGATATCTCACCAGCATTAAAAATACCCCAAAACCAGAACAGAACAGAAAAAAAATCTCCACAACAACAGTAAAAAACACCACCAACAACAAAACTGAAAACCAAAAAACAAACATGTCAGCATTATTACAAAAATTCATAGCCATAGTAACAAAACAATTCTAAACATTATCCATGAAATCACAAACTTAGAAATTAGTTTAGATTGGATTTACTCACACAGTGATGCCTTGAAGGATGCAGTGCTATCTGGATTGATCACTAGTTTGGTGTTAATTTAACTTCTAATTTTAACTGCAAATTTCCCCATTTGCAGCAATGGAACAACTTTGACAGTGTGCCCTCACAATTCCAAAGGGACACATTTTCCAGCTGACTCAAGAAAATCACGTGACGAGAGAATATTTCTGCTCACTTACCAGAACTCATTAATAGCTTTTGGACATTGATATTTAAAAACACTCTGTCTAGGCAGTCTTAGCCTTTACGGAACTGCTTGTTTTAGAAAGGAATAGCCAAGAGATGGAGATGGACAGGAAAAGTTTTAACCTAGGACAAGTCAGCAACTGTAGAGGAATAATCAAAGGTTTTCATTCCTTGAGATTCAATAGCAACATTTACAACTAGGAGAATCCATACCAAGCCCTTCCTTGGCACTGCTCTTCTGTACCAGCAGGAGCCAATACTGGGTTGTTCTGGCAGGAGGTAAGTGAATACCTCTTAGAAGAGCAGCTCTTATAAGCCTCTCCTCACACACCTCATTAGCCACTATCCAATGTCTTATCAAGAAAAATATTTAGCCAAGATGCTGCTCAGAAAACTCATTCAGCTTTACCTTCTTTGACCATTCTTAAGTCATAAATCCAAGAAACATAACACTGCATTTTTTCTTTATTGTTAATTTATTAGGAATAACAATGAAGTTTTCGATAACAGTCAGTATCTGACTACTGACTTTTCAGCCTTAAAACATTACTTTTAATGTACTGAAAATCAAATGACAGAGTTAATCCAAATGACTGGCAGACTACAATAGAAAGGTGAACTTTCTCACTACAGCAACATATCTACAAAGGGTCCTACAAGTCAACCCTTCAGGTATAACATTTTGCTTCTTCACTAAATCAGTACAAAGGAGCTCATGTCTGCTGAGCATTTGAGCTCAGAGAGAGATGGAAAGTATCCCTGATGCACCAAGGCAAGGAAAAGATGGAGGGTGGGACAGTGGCATCATTCAGATCATGATTTTCTGACTCTAAAGTGTTTTAAGATGAAAGAAAGACAGCATTTGAGAATATGTTGCTTTAACAGTTTTCTGCAATAATTGTATGTTTCAAACATAAGGCACAATTGCACACAGAAAATATATTTAAATTTAAAAAAATTTAAACACAAGACCCCAAAACACTGAGTTTTACAGGTTACTATATCACATGACAATATTTTTAAAACCCAATAACTAATTCAGATTCAACATTAATGTGGTTGATTTTATTTAATAGCAATAAGTGATCCTTACATAAACATCTATTGCAAGATGATTGATTCTACCCTTCACTTCATTGTCCTTCAAACCCACATTCTGAGGTTATAGCTTCTTTAAATCATTGA
This sequence comes from Calyptomena viridis, assembly GCA_013390005.1. NCBI lineage: Eukaryota > Metazoa > Chordata > Aves > Passeriformes > Eurylaimidae > Calyptomena > Calyptomena viridis. The sequence goes on from WEIV01000930.1 coordinate 70,927, forward strand.
CCTAGTGCTTAAAATTTCTGAAGTAGGCACTTGAATACAGAGTGATTCCTGATCAGTCATTTCTGATTTGAAAATGTTGAACAGCTCAAGATAATCTTGACTGTGGCTGCTGCAATGACAGAACAAACAGAACATTTACTTATGTGAAAGTATTATGCTGGTCTATTGTAGGTTCCTTCTTCTTGCTTTAATTTGTATCTTTCCTACGTGATTTTTATTTCAGATGTCTCACTTTAGAAATGAGATAAAAAGTACACTGCACAATATAAAATTTCTTAAATATTCCTTCAAAGTGCTGAAAGAACACTGGCATCTTTATGGCATTTAATAAGTTAGTACTTACGATTTTATTTTTAATCAGAATTTTAATTTTATATTGCCTCAGGACACAGTGAATATTAGAGAGTATTGAACACCTTTCACAAAAATGCCTACCATAGACAGTACAGACCCTTTTTTAATATATTGTTACAATTAATAACTTACATATCCAGTGCACAAAATGTTCAAGAGAGGCATCAGGTTCCTTTGCAGAACATAAATGACAAAGGCCAAGCACATTAGCCAAATCTCACATTTCAACTACTTGGTGCCCATTCTGTTATATATGTACCTTAAATCTACAGATGATGAGGTATCAGAAGCTGTTCCTTATAACAAATACAATATGGACAATAGCCCTGTAAGTAACCAGATTAAATTTAGAAATCATTTCCAAATTAACATCATTTTCACAAGTGGCTGAACTACCTGGATAAGCAATGTATTATTTGCTGGCTTATTTTGTGATGCAATGGATTTTCTCACATTCTGTGTAATAGATAAAAATAACACTTTCTGCTCTAGAGATATTCAAGCTCCATCCACTTGTTAAAATTCACCTACGTCTATAAAAAAAAGTTACACATTACAATTATTACAAAGTAGTAAGTGAGGCAAGAAGGACTGAGTGCCTCCAGCTTCACACCTCCACAGGACTCCAACTGAGTGAGCAGGAGCTTTGGCTCTATGTGGGAGGACCCAACAGCTCCACAGTGCTTGGCTTTTAAGTACCACCTTGACACACAAAACAAATCTGTGATGCCATTCAGACTGGTAAAAGCTCCTGTTACAGCAATATCTGTAACATGATCACTGCCAGCATAACTTCAGACCTTCCTGTGATGAGCTCTCCTGGTATAAGGATGAAACCAAACAAAAGCCAACAGCAAAGTCACATGGATAAATTGAACAACTTTCACAGCCTCAACAGCAGCAGGAACATCAGCATGACCACGACGTGGCTAATAAAGCTGTTTGAATCAGTGACTTCTCTAACACTGATTTGTACTACATAGGTTAATAACCAACTTTTCAAGTCAGAACTTGAAAATATAACCCCTGTTTTTTTAAGGTCATAATTAGTAAATGAGATGTAAAGAACAGCTCAAAAAAAACCCCTACCCTGAGCATTAAAACAATAGTCCTTTGTATTAAACTTGATGGCTTATCTTTCTCTCTGTAGCAATTAGATTAACTTCAGTCAAGCTCCAACCAGGCTGCACTGAACTTGTTCTGTTTATACTGTCAAATTACAAATCCATTTTCTACCAGTTAGGTGAAGCCAGAATTAGCTAAGCATGATGAGATATTAAATACCTCTAACAAATATGCTGCTATTCAAACAAAAAACCCCCAAACCCCACAAAGGCTATTAAAAAGGGAATACACACACTGCCTGATTTTCATTGTGAAAAGCATTGTTATGTGACATCCAATACAAAACTCAAACTGCTTTCACTTCCACGATTCAAATTCTCAACTTAAACTCAGCATGAAGTTCCTCAGTAGGCAGGTCCTTTCAGGACTAATACTGAATTTACTATGAAACAAATCATGGAACAGGCCTGTAACTTCACATACATGACATCCTCTGCATTTCTTGTGATGGCAGAATTTAGATGTGTACATAAATCTGATATGACGCAACAGATTTTTTGCTCTCCAGAAAGTCTTATGTCTTTCCTCTAAACACACTCCATGGAATAATCTCTTCTTGAAGTTATTTTGCTTCATTAAGTTAAATTTCTATTAATATCCTTATTTATTGTTGCTGAGAGTCATTCTCACCTATGCCTGATGCTCTGTTTTCAAATGTTCTACACTTTCAAATAGATTAAGTGAGCACCTTAACACTTTGTATTTATACACACACACCACTCCTTCTGATAAGAGAGATAATCTTTGTAACACTGTGTTAAATGGCATTTTATTTCCTTACCATATTAAAAATAAGAGCTTCTTGCATACTGCCTGCTCAAATAACATGGATTTTCTTTAAGATTAGGGCACACATTGTAACAGCAGCATATAATTTTCCTGCACAATAATTTTTTTCCAGTTGAAAGGTATCCTATAATATCATCAGCATCAACAGGAACAGACACCTGATTTTCAGCTAGACATTATTATGGTGACTTTATTCCCAGTAAAAAGCAGTTTTCAAATATAAAACAGTTACATGAAAATTCAAAAACAATCTGGCAACTCATTCTTTGACCACAAAGTGCTACATCAAAAGGGGATGTAAAAGTTGTGCCAATAATAAGATTGTGTACCTTCCCCCCCCAATCCTATTTTTTGTTACTCTAATTTTATTCTTCATTAGTTTCATACACATTGAGAAATGGAACATAAGCACTGTCCTTCCTAAAAACTGTATGGATTCTTTGAAAAACCAAGTATAGAGCATAAAACCTGTTTATCTATTTCAGAAAACAAGAAAACATCTTGTTGAAACCATTATGTATAAAAGTGGATAAAAGGCTGCATGTATCCCAAATATCTCAAACCCACCAGCATATTCCAAAGACAGAAGATTAAAGACCAAACTCCTACCACTTCAACAAGATATAAATCCTCAAAATTTGATGGATTCCTTTCAGAGTATGGAAACTGCAGAGTCTTCTGTGCTCCAGAAAGCACTTCAGCATGAACTTACAACAGCTAGTCAAGGAATCTTTGCACTGAGCTATGCTGCTTCCAAAGTACTCATTTGTAATGTTCTTTCCTTTCAGAATTACTGGCTGAAGCTCTGGGCTACAGAAGATACTGAGGTACAAGCCTGCATACACAAAAGTTAGATTTTGTTCTATAAATAAGCTATTTATAGGATGGGCAGTGGCACAGGCATCCTGTGCCCAGAGGTCTGTCACCTTCAGCTGCTGCTGACTGCTACAATAATAAAGTATCAAGATGATCCAGGTATCAGAGTCACCTAAGTACATAAACATGTTCTAAAAAGTAAGTTTAAGTTTCACTAAGTTGCAAGGAAATTCTACAAATATGTTTACATTCTTAGAAAGTATGGGGGAAAATAAAAACCAAACCTACTTTTAGGCCAAACCTGTTCTGTGTATCAAGTTAATACTATTCTTAAGAACAGAACTGACAAGATTAATTTGACATTATCTGTACGAAAATAATTCACTTAACTGTATGTTGTGACCTGACCAAATGAAAAGCACAGAGTACAACGAAGCAAAATATGGCAAAAAAGTAAACAAACACATTCACTCTAGTAGGGTGTCTATGTAGAATTTTGTTTGGGGTTACTAACTTTTTTCATCATCAACTGATTAGAATTAAGAAAAACAGGTTCTGTTCTAAAACCCCTCAGTTTTAAGCTAATTTGCCCTTCTGAAGTAATTCTTACAAAGCTACAATTCAACCATTTTTAATTGCATACTACTACATTGTATTATTAAGGTCAATCCTGAGATTTAACTGCAACTGTAGTTATCTTTTGGATGACATATGGCAAGATCTCCAACTCTTTTTAGCTTTGGAAATCTACATCTGCCTGTTCATTCAAGATGCTAAGCGTACGTGTGTTGACAAATACAGAAAATAGCAGATGGCAAAAAGCAAATGCTCAACATGAAGCATTGGGGATCATTTGAAAAAGACTTGGACTCAGACATTTGCCATGTTTATTTTAGCGGCAGAATTATGTTTAAAAATAAATTCCACCATCTCTTCTGCTTGATGCCAACGAACACGTGTGATCAGAATATTCATGATTACAGAATCAATGTCGTCCCAACTGCAACTGGTATCCAAGATGCAACTTGCTTTAAAAAGTTCTGGATTTTAAGATTATTAGCACAGTGCAATTCTTCAGGAAATTAACTTCTGCTGCTACACAGAAGCCAGAAAACTATCTGTACTGAGCAAAAAATTTGACATGAAATCTTTTAAAAGGTAATACATGGCTGTGTACACCTCTATTGCAGCCAGAGTACTTAAAAACACCTCCCTGCAGACCTGCTCCTGTCCATGCCTATGCAGTACTGCTGGTCCAGGAACAACTTTAGAAAACCACAGGAGCTCCGGGGCAGTGGGAGCTACAAAGTAAAGAGCTCCAGACACAAGTTTAGGGAGCAAAGGAGTGGCTTCACTTGAACAACAGGTCCACCCAGTGCTATACTTTCCACTAACAGTGACCACTGGATGCCTCGGAAACAGCACCAGGATAACACAAACACACAGCAACACCTCCTTTACATATTCCACCAATATGTGGAAGTCCACAGCTCACGAATCTCTGCATCACAGAGAACATTTTTTGTGTTAACATGGCATGGCAGACTCTTTTATCACGTCTCACAACTTTTTCAGCCATGGAACCCCTTGCACTCAGTATCTGTGGCACTAAATTTCACACTGTAACTATGTGCTGCGTGAACTCCTTTTAGGGAAGATATTTATTGTAGCCTCCAGTCATTCTTAGAGCCAATGGGGTTTTAAGGTTTGTAAAAATAATGATGGTTTCATTACCACCATGCTTTTACAGAGTTTAGAATGATTGTGCTGGATGCTGTAGTAGTAAGAAGACAATCAAGTGAAGTCTGTAACAGTTCAGCTAAAAGAAAAAGATGAACAGAGAACAGATGTTACATATGGTAACAACAACAGACAAGCAGCAGATCTGCCTTGGGAAAACACCTACAAGTAAACATTAGTGTGGCTTTTTAGTCAGAGAGATCCATCACAGACACCAAAATTAAAAAAGAACCATACTCACTTTCTCTAACACTTCTCACTGACTTTTCAAATAAAGACCACAAACCAACTAGGTTGGAAATACACAGGTGTTGAAGAAAAGTTTGTATATTAAAATATTATTTTCATCTTCTAAAACTACAGTTAGAGATGCAGACAGTTGTAAACTTTGACAATTCTCACTTCATCTCACTGTCTATCAAAATAATTACATGAAAGTACAGCTCTATAACAGAAAGTGTTAGTTTCATTTAAAAAACTCATACAGGAAAGGGAACATGTAGTTTCAGTTCTGCAACAGCTCTGAACAATACTTTACATTTTATTTTAATTCTGTTATTATCTATTGATTCACAGGGAAAGAAATATATTAATTTCACTACAGTATTGAGTTTAAATTAGCTCCCTGTCTGAACAGAAAAGGTATTTTATATTGTGGTCCCTCTACCATTTTCATTCAGAACAAACAGATAATTATTAATCTTTTATTCACATTTTACCGGTAATTCAAAAGAACAAAACCATTAGGAGGTCCAGAAAAACAATTATTTCTATTAGAAGTGGAACTAAGAAGTTTGGTTCCCAAAGCCCTTCCCTACACTCATTATTCTAATGTTTAACAGTGAGAACCAAAGCATTTATGTCCTGTATCTGTCCAAATATCTTGTCAGGTGTTGAAACTTAAGACTAAGTACACAGATCAGTTTCAGACAAAGAAGTAAGTTCACAGGGAGCACTGAAAAGGAGATGTACAGCAGGGCTGCCTAGAGAATTCAAGTGAAGAATATCAAAATGTGTAAAATTGGAACATACTGGTGAAATGACCAAACTTTAAGACCGTTTTTACAGCGGTTAAAAAACTAATACTCCACACCAACACAAAAAATAAACAAACAAAACCTCCCCAAACCCATGAATTTATTTCAACTCTAACAGAACTCCATCTCCCAGTCACTGGCATTGTCTTTACCTCACACAAAATCCCAACTCCTCATCACACTTGTTCTGACACCTCACACCAGGCAATATGTGCCATGCACGTGCTCTAACACCCTGCCAATGCTGACAGTCCAGTAAGCAGCTTCCTAAAAAGCCCAGCTGGTTTAAAACATTTGTCTAACAAATTCAACAGTACCAAAAGAGACACTCCATTTTCCTCAGAAACCCAGCACCTTTTGAGCAAAATGCCTGAATTCAGGGGAGAGAGTAACACAGAATAACCAAGAACCACACAAAGTAAACTGGCAAAGCTCCGAGATTCTGATGCACATATAGCAGGAGTATGGAAAAAATTAAGGGAATTCACAGAACATGAACTCTTTACGCATGACCAAGAACATGACTCCACAAAAACTCACTAGAAACTTTCAAATAAAATATTAACACATTTTCCTTACACACATTTTCTATTCCATTACTGCAGACTATCAGGAAAAAAACTTCTTTTTGTTCCTTGCATTTGGTCTTTAAGTACTCAAGGGTTGCATTCAGCACACTATAACCGACACATGATAGTAAATACCACAGGCATCAATTAGCAAATTTCATGACTATGTGTTGCAAACAATGACTTTTCTGACTTGTGTGCCTGACTACCTGGCACCTGATAAACAAGTATTTGTCCCAGTTTACTCTGGAAAGTTTAGCAAGGCTGGGAGACACATCAGTGTTTTGGAACCACAACAGCACAGCCCATCTTTGCAGAATATACTTGAAACTTAAACCCCAGCTGTTTAGTTCAAATTTAAACCAGCCTCGGTGAACTGATATTATGAACATAATCTGATCAATCAAAAAAAGGTAAAAACAAAAGTGGCAACTATTACCTCACTGGTTTATAACATCCCAGATCCCAAACACAGACTTACCAATAAAGCGAGTTTCTGGTACTTGCGTTTCAGTTCTGCCGCACTGTCCGAAGGCTCAGCCCCCAGGACCTGGTACCAGTCCTTCTGGGCTATCCTTCCAAAGGCCATTGTCTGACTGGCTTGGAAACTGCTCTCTGTGTAAGAAAATCCACTAAACATGAGCAAAGTTTGAAAGAGAAACAGAAAAAGCAAAAATAAGGACATGTGACCAACTCCAGGATCATGACCGCAGCCCTCAAGCACATCTACACCCCAAACAGGAACCATGGTGGAAAACACCAATTTAATTCACATGGTTTTCCATCCCATAGCCTGTCATAGTGATCCAAGTTCTGTCGTGTCTCCTGCCCAAGCTCCTCAGTGTATTGTGTTCCAGAAGCCACTCCTAGTTCTTTAGGGAATCATCTTTTAGGAATCCTTTTACACTACAGCTGTCTGAACTGTTTTGAAACTACCCAGGTTATAGATACACCTTTTAAAGACACTTTATAATACACACTTCTGACTTTGAAGCAATGCTGTACTTAATATATGAAAAAATGAAGGACACAAATGTGAGATTTCGTCAATTTGGGAACGAGATACATGCAAGAAGACAAAAGATATGGTGTGTCTTGGTTTTTACATGCTGACATTCATAGCATGGGCACTCCCTCATCCTGCTGGGTAAGAAAACTTAACTTCTGTACTATTAAAGTAGAAGAGCACATAAGAACAAATAAACAAAAACTGACCGTAACATACACAGTTAGTATAGGTCACCAAGTAAAATCTAACTAACTGTGTGGTTTCCAATTCTGGCCATCTATCAGCAAGTTATTGATCCAGAAAGTAAATAAGAGAATTAAACGCCTCTAACAGCACGGCAATGTTTGAGCTTGAAGCAGATTTTTAAGCACACTGGAATCCCAAGGTTGCAGTAGCTGACTTACCATGAACTTTCTGATAAAAACATCACCGTCAGCAAGCAAAAGTTTTGTAAATAAAGAGATTTTATAGGTTGGTTTTTTTTAACTGCCGCAAGATAGAAAATGTTTGGGTTGTTTGTTTTTTTTTCCCCATTTCAGCACCGAAACTGCTTCCTGGTGACCACCGCCTAAGTCAGAAATAACCCTTCTTTCCCAGGGGCAGAAAGCGAGCTTTTCAAACTCGGCAGAGCTACGAGCAGGCCGGGAGCGGGTTCCCTCGCAGGACGGCACCCGCATCCCTCGGGGGAAAGCACCACGCTCCCGTCCTGCCCGTTCCTCCCAGGGGATCCCACACGGGGCTTGGGGAACGGGCGGACAGGCAGCGCCAGCCGGGGTTGCGCTCCCCGACCCCGCACACCCACCCCGATCACCGACGCCGCACCCCGGCCACCNTGTGCGTCCCGTCCCGTCCCGTCCCTTCGCTCGCTCCCCTCGCGGGGACTGCGCCTCCCCTGGCCTGCCCTTCTCGCGGGGCTCCCCCGCACCCGGCCCCGCGGGCGGAGCTCGGCTGCTCCTCGCTGTCCCGGCGCTCCTCGCCCCCTGAGGGGTTGTCCCTACCCTGTGAGCGGAGTAAGAGGGTGGTTTCTTTCTAGAGAATTCTTGTCCTGGAGGGCAAGGAAGAACATCGTATGGATGCAAAAATATTAAGCTCAGGAAGCAGGTTTTTAATGATGGAAAGACGTTTCCTCATTAAAACCCAACTAACATACAAACAGAAACCTTAGGTTGGTGCTGTAGACTTCAGCTTTTGGGATCTCAGTCAGACCTAGTTAGCAAAATTCCTAAATGCCAGTCCAGACAAACTCAGATCACACTATACCTTTAGGTATATTTAGTACCAGAATACAAGGTACTCTTAGGTATATTTAGAGGCAATGGGCAGAAACTGATGCACAGGAAGTTCCACGTGAACATGAGGAAGAACTTCTTTCCCATGCAGTGACCGAGCACTGGAACACGTTGCCCAGAGAGATTGTGGAGTCTCCCTCACTGGAGATATTCCAGAACCGTCTGGACACAATCCTGTGACAAGTGCTCTGAGATGTCCCTGCTGGAACAGGGAGGGGGAACCAGATGACCCACTGTGGTCCCTCCCAACCTGACCCATTCTGTGATACCTTTAAATGTATACCATGCATCTGTTAACAATATTTTTATATGATATGTTGGAACTAAAGCAACGTCTTGCCATTTTTCATCCCCTCTGAACTGTGTAAGTAGAGCAGCAGCCAGGCTGTACAGACATTGTCATGAAAAACTTGGGCTGTTATTCCTGGCATGTTGTTCCCATTAACTATCAGTGCAGGAAGGGTGTGGGACAATTAGTGTTGAGTACTAAACATGGAGAATTTATTTAAAGTTTAACACTTGCTTCTCTAGGTGAGGGTAGAGGTAGAGTTGGGAAAACTACTCAAGACCTGATCATCAGTCTGGGTTTTGTCTGTCCTGGTCACCAGTGTCTACACAACAGTCAGCAGGTTGGTGTTTTGCCCTTTATTCACTTCTGTTGGGGAGGTCAAATTTGGAACATGAATGTCCATGTTGTCAAAAGGGAGAGACTTGTCCATGTGTCAGTCCTGGGACAATCCAGCCCCCTCTGTCATTGCAGTGTAACTTCTGCAGCACCAGTGTGAGCACTTACATATTTCCCTTAACTCATTGACTTGGAAATGAGATGGACCAATGTGAGCTAATGTGTGTAGTCCCTTTTGAAATCAGAATTTCCCTCTTAGGCAAAGGTTTCAGTCTGGTTGCATGAGTTGCCTTCTTGCTTGGGACTGGTGTGTGAACAGGGACTGTTGCTGTGAGGGGAGGAAATGAAACAGAACTTTTAATTTAAAAGATGTAATGATGTCTTGGAGATGGGTTACTACACCTGTGCTTTCACCACAAATGTTTCATATCCTCCTATAGGCTGGATCCATTTAAAATATCCATTATTTATCCTTTATGCCAAAGATTCTTAAATGTTGCATATAGATTTTTTCCATTTTAACTTGTTCCAGGATTGGTGCCTGAAGCCAGCTCATAAAGTAATTTAAACACAGAGTTATTTGAGAGATTGTGAGCAAATGTATTCAGTAGTATAACTATATGTAATTAGTTGTTGACTATAAAATTAACTATACATGGTAAGGAATTATCTCTGAAGTTGGTGGAACAATTTTGGAAGTGAAACACTTGTTCTTTTCTGTGCATGCTCAGCAGTCCTGCCAAAGTAAATGCAGTAGTTTGGTGTGCACATGCCACAAAAAGCATAAAGAATGAAATAAAATCACTGCAGGATTACCTGCCTGGTCTGGTATTACGATTTTTGTGTCTCAGTTTCTCTTTTAATCTATCCAGTTTCAGGAGTCACAACGTTATGCTGGGTTGGTCATAGCTATTCATATGCTCTCTGCTTCTAATGGCTTGTGAAGCTGTTGATCAATCTCAAACCAATTTGGTCATCTTTCATCTCTGGAGATATAAGTGTTAACTAAGTTCAAGGTTTGTGAAAAGGAAATGGGTATATAGGGGGGAGAGAGACCAGGGCAAAACTGACTAAATGCAAACATTCCCTGTGTTTTTGGCAGCTCCTGGTGAGTCAGCAAACAGTTCAACATTGCCATAGGATTTGCTGCTTTTTCCCCTTCTGAAGGCAAAATAAAAAGAGTAGGTAAGTGACAGGCAGGTGTGGGGAACTTACCATGACAGTGTAGGATGTGTGGAGACAGACAGGGAAATCATGGAGAAGATCTGGGACTGTTGTCCCAGAATGGGAGGTATGAGACCCATGTCTGTAAGAGACCAGGCTTCACCAGCTGCTTAATTATCTTACACAAATTATGGAACCATGCATAGGTGCTGGTAATTTCACTGCAGCAGGACACTTAAATATGGTAAGAAGTATCCATCTCTCATTTAATGTAAGATAATTTCAGTGTAGGGGGGTGGTTTTAGAAATTTTTGTGAGAATATTTAATCTTTTCAAAACTGTATTCTGCTGTGTTATAGAACTATAGGAAAAGAATTATTTCAAGACTTAACTGGGTTACTATCACTACAATAAAAAATGAGTACAAATGTTGAACAAGCCCCTTGTTATTCTATTCTTTTAAGAAACAGCTGAAACATCCAGACTTTTTCACTATTTTTACACTATTTTCACATTTTTACTTCTGGAGACAACTGGTATTTTTAAAAGTCTTGTTCAGAATATTGATTGGATTTTGATAAATTTAAGGAATTGAGTGTGTTTAAGTCATGCACAGATGGATATTTTCTCTCAATTTTTGTAATTGTTCTTCATTTTTTCAGCTTCCTAATGTGGCAATTAATAAGAGCAGTTAAATAATGTGGCAAATAATAACACAGTATTTCACTATGGAGTCCCATTGATACTTCTGGTGTATCAATACTTGTGCTGTTTTCATCCTGGCTATTTAAGTCGGTACAGTGAGAAAAATTCTTTTCAAATGAAGTTTTCTGTCAGAGCTATTGGAGACAGCTGACTCAAAAGAATGGTGAAAGGGAAAATCTTGAGTTCTGTTTCTTGGGAACAATTGAGATAAAATAATTTTTTTTCAACTTTTTTAATCTAGATATTAAAAATCCTTGGAAGAAGTAGGATTATTTTTTTTTTTAATTTTTTTTAAAAGAAGGGGGTCAGAGATCTGAGTGTTAAGTTCTTCTAGAATTTGTTTTAATTTGATCACATTTGTCAACAGTAAAAAGAAGTTTTGTCTCCCAGGAGATGTGCATATGATAGACTAAATGTCATAATGATGTGAACAAATGAGATGTAACATGCACAGAAAATATATGTTTTCCATTAAATTTCCACAAAAATGATTGAAAACGTCTTGGGAATTATTTAAGCAATTTACAATATTGTTTAAAAAGGTACATCTGGGCACACTGAGTACAGTCTTTTGTCATTCATTAGCAATGTATTTAATGAGGGTTTTTTTAAGTGATAGATAGTTAAGGTAACAGACAAGTGACAGATTGTTTGTCTTTAACGATTTCCCTATTTCAGGCCCATTACAAAGCAATTAGAAATCTGACAGCATTTTTACTCTGCATTACTGATCATCTAAAGTGATGAGAAATGAGAGGTGATGAATATTAATTGTATATTTTCATATAATTATCATAAATTATTACCTTGTCTGCTGCGCTGCAGGTGGAGTAAAATCAATGGATGAAAATTCAGTCAAATATGACAATTTGAAAGATTTTATGACTTAGTTTTTGTCTTTAAAGTGCAGTGTCAATCAGTCTAAAGCAGGCATACATTAACTGAGGGAAAGACAAAGATACACACCTTTCCTTGCTTTGCTGCCACTGATCAGCATGGCATTTACTCCTGTGCCCTGGGACAAATGATCTCTCTTTTTTGTAGCCTGCCACATTTACCCTGGAGTTCTATCTATTCCTCTCCAACTTTTTTTTCATAATTATTTACATATTGCTCAGCATTAAAACAATATTAAAAGCTGTGGACTTGGCTGAAGGAGTACCAACTATTCTTATTTTTTTCACCCACTTGGTAAATAAACATGGTAACATATCACTTATTTTCATTGTGCTTCTGTTCTCAGGGGACCTCACTCTCTGCCAAAAATGAGAAGTGTTCATATGACTTGTTTGTTTGAAGTGTGGGCCTTTATTCAGACTGTGCTGTGAAGATGCAGACATCAATAGTAAATACCCACAATAAACAGTGGTTACACAATCTTGCTTGGTTCCACACTGTAACTGGTAACTCTTCCTGACACTGTTGTATCATTGGTCTTGAAAGGTCAAAGGATATCATCACTTCCTTTCCAGGTAGAGAGAAACATGGCACAGAGATTGAACTGTCAAGGTGACAATGAACTTTGATGCACTGTTTTGTAATACAAAACTCCTAAATTTACTGTACTTATTTTTATAATGCATCTCCTTCATTTTCAGTTAGTGGAAAAACTACAAAGCCAAATCACAGATGCTCCAAATCAGGTATCTAGGTGATGTGGCTAGTGTTTGTGTTTTTCCTGGGAAAATCACTTTTGACAAAAACAAAAATGATATCTCATTTATCTGAGACAGCAGATCTTACCCATGAGACAATTTCCTCTTTTCCTGCATTTCCCTGCAGATTTCTGTCTCAGAGAAGTGAGTGAATTGGAGGAATCATGAAAAGAAATTATTGTGTCACTAAGTCTATAAGTGTACTTAAGGTGAAATGAAAACTGCAAGCGCAAATTTATATTTTTATCTTGATTTTCAATGCTTGATTTTGCACACTTGATAATTTAACCAACCTGGTTTTGTAAAATCACATTTAACATGTTGTTTTACCTTCCAAAATTGCCGTTAGTAAGGAGGAATAGGGTGTAGAGTGTTTTCTTATGGTGGCCAACCTTATAACTGTCTACTGTCTTCATCTGGTTTCTTCTATGAGCACAAAACCAGGGTTAGACATGTCCTTAGCCTTCTGACAGTGACCAGAGGTGGAAGGAAAGGATAACAAAAAAGTGCAGTAATGTAGAGAAAAACTTCAGGTGTTAAATCCTCAGAGATGTGTATTTTTCATATATATATTCAATTCTTTCATGGGTCAACAGTATGTAGTTACTAGCACACTGTTATTGGAAAGGAAGGGTCTCATTCGTCAGTAAACTACCATTATTTGGTCACACTTTGTTGTTGTGTTTCTAATCCCCATTTTCATCATAATGAGATTTCCTTTGAGATATTGTCGTGCTGTAAAGGGCCTCATTCCCATCCTGATTCCCTGCACATGGAAAAGGTAGCATGCCTAGGCTGGTACCACCATGCCCTTACTGCTGAGGCCTCTTGGTCATTGTAAGGAAGCTTATTTATGCTGTTGGAAGTCAAGGTCCTACTCTGTTCAAGTTTAAATTATAGATACATAAAAATCAGCTTGGTTTTTTCCAAGTTGTATGCCAGTACACTCTCTAGTAACTGTTTTCAGATGTAATTTCAATCCTACTTTTGTCATGCAGGCTCAGTAGAATTAATTAATAATGAATTGCTTCTCTGAGGTTGTAAAAAGGACTACTCTGTGATGCACATTGTTCTCAATATCCTTCTGTAACTCTGAAACAGCAGAGTGCCATTTCGTGGCTTTCCTTTTTTCATGTCTGTCACAGGACACAGAGCAGTTTTAATACCCAGCTATTCTCTCAGTATTAAAATTGCAGTTATGCCTGTCTTGCATGTGGATTTTTCAAAGAAAAGGACCTCTTTCCTTCCTCTCCCTCCTGTACATATGTTCATGTTCTCCATAGTCACATGCTGCTAACCGTGTGTGTAGAGCCACATGTTGTGTCAGATGTCTTCTTTTTTAAAATTCCTGTAAGGGAAAGACTGAATAAGACTCCTTTTGTTGATATACCTTGATCTTTATTCTGATATACTTAAACCAAATATTCAGATGTTTGAAAAGCCTTTTCAGAACCAGGTATGTCTAAGGTCACTTTGGTTACTTGCTAATGCAAACAGTAATATACAGAAAGGCAAGAGAGCAACAACTGTGGTGTCCATAAAGCTTGCAAACATGACAGATTGACAGTATTTCACAGTTGATGTTAAAACCATCTTCTTGAGAAAGGTAATTATAAACTGAAGTATTTAGTTCTGGTATTTAGATTATTCATTTTATTTTAATTGGTTCTTTCCAAGATAATTAGTTATGTTTCCACATGTTTGTTCAAGAAAAGCACCAGGCTAATTGGCTTTTTGCTTATTTTCTTTAGAGATACAGTTTATAATTTATCATTTGATTTACATTTTCCCATTATGTGCATTCTTTTAAAGACTAAAGTATTTTCCAAGTATGGTAACAAGTAGTAAAGTGCCTTTTAATACTACAGGGAGGAATATAGTTGCTGTATCCCAAATACCATTAAATTATATGTTCCTAAATTACATATATTTTGCAATCTTACCTTAAGGGAAACTGTCGTCTCTTCAGTTTGAAGCTCAGCTGTGCTGAGCTAATGACCAGTTACCACTGCAAGTGGCAAAATTCTTCTGCTATTCCTTTTTCACTTGCTTCAGCTGTGAACTTTTCCTCCCCTCACATCAGCACCAGCCGCTTGTGTGACCACACAGTGAAATAATTCACGGAGATAAAGGAGTAAAAATATAATTCCGCCTGAAAAAATCATAATTTTCTTCTGATTTAACTCCACTGAACAGACTTGTCTTGTGTTGGTGTCAGCACAGAGAAGGTGGCTGGAGAACTCTGGGACAATGGGAAGAGGTGGAAGAGAGGAGCAAGCCTGATGTCACCTAACCACTAGATCATATTACTTGATCATCAGATTGCATGCTGAGCTAGACTGTAACATTCATAAATGTTGACACATGATAGACAAAGCTGTTTTAAGATATGCATTATCTTACCTGCATGTGTAAAGGTTAAGATATATAAAAGAAGAGTGGTAGTCAGAGGAGATCAAGTTAGTCAAATGGAAATATGTTACTGAATCAAATTCACGTTTGTTTCTGATTTTTGTAGCTGGTACTGAGATTCACTTAGTTTAATATTGAAATTATATTTCAGCAGTATAGTTGGCCTTTTTTTTTTTTTGGCTCACAGAATTACTCTGCTCTACTTTATTATCTTATTGTTACCTTGATTTTGATTGGCAGCAGAGGGAGGAGTGGTTTTCCATTGATATTTCAGGCAAGTTCAGGGCCCATTGTGTTAGACTCTGTACAGACATATCATTAACAAAATCCTGTCAACAAAAAACAAGTCAATATATTTAACAAAAGATCTAAAAGAAAGAGTAATGCAAGAAATTTGGGAGGGCAGTGAAACAGCAACCTCTTTGCATAACTAGACAAATGGATCATTTTGTGTGTCTTAAAGGTCTTGTAGCTGTTTTCAATGAACAGTGTTTAAAGTTGGTTGTGCTGATCTAAACAATATGATGGTATATCTGTGTTTTGTAGATTGTGAAAATGATCATTTATACTTCACATGCAAACATCCATTTAAGAAATGCACAACAGGGCTTCAGTCATGCAAAGAAGCATATATACTTCTATTTGCACTGCAGTAATGGACACATTGTCATGCTTTATGTTAAACAACTTTGTAAGTATGTGCACAAATTGGCTTTTAAACTGTAAGACCAGCTTCAGGTTTGCTTTAGCATTTACTACTATTGCTAGCTTTACTGGTTACTGTGATTGTGTATGTAAATTGTGTGTTGTTCCTTTTCATTAAAATAAAACATATATTCAAACATCAATCTTCATGCAATATTAAAGCAAGCACTCACTTTAAGAGCTTACTTTGTAAGACTTTGTCAGCAGAACTTTTGCAGCAACATCATGATTTTTCTTCTCACAGGTAACTTACTGGATTGCAGAGCTCATGCCTAAATAAAAAGGATAATTTAAGGGTTTCTCAACTGACCAATCTGTATCAATCAATTATACATAAAATATTAGACTTTATGTACGTCCAAAGCCAGTGATCTGACTTAGGTTTATGCAGATTCTGACCTGGACTCAGGTCATTTTATCTTAAGGTCTATTGCATACTTGCTTTATCCTAATTATATATCCTAAATTATAAAAAAACCAACCAACAACCAAAAAAACCCAACAACAACAAAATGCAAACCAAAAACAAACAAACAAAGTAAACAAAAGAACCCCACAAACCCCCCACAAACCCTTCCTATTAAAGGTAATAAAATACTTACAAAGCTCCTGATTTCTTGGTGATGGCTTTGTAGAAACAACTTCTGAAACACAGCAGTTGTTCCATTTCAGTAGGGGTAGAGGAGATGGGGGGGCAGCAGGGACAAGAACAAGAAGAGAAGAGATGAGTTTATTGAAAATCTGTATGTCTTGATTTCAGGTCTTTCTGATTTGATTATATGTACAGATAATCAGATTAATCTGAGTCCACAGAGAGTTTAATTTCTCTGTTTCTGGCCTCCAAATTTCCCTTTCAGTGTCAAATCTTGCGACTTCAGAAAATAGAAATATGTAAAGTATAGAGAGATTCTGAATGAAATTGCCTTCATCCTACCGTATTCTGAAAAGCTGTAGAGAAAATAATGATTGGCTATTTTTTTTTTCAATTACTACTTAATCATCAGTCTTAACAATTAACAAAAAGCTTGTGCTTTTATTTTAGTTACAATCTTTTGTTCTTCTAAACAGGAAATGGCAAACAACAGAAGTCTCACAAATGTTCAGGAAAAATGCCATATGGCACATGCATCATCACAAAAAATACAATGAGCTGTAAACTTTGCAAGTGTCTTTGTGCCACATGGATGCACAATCTATATTAGCAAAAAAGTGTGAGTAAAACCATGGCAACTTTTCACTCACGTAATTTGTTAAAGATGTTTAATTTGCTGCTGTGTGATAAGTTGTAAAAATATAACTGATTAAATGTTTTGTTAACATCAGTCTCAGAATAAGGTTGAAGAAATGTCGAACATTTAAAATATTTTCATACTTTATGATGTACTCTCAGTTTCATTCAAGTATGGGGGAAAATATCTCAAAACCCTATGGGTATGTTGTTTTTCAACTTCCATCTTTTTTTTTTTAAATTTTACTTCTGAAAAGTCTTTGTGAATCCTTCCTGCTGCATCATCCATCTGCAGCTGACTTAGTGGTCGTGGAATCTAAAATAACTTTGTCTTCTCATGTTTCTTTGTCTCTTTAGATACCAGTTCTTGCTCTTTGGTTGGACAGCAAACTGGAGCACCGAGTCAGGGTGTTAGTAGTTGGTTTCAGAGAACAGGAGGGGGCTGGTGGTAGTCACTGGGCCACCAGGGTGGCCGGATGGAGGGTTGGGCCTGGAGGTGACCAGTGGCCACGGCCGGGCAGGGCCCCCCGGACACTTTTTTTTTTTTCCTTGTTGGGCTGCGCTCTGGCAGAGCTGGCCCCGAGCCCAGTGCCAACCCTGGGGATGCAGCCAGGGCCATTCCAGCTTCTGCACATCCCAAGGTGCTGCTCACAGAGTGGCCTGGGAGCAGATGGCACTGAAACTGCAAGGATAAGTGACACTTAAGTTTTAAACTTGTGTAATTTTTTTGGTGTTTTGTTGTGGGTTTTTTTTTTTTCCTTGTTGCCTAGCCAGCTTGTAAAACTGTGCCATGATAGCTGAAATATAAATTTATTTGGAAACACTTGTTTTGGTCAAGGCAGTGTATGTTCTCATTTTTCTCCCTGATCTCTTTTCCATAGTGTGGCAGCTTTATTCCTCGGGTAGTTTTTTTTGGTCCAGACACTGAAAGAGGATCCATTTCTCTGGCATTTGGGATGAGACAGGAGAGATTCATTAAGTGCTGTCTAGTTTCTTGGCTAATTAAGAATAGGTAGTAAATACTCTCAGATTATTGTGATAACCAAAAAGAAATGTTTAAACATTTTCTTCTGTGTTAAGCACCAGTTGCTTCCCCGATCAGTCCAGTTTCTTTTCATTAGTGTACTGGAGAAAAAACTCCATGTCCAGAGATCTGTGGGATGCCAGGGTTTCAGTGGGGAAGTGACACAGTTTCTTCCTATTCATCAACTCGGAGATCCAGGATAAAATTTTCATTCAAGCCTTTGGCAAAATTCCCAATAATTTTAGTGGGACAAGAGTTTCACACACAGCCTGTACTTTATTAGGTTATTACTCAGCATGTACTCATTTAGAATGCATTGTAGTTTCATGAAAGCCTGAAAGAGTATTAGGGAAAAAGTAGAGGATTTGTTTTTTTTAATAAAAGGAAAACAATCATCACTTTTTCTTTCCAACTGCTGTATGAGTTGAGATCAGTTTAGTTTACTTGGCAGGTGTGAGGTTTGCAGAATTATTTGTTGAAGAAGGCCCTTCTCAAGTTGATACAGATTATATGTATAAAGCTGTCCACTGTTGCTTGAGTTATTATGAAGGCAATTTCCCAAACATTAAATTTGATAAACTGTTAGGCTTTGTTTTTTGTCATGTAAATCGTGTTCTTTGGGTTTCCTGTATAATAAAGTGAAATTTAGAATTTTCACAAGTCTTATGATGATGTTAATGCAGGCCTGTGCCAGAAAACGTTTCAGGACCATAATATAAGAAACATCCTGTGCTCATCTATCAATATAAAGATATATTAATGTGTTTATCTGGAGCATACAGGCATGCAGTGCAACAATAATGTAAATGCAAACAAATACGAAATGCATATGATGGCTGGAAAAAACAACACAAAGAAATAATGAATAAATATAAGATTTGCTTAATCTCTTCATCATGGTTAAGATATGATACTACCATTAGTTTAATTTTTAATACCATTGATAAATAAACAAAATGCCTTTCCTCTTCAGACAATGCTTTTCTTGAGAAATCCAACACAAAGTGCAAGCACAAAAATAAAAATAAGTTAAATTTAAATAGGAGAATATGGAAATAAATCACTATATCTTTTGAACAACTACGTAAAAAAAAAAAAAAGCAAAGAACACATGCTTTTCAAATATGCAGTATAAATAAATAATTTAGGTGAAAATGGATGACTAGAAATAACAAAGAGACGACCAAATAATGAAGGGCTAAGGGATGGTTGTTACATCTGATGTACTTCATTGTATATTGTAAGTAATTGCTATCCTTAAAAAATTCCATGGCTTCTGTATAAGAAAAAGAGACAATTTGACAGGCAACACTAGTAGTAAGCAACAGCAAGTACAAATCCTTGGCAACTGTCATTATCCTGGCTGTTGAATTCACATCCCAAACTGTGTGATAACTTCGACCTGTGTAGCTGTTACTGAACTAATGTCTATTGAAGTAACTGTATTTTTCACTTATCATAGAAGGCTATTAGCCATGTGCAGATTTATGTCTTAAAAAAAAACATGTGGACTATTTATTTACTTCTCTTTAGTATACTAAACAGTTTAGTATACTAAACGGTATACTTTAGTATACTGTTGTTTTCTATTTAAAGAAGAAATATGGAGTTGTGGTTTAGTTACACAGTAATGAATAATAGAAAATTGCACTAGAGCAGTAGAATACAAATTTTGATCTGATGTAGCTAAACAATTTCAACAAGTATAACTGAGAGTAGCAGTTCCTTTTGTAATAACTACAAAAAGACCTCAATATCTTGGCCATGCATAAACAGAAGTTTAATTGCTTTCGTATGGGAAAAAAAATTATTAGAGCTCTTTAGGTGTTTAGTAGTTTTAATTTCTTTTCCTGTTTAAAGTTCTGTTTACAAAATCTTTTCTCTCTGTATCTTTGTCCGGGCATCTTTAGTTGTGTTGTAGAAATAGGATGATAAGATACTGGTGTTAGCAGTTAGCAAAATTTTCCTTTAGTATGGAGTGATAAGCTTCTTTTTCCTGACTAGTGATTGTAATTTCAAATTGATTGTTTTATACAATGTCCACATACTAAGACTTCCATTTTATGGTGTTTAATCTTTAGGAGAATGGCCACTGGTGTTACATCTAAATTTGAATTTTTTCAAGCTATAAAACAAGGATAAGATTACTCTTGGTAATTGCATGCCTGCATCTTCTGTTTGAAACCACCTTGGTTAAGGAGTTGGAGTCTGTGCACAAGTACCCTACAGTTTACATACCATATAAATACTTGTTATAATGAAGGATATTGTAAGAAAAAGCTGGAAAAGGATTGGGGAACATAACAGAGGTATTGCTGTAGGTATTTCCCTTGTACTGTGTAATTTAGTGACAGGAGGTTTCGTAGGTATATGTGTTGTTGACAAGTAGTAGCCCTTTGCTTCACCAGACCTCATACATAATAGTTTACTCATCCTGTAAGCAAGATCATTCCTAATTAAAGCTTGCAGTACTGTTAATATTCCATCAAAATCGTACATGAATGGTGAGGATTTTATCTGCTAAAGCAGCGAGAAATCTACAGAGTAAATAATGGCAAATAATAGATTTTTATTATATAAAGAAATTGGTTTCTGGTTTTGTAGTTACTTGCTGCTTATGAAGTGAGTAACAAAGTGGCCTTTTAAGAAAAAAAAGCATTTAGAAAAATAGTGTCCTCTTGCTGTCACTAGTCAGGATGCAAAACACAGCATAGTGTGCTTAGATCTAATAATACCAAAATGATTTTTCTTTGATTTAACTCCAATATTTAATATTCCTGAGATAGTATATTAGATTAAGGATTTCCTAGATAGAAATACTGCAATCTATGTGGACAAATTTTGAAGTTCCCTCTGGTCATGACATCATTTTTGAAATTTATTATGGGAATATTCTGATATTTAAGAGTTATTTGAATGTGAAAGGAGAATGAGGGCTTGATCTCATCCAATTCCTTTCTTGCTTCATCTTGATCTTTAATATTGCTCTTGGCACATTTACACAAGTGCTGATTTAGATCTTCCAAAGACTGGATAAAATCAGATTGCTTGATCTTTATATGGGTGAATATTCCATCTAGGCTTTTGGCCTATGGTATAAAGTAATTTTGTGCCATTGATAGTAGCCTCAAATTCAAAGTTGGAGGCTTTTGTTCTCTTTATTTTTAATGTTATTATGTAAATGAAACATTTCTTTTCTAGCTTATGAAATAAAGTTCACTTTGTATGAAGGAAGGGTAGCCCAGGCTTCGTGCTAGTGCAGTGTAGCATAACTGAAATACCTGCTGCACGTCACCATAATCCTGTCCTACAGCACTTTATACATTTCCCTTCTCATCCTGGCTTGTGCAAAGAGTAATTGGACTGAATTATGAAATAATGTTATAGTTTGCAGAAATAAGAATCAGGTTGAAAGTATTAATACAATTTCGTAAGGTGTTTTGTAACTTTAGTTAAGATGTTGTAAGCTTTTCTGAACTCTGTACAATCAGTACTAGTTTAAAGTAGTTGAAAGACCAGAACAAAAAGATAAAATTTTAACTACATTTATCATATTTTTATTTCACAAAATGTTTCCCTCCCTACACAATGAAAAGCTGTTAAAATATTGAATGGAAGCAAAGCTCTAGACAACTTACAAGATTTGCCTGCAATCAGCAATGGTATCAAGAAGGTCAAGACTTCAAGATTGTTCCACACATCAAACAAAATCAGATCAGAGCTGTGATGGAGTATCAGATGTATAGACAGCTACCAATCAAGCAGTACAGACAATTCCTGTCTTATATCACCATCCAAGAGAAACAGAGATGGAAGTGTTCCCACAGGTCAACTAAGGTAATCAAAGCTATTCTCTGTTGATTTTAATCAAGACTGCTGCAGTTCAGTCACCTTGTAATGATGATTCAGTTGGTATTCTAAAACAGACCTTCCTAATTTTTATTAAGATTTCTTGACCTAGCAATTTCTCAGTGTATATAGGTTTTAAAGCCATATTGATTCCATCAAACGTTTCTAGAAGACAAAGCTACAATAAATCAGGCATCCCAGTTTGCTTTACAGATTTTTAAGATTTAACAATAGGTAGGTAATGTCCAACAAGTGAATGTCCCTCTGTGAAGAAGAATGTGATTCTCCATAATTAATCCAAAATGAATTGATTTTGTCTGTCTGGAAAATCCAAGAGAGCAATTGGATTTTGCAATGTACCATAAAGGTGATTAAAGAGAAGACTTGGTGAACAAAGTGTACTATAACAAGTTTAATTTAAATCTTCTCATCAAAAGCTTTTTGTTGTTGGTGTGTTCTGTTTTGAGGAAGAAAATTGTTGTAAACTTAGACAAAGCTGTGTAATTAGAGTTATCATGGTATCCCCACATTTGTGTCCGGACATGACCTTAAACAGGATACAAAGAGCTCTAATTTTCTATTTTGTAACTGTTTTCTGAAAGTGGTTTTCCATAACCCTTAAAGTATTTGTAACTGCTAATTTTGTATAGTAAGACGTGTATTTTAACAATTGTCCCCTGGTGTATGAAAGTCTTTAACTGTAGAGCCAAAAAGAAAACATATTTACTTTTCAAGGGGCCACATTCTGGCTTTCTTATTATACAGTTTAGTACTCAACACTGAAGGAGCTACACTGATTTAATAGCATGAAATAGTAGTATGAAATACTTGCATGAAATACT
>WEIV01000932.1:2472-19965 GCA_013390005.1 Calyptomena viridis
ACAAAAATGTGGTTAGAAATACTGGAATGTCTCTGTCAGTGAAAAGACTCCTAAAGAGAGTCTCCTTCTAATGCCTAGGGGTAAAAGTCTTTAAAGTTATTAATGGCACACATTTAAAATTGCATTGGCTTTATTTGCCTCTTATGTCATCATTTCTTGTAAGAATGAGGAAACATGGATGATATTATCTTAAAGAATTTTTTAAGCCAACAAAAAGGAAATATTTTTTCAGAATGTGCAAGATTGCATCGTACTTGCATACATTATACAAGACACTGAAGCGACCAGAAAAGAACAGCAAACTGGTTCAAAAAATAATACTGAAAGTCCATCGCAGGTACATAGAGACATATGTACCTGTGACATATGTACACAGGTACATATAGAGACTACAGGTGTAGTCTCTACAGTCTGTATTAGGAGCCACTGAGGGAAAAAATATATACTTGTTTTATTCTCATGCTTTAATGATCTGGTATTGCCTGTTGTCAGAGCCAGGAGTTAATGGATTTCTGGTTTCAACTTGTACATTGCTGCTTAAATTTCTATGTAAACTCAGTTCTTCAGTTAGGTTCCATTTTTCATTTAAAAAAAAAAATTAAGTAAGCAGGTAACTCAGCATTTTATGCAAATAGACACCAAATGGGCCCCTAGGAATATCTTCAGCTAATTTTCTTGATTTAATTTCATAGGATTAATGTATATTCACCAGTCTCTCTCTACTACATAATCAAATCAGTGAAGCTGAAGTGGTATATATCTAATTCCATATTCCGTAGCTTGATGAAGCAGGTGCTGAATTACTTGAATATAATTTGGTTACTTAATAACCCACAATATCTAAAAGAATCTGAAGTAGATCACCACAATTGCAATCTAGTATCATATTTCACTAGCTTGATCCCTTTCAGGGACCACTTGTTTCCCAGATCCGTTGCAGCATTTTTTCCTACACTTAAGCAAAGGACAGGCTGCTAAGTGACAATTCTTTTTCAATAGGATTGAGCAACACTTTTTTATGTCCTGACACATTTCTGTGTAGTTTTGTTGATTTTAAGGAATTCACAACATCCTTTATCTTAATTAGCCCATAAAACGGGCTGCAAATACAATAATTCCATGTTGGGTTTTTTTTCCCTGAGAATACAGCATGATAGCACACACATTACAGGCTGGTGCCAA
This sequence comes from Calyptomena viridis, assembly GCA_013390005.1. Classification (NCBI taxonomy): domain Eukaryota; kingdom Metazoa; phylum Chordata; class Aves; order Passeriformes; family Eurylaimidae; genus Calyptomena; species Calyptomena viridis. The sequence goes on from WEIV01000932.1 coordinate 3,655, forward strand.
AATATAAAACCACAGTAAATCCCACTGCTGCATGTAAAATGTGACAGCACTAATACAGAGAAAAATGTTAAAATACTCTTTTCAAACACAAATAACATCTCATTTTCAAAGCTCTGTGTTTTTCTCAGTACATTGCTTGTTACCGATGTCAGCAGGAGGTCTGCAAACAGATTGAGAATACAACAAATGAATCAAAACTTATTTTAAGGTGAGGCTGGGAATGATTTTGCCCAAAGGATTACTTCTACTGTCCATCATTTGCCTTGAAACTAATAAAGAAATCTCCTTCCTATAAACCTGATTTACAGGACAACATGACTAGAGTTAAAAAGGAAAACCAGATATTGTTGAATGATGGAAGCCTTTACTAAATAACAAATTACAATGATGCTATAGGACTTCTTTGGAATAACTTAAAGCACTTTCAAAGCACCTTGATGTTTGAATTCTGCAAACAACCTTAATAACTTTTTTTCCATTGCCTATTATTATTCTGTACTTACCACACCAACCATGAATTTCACTGAGGAAGAACCCTTGCTAACAGGTTTACCCTAATCAAGGTTAGATATGGGCAAAGGGTGAACTGAGAGGCTACACTTTCTGTTGTAACAGTGAAGTACTGAAATAATCCAGAAATTAGTCACTTCCCTTATAGACATAATTTTCTTTCTTTATGTAAAAAAATAAGTTCATCCTCTTGAAACAGTCTTAACTATAAGAAAAATCAGTACTTTACATGCTCAAACTCTTTGAGGAACATATTTCATTTACAGACACAAGTAAGAGATGCTAGCAATCAAAATAGTTGGAGTTTATTTCTACATTATTATCTATTTGATTTTCTTGCTGTGGCAACAACAGACACTATATTGAATTGAATCCCTATTATTGCCCCTAAGCTGGTTTATTTTAATCTTTGAATAGTAAATTGAACAATTGAGAAGTCAGTCTGTTAACATGGCAATTTTATCTGCAAAATGAGCTTTGAATTAATAATATTGTTTTGAAACTGTTACTGTGATAAAAGCATATTTCCTCAGAGTCTGCTTGCTGTTAGTACGTTAGTCATATGGAGACTGATTAGTTTTGGCACTGCATTAGGAAAATATAAGCCTAAGATTGATAGTGCTATCTGCAGTGGTATTTACAACAATCCTGCTCATTCTGTCCAAACAGGTTGGGATAAATGCAACCTTTATTAGTATGGAGACTTACAATATTATCACTTTCCCTGGTTCCAAAATACATCATCTCAGTGAGAAAAGCAGCATTCAGACTGTACAAGGATCCTGTGTACATGTAGCATGCAGTGGAACACATCAAAATTTCTATGGAAATACAGGTGTTTAGTTTGGCTCTCAAGAAACAGAAAAGTCTAGGTAAGGATGTGACCCTAACAAGGGTATTCTCATACTTCCCAGAGTATATAAAGTCTACCCAAACTGTGAAATTCAAGTACTCCAGCTCCTTGTTGCGAGTTCACAGAATTTCCCGCAGATTTCTCCTTGCTTCTTTTTTTCCTTAAACCTTCTTGATTTTGCTCTAGCTGAAACAGCCAAGATTTCAAATTCTGCAACAACATTGCAACAAGGAAGCACAGCACCACTGAATATAACCTGAGAAACAGCAAGGTGGAACCAAAAGCCCAAGCCTTTTAAAACTTTTTCTAAAGCTAGATTTCCTAACTGGTCAGTTTGCTAATTAGAAGTAATAATCATAGAGTCATAGAATCAAAGACTATTTGGATTGACAGAGACCTCTATTTGGTCTTTGGATCAACATGGAAATCCTCTCTGAAGGTCTACTAGAGTAAGTATTTGAATACGAAAATACTTCTGAAGAAGAAGAAATGCTAAAAAATAATATATGAAAAATCATCTTGTTTCATCATATTTAAGCCCAGAAAAATTTCAATGTTCCTTTCAATACCCCTGTTTTCTGGTCTCATTAATAAATGTTTAAATTGCACAAATTCTCTAAAGTACCAATGAAAGAGAACAATAACTGCTACTAAACAAACTAGAAACAAAAGTAAACTACAAGTGCAACAGTAGTAGTACCTGTGTATTTGAGAAATTTCATCAACAGCCAGAAAATTACATTTTAAAAGGCATATATCATCCTCTGGTTTTGTAGAGTAACTTTTGATTTAGTCTTTTAAACTGAGTTATATTCTAGCAATATTGCACAGGCCAAATGCTGTGGCCAATGATAAACGTGCAAGCAAAAAATTAAAATTTTCTCAAACCAAGAAGAGATTAAACAATACAAACAATCACAGTGTTTCAAATTATATTTTCTATTCTCCGAAGTAATATACTCTCATTATATTTTTTTCTTCATATGCAGGTTTGTAAAGAATCTTTCTATATAGCCTTTCCCATGGTCAGCACTATGGAACATCAGTTGTATTCAAAATTTTCTATTTCATAACACAAAGTCATTCTCAAAAACATGAAGCCGCCCTGTAGCAGTAAAGGTCCATTAAGACTATTTTGTGCTGGCTGGATACTTGTTACTTCCCACAGAGGTTCTGAAAGATGGCAAAGAAATGAAAAATTCTCCAGTTTGGAGAAATCCTCGGTGATTTAGATATGGCATTCATTTGACCAGGCATAGAGCTTCAGTGAATTTTTCCAGATCTAGTAGTTGATGGCCCTGCTACCTATGGTCAATCAGCTGCAGTTTGACTATACTGATATTCTGAAAGACTGGGAATGACAAATTTGTATGGATGTTGAAAACTGTAAAGAGACCGGGGTGATGAGAAAGGTGAGAGAAAAAGTTCCAGAATATTTCAGCCTCAAAGAAATCCTCAAGACAGAAACACTTAGGCAACAACGTAGTGTTTCAGCTATAATCCTAACAAAAATATATAACATGGGATAGCTATTTGTGTCAAATTAGATTGCTTGTCTTTAACAAAAGGTTGTGGCCCTGGCTTTTGATATTAGATTGTAGCTGTAAAATGGTCTCATAGAGAATTGTCCCAGTAAATTAGACTCTTCAAAAAATCCATACTTTAATAGAAAGTAAACATGATTGCTATAACATTTCATTTTTTGTACATGGTTGAATTTTGAAACAAGTACTATCAAGTGCAGTAGCAGGAAAAGGGCTCAATAAAAATAAAATCCTGTGGATTACAATAAAATCCCAGAGAAACCAGTTCCTCTGGTAGAAGTATTTGGTATAATGAACAATGGCAGAAGAAACAAATATCCTCCATCTCCTTCTTTTATGAATCTAAGAATAACACAAATATTAGAATCAATAGATTATTTTGTAAACAAAAGCATACCAATCCAGATGTTAACTTATATCAGCTTATTGAAAGCTGACATAACAAGATGCCAACCAGCTCACGAATACAAAAAGAGGTAGAGATTCCCTTCTAATACATAGCAAAGTGCTAGTGTATTCATCATTCTTTCTTCTCCTAAGTGAACAAATCAGACCTAATGGAGCCATAGAGATCTAGTGACAAAGAAAAGAATGCAGCCCATTCATTTTTTTTACTCAGAGTTCCATTACAGGTCCATTACTTTGATAGCTTAAGCAGCAGCTCTAGGTACATCACATATATGCTTTCTTTCACAAAGCTGGTATATAATCAATAAAGGTCCTTATTAGTTATCAAACTTAGAAGTGCTGACTTAGAAAATACATTTTAAAAATCTGAAAGTAAATAAATGACATTTTATGTTAAGAAAGTTTTAAACAGTGACAATAAACACTCAAAAGTGATACTAATTTCACATATATGCACAGATGTAATCACAAAGTAACATGTAAAAGAGAGAAATATATTTCAAATTCAATGGTTGATTCCCAGAATGAGTAAAATTTGCATGTTAGCACAGAGTAGCTGTCTGAAATTAGTATAACAAATGTGATTCTTCCAATTCAATATGGTTTTGCAATTTAAGCCATTCATATGAGAACAGCCACTGCCTTGTAACAAAAGATAAGGTTATTGATTGAATTGAAAGAAAATGTAATGTAGTAAATATAAAAATAATTGGGTTGCATTCTCCTTTTTCTATCATATCTACATGCTTACATTAAACCTAAAGTTAGAAAAGAGGAAAAGGAAGGAAAAGGTCACTGAAAACAAAATATATTTAAAATATGAGATTTTTCTGCAGTTAGATGTGCAGACAAAGACTAGTTAACATTGAACCATAATTTAAATTCATAGAAGTAGTGCAGATTTAAATTAATGCAGTATAAAATACTATATCTTTTATTCAACTCTTGAAGAAATCAGCTGTCAATGCCATTGACTAAATTAAGCAGTAACAGGCTTGGTACAAGAACACCATAAGCTGAAATCCATCTCAAGGCATTTTCTTGGAATTGTTGTGGATATATTATTGAAAAGGACACTATAGCTAATTAACTTCTTCACTCCTTCCCAGGTTTTGTCCTCATGTTTTCTGTTTTCTAAAGACATCTGTTTACATTGGAGGTTAGCATATTACATAGCACTACTATTTTTCTTCTTCAGTAAGTATAGCAGTCTTAGTGAATATTCTTTCTTCCTTATGATTAACAGAACGAGTACACTAAATAGGTCTATAAAAGGATTTACAAACCAATCTGTTATTTATGTTAGTTTTCTAGTAATAAAAATGGTGAAAGAATTTTCTTAGTGCACAGTATGATGTGCTTTGCATGCTGCATATATATAAATATAATTTAAAAGTTAAAAGCTTTTAATATTTCACTGGGTGATGCAGCAATTTCCTAGATTAAATAGGATTGTCACTAAGTGACATAACTCAACATAAAATCAAAGTGTTCTAACAGCTCTCATGAAAAAGGCCCACATAAAAAAGCTGTAATTTATTTGCAATTCAATATTTTAAGAATTGATAAATCAAGTGGCAGGAAACAATTATTAAAACACATTTATTATCTTTACCTGGAAAATATTAGCTAATTCCAACATCTATGTGTATTAATTATTCAGGACTACATAAAAGCCTTCAATGTGAATTACTGTTCAGCAATATATTGTGTCAGTGACAACAGTCAGAAGAATATCAGTGACATTCTTCAGCTTACTACACTGATATTGATTATATGCATTGTCTTTCTTGATGAAACAAATTAGAACACTACACAGAACTGCTATACATTACAAGTTGATTTCCAGTTTGGTACCATTGTGTGTCATTAATTTAGTTTCAGCCAAAAGCTTTGACAAATGCAGTGGGTACAGGGTGATGCATACACAAGAAAGAGTGAATGAGTGGCTCCAAGAGCTCACACTCTACCCAGGGTCTAACTCCTCTCACTACACTGCAGACCCACCTCATCCCCACAGGCTCGTGCTCGAGCAGAGGCAGTCATGCCTTCTGCTCTGCTGCCCCTTCTCTGCAGTTCCCTGTGCTTCCAGGAGAGCCAGACCTATGAATCCTGACACTGCTCTGGCTATGGAGATTTACTGTGATGCCTCTCTGCAATACTGGTGTCTTCCTGCTCTGTTTCCACTGCATACTCACGAATAAAGCAAGTCTTAATGATGAGTGGTTATATTGCAAAGCTGAGCAAACAAGCTTGCAGGTGAAATTCCACCAAATGTCTGTGGAATTCCACAATTGTGCCAGGGATCATATGCATGCAAGCTGGGAGAGATGACATTTCAGACTCATTCAGGATAACTAAAAGGAAAGAAAGGAGAGCTGCTGTAGAAGGAAAAAGTAGGCTTCAATTTCCAGATACACGCAAATTCTTCTTCAAGACAAGTGACACGAAAAAAACCACATGCAAGTTATCTCTTGTATCTAATTCATATTCTTCATACACTTTCTAAAAGCTCAGAACTGTACGTGATCTCATAGGTCAAAACTCAGGGCTACTTATGAACTTAGAGAAGTACCAACACTAAAGGATGTCATGGAGAACATCCCATCCCATGGCTGCCTTGTCTGTCTGTTAGAAGCAGCTCCTGCCTTAGAGGCTCCATCAGTGAGCCCTGTGATGGGACAGCACTGGGAGCAGCAAATCCCAGGCATATGGGAAAGATCATTATCTTAAATTTTCCTTGGCTGTGGTAATGTGTAATTAGCATATATTTCTCTCTGTATATTATTGTTCTGTTACTTGGGATATTCTGTTATATCCCTACCTCTCACCCCAGACGATTTGTCCCCTTCCCTTCTCATTGGCTGGAACCCCCTATAAGAACCATAGGCCAGAAATGGGAAGAGCTCTTCCTTGGTTATCCCTGATAAGCTTGGACCCTCCACAAGGCCCGTTGCCTCTGGAGTGAATAAACTCATATTAGATATAACCATGGAGAGCCGCCAGCACCTTCTTTGTCCTCCATTTCCTTCAGCCATCCCCTGGGGAGTGCAGGGGCACACTCACCCCTTTGCAAGCCCTGAAGAAGCCTCCTCCTACTGGTGCCCGAGGCCGAAGCAATGCCTGGGCTGAAGAAGGAGCAAGGCATGGACAGGGGGAAGGCTACACCTGGCAGATACCTGGTAGTCAGTGAAGGTCATGTTGCAGTAATTATCAAATGCTGAGGTAGGAAAGAAAAAGACAAAATAAAGGTGGCCAACAGCAGCCAGAAAAGTTAATTCAAGAAAATAGGTGAAAAATTACCTTTTCTTAAAACAAAATGGTAAAAGAGGCTTATGATGTTACAGCCGTTACTGGGCAAAGCAAGCCTTTTTTTAAAGCTAGGAGAACTGTTCAGAGGTCTTCAGTGACAACAGCTTGTATGTTAAGCAAACAAATCTGTCAGCCTGCTTACAGTTTCTATAGGTTTTATCACATCTTTTAGTTTTAGTTTTAATCTGATACAAATGAAGTTGTTGCTACTCTTAATAAAGTAATCTTGTTTTTCTCTTACCTTAAAAAGACGACTGTTCAATAGACTATTCCACTTAACTAAATATTTTTAAAAGTCCTACTGTGAGGCTTGGCTATATTTTCTTCTAAAATGGCATACACAAACAGTTTGACTTACAGAAAACATGCTGTTGGCAATATGAGCTATGAAAAGCAATGGGGAGTAAATATTCAATAAGAAGTTAGGATATCAAAATGTCATTAAATAGCTGCATGCTATGTTATTAAAATTATAAGACTTTTTAACAGAGCTCATTGTGTGAGGAATGATGAGCTAAAGCTAGACCTCATCTAAAACGGTAAATTTCATCTGTATGTGTAATCTCCCTGAGCTGATTTACTGGAAAAAAAACACATAAATACTTCAAATATATACACATATTTTTCTCCCCCATATAGCTATAATAATAGCTATGAATTTAAGAATACTACATACTTTCTCTCTTGTCTTTATCTTTTTTATTCTGTATTTTTGTTAAAATTATGGAGAAGCAGATTAAATGTACTAAACCCAGACTTCACTTGGAAAAAAAAATCTCAAAAACATGAATATTTTCCTTAGTGAATCTTACAATTATTTAACATTCTGTGTTTATATGATACTGTGGCATTTGTCAAAATAAAAGGTTTCTTAGTATAATTCAGATCATATAGCTATCTGTCCTCATTTAAAAGAACAGTTGAAGTGAATTCGGATGAATTCAATATCAAATTTTCAAGACTCGTTTAAGTATAAAGATAGATAAAAACTTTTATTAAAACAGAGAANACCTTCCCCACCTCCACCACGTGGCTCAGCCAAACACGGTGCCCGTCCCCCCCTCAGCCCCCCACCGGGACCCCCCGATCACCCCGGCCACAGGGGGCACCGGGCACAGGCACCCCACAGGCCCGCGCTGCCCAGGACAGGTACCGGGCCCAGAGCCACACACCCTGCGCCGGGAACCCACCACAACCGGGACACCCCGAGGCCGTGGCGGGGGTGGGGGGAGGGGGAAAAGAGGGGACCGCAAAGCTACACCTGGGTCTGAGGCACTGCGGAAGGCAGGAGGCTCCAGGGCCGCTGCGGGACAGGGGCCTCGGCCCCGCCTGGGCAGGCACACCCCCCGCCCGCAAACAAAAGTGGAAAAAGTTTTCCTCAAAACAAAACCATAACACTATCCTTTCACTTCATAACAGAAATTATTATTAAATAATTGACACTATATACTTATGAATAAAATTTTCACATCCTATATAACTAATCCTATTCACATTCACTTTTTTTCTTCTTTAGTTCACTTCTGATTGGCTTAAGTTAATGGCATAACAGGTTTTGCAGAGGAAAGTGGTTTCACAAAAATAAATAAGAAGTATAACAAGATATATATCCTTATCAAGATATATCCTTAAGCATCTACTGTTACAGTTCTTTCATATGATTCTGAGTCTACAAGGATTGCACATCTCTACAGGGTCTACAAGGATGCACATGTGAGATGGCTGTCTAATTCTCCACAGAAAAAACCCTCAGTGAGGAACAGTTGTGCTTATAGAGAAGGCAGTTTCATAGAGTAGGGACATGACAGACCAAGTTCCCAGGCCCAGTTTGGCCTATGCACAGGCAACCTCAGCAGACTGATCAAGAGGAGAGGCAGAGGACCAGCAGTCAGCTCCCTTTAGCTATGGGAACACCAGAAAAACAAGACAGAATGGGAGAAGCCCACATATGACCTCCCTGACATTAGAGGTCCAGTTAATTGGCCTTAAAGAGAGGTACTACATTCTGCCATTTGAGATGTCCCAATAACCTCTAATGGCCACTGTGCCTTCTCATTCAGAAGGAGACAGGCTTCTTCAAAGTCCTGTGCTATACCCTCCAAAGGAACATAAATTTGTCTAAGATTCACTAGGACAAAGGAAAAACAGTTTTGTAGACAACAGTTTTGTCGCAACTCCCATTGCTCTCTTTGAGACGTTTGGTATTCTTTTTGGCACACACTCACCAATTACTTTTTTCTGTTTTCTCCCTACTCTCTAGCCTTCTTTGATGCATCCTTACAGAACAAGACAGGATACTATAAACCAAATAACTGAGTCACAGACTGCATCCTTTCACAATGAAAGAGTTACCTTCATCTTAAAACAAATAGTAACCAGTTGTGGCTGCAGGCCAAGTGCACACCAAAGACTCTTTAACACTCACCTCCTTAGCAGGACAGGGAAGAGAAAATATAACAGAGGCTCATGGGTCACAACAAGGACAGGAGATAATTCACCAGTTACCAGCACGGGCAAAATAGACTCAATTGGGTGAAATTGATTTAATTCATTTCCAATCAAATCAGGGAAGAGTACTGAGAAATAAAAACAAATCTTAAGAGCGCCTTTCCCTCACTCTTCCTTTCCTCCTGGGCTCAATCTCACAAATTCTCTCTCTCCTTCCCCCATAGCAGTGGATGATGACAGGAAATGGGGACTGCAGTCAGCTAATCACATTGTCTCTGCTGCTCCTTCCTCCTCAGGGGAAGAACTCCTCACATTCTTCCCCTGCTCCAGTGTGGGGTCCCTCCTCCCATGAGAGACAATCCTCCAAAACTTCTCCAATGTGAGACAGGTCCATCTTGGAGCCAACTGGACTTGGCCCTGTTGAACACAGAGGACGGCCATCTTGATGAAATTTACCATTTTAGATGAGCTCTAGCCATCCTTACACAGTTCCTCACAGAAGCACCCCTGCAGTGTCCCCTCCCTCCACCCAGCAAAACCTGGCCACACAAACCCCGTAGACCAGATTTAATCCAGTACTGTATCATCCAGATCTATATTTATTTCAAGGAAAAATTTAAACTTGCTCCAAATCTATACATGATAAGAAAGAAAGTAGTGAAGACTAATGAATTCAGTTGCCTGCATATTTAATACATTCTCTCCTAGTCATAATCAAGACACAGTTCAGCAAAGCATGTACCGAACTTTAAATATTCAAGTAATATACTTGAGCACATTATTAAAATTAAGTAAAATAAAATAAAATGAATAAATTTCCAGTGAGCTGATGATCTAGATTTATTAACTCTTTAAATTACTTAATTTTTTAGATTATATCTAGCTATTAAGCTGTTTTACCAAGCTATAACCACACAGGACTGCCAGGTCATCACTATCGGAAAAGAATTAGCATATTTAGGATCTGAAAGTTATAAATGTTAAAACTTAGCACCACTAACACAAATTGATTACAAGGAGCTCTTTCACTGCCAGTAAGAAAATCACTGTGATTAAAATTCCTTTTAAGTGCTTACCTTTATAACAAAATTGAATTAAAAATATGCTGCAAATCTGATCCTTACTTTGTATCTCTGTGTTCTGAGGGACAAAAATCACATTTTTGTCAGCAGCAGATTGTGTATCCATCACCACTGGCTACAATGCCTGAAGATCCAAATACTGTCTCTGAAATCAGTTGAGGAGACAGCAGCAGTGAAATGTGCAGACAGCAAAATCTGATACATTTTCATCAGTCTGCTTTGGAGAAAATATATTTCTGTACGTTTACTGAGCTGTTTTTCCTGCTTCAGAATCTTAGCACTCCAAACAGACGAAAAAAGTGTTCCATATTTTAATGAGATCATTATTAGTTCATCTTCTAGCTTGCTAGAGTACTAAATTTCCATCAGCTATAGGTAAAGGTGATGGAAAGATACCTATTTCTAATGTTTCACAATGGATGTTTGGCAACCTCCCAGTAGCATCTTTGTTCTCCCATGACTGCACAGCATAAGCAACCCAGTCTGAGCTTGGTAAGAACTCTACATTCTTCTTTCCAAAATATTTTGTGTATTTTCTCATTCAATGAATCTATTGTACATTATTCTTGAACAGGCAAACCTGCAAAGAAATGCTTCCATGCTTTATTCCAAATTTCCCACAGTGACCTAAGTTTTCATGTTGTCTGGAGCCACACAGAGGTAGAGGTGAATCTGAAGCTGCCTTGACCTCAGAAGTCTGGTAGTATGCACCATTAGCCTGTTTGAAGAGTTAATCAGTCTTAAACTGCAGGCTGCCACACTGTGTTTGTAGACTTAAGGATGTGCTTTTAAGCATGAGTGAAATACATACCATTGGTCAAAATCATAATTCTCTAAACATAGCAAGTAAGAAGATCGAAGTTAGTAGCTAATTCTAAGGTAAAGTGTGATTTCTATGAAATGTGAACAAATTCAGGGCCAGATCCTCAAGAGAGTTGGAACAAACAAACAGAAATATCTATATACTATCTAAAGACTTTTTATGGGAGTCTAGAATTGCTTGAACAACTGGCATCCTGAAATTAGAAGACTCTCTCCCCAAACTTCAGTAATGCTATAAATTCCATGAGCATTAGCTGCAACTGGAAAACATTCCCAGCTAGTACTAACACATTAAATAAGAGGGCAAGAGCTTTAAACTTATACTGAGCAAGAATAACCTTGAGCATCCATGGCAACAGGAGAATCCAATGCAGCACCTGCTATCTTCTGCAGCAAGGCAGCTCTCTCTTCAATCTCAGAATACTACTTTACATCATCTTTCTTCATACTCTCTGCAAGATCTCAGCTGAAATTAATTCACAGCTATTCCAAAGCCCTTTGGTACACATCTATGTAAGGCACTTTTTATGTACAGATTGTATCTGGATAGAATCCCAATACCTTCCTCCCTCCTAGGTCTGGCTACAGCTCTTGAGTGACCTCTCCTGTGGTGCCAGGCTTGTTAGCCTTCCCATGTATGTGCCAGCTGGCCTCAATTATTCATCTGCAAGACTTCCTAGTTGCTGGCTGGTAGCATTCCTCAGGCATAAGAAACCACCAAACTTCCTACACTGCAAGGCAGAGCAGGACCCAGCTCCAGTTCCCAGAATAGATGCTGCCTAACTCCATTTTACAATGGGAAATCAGCAAATGCTGTAAATCAGCAAACACTTTTTTATGAGGAAGCATAATCACAAGCAGAATGTGGATGACAAGGGACATAGAAATAATTTCCAAGACAGATTAATTTCCAGGTTCAACCAAAAAGTGAATTCTCAAAAAAAAAAAAAAATTTAAATCTTGTGGCATCTGAACAAATATTTAATTCTCTGGCCACAGAACTCCACCCTAGATTAGACCTTAATTGAGATTAATGAGGCATGCCTTATCTCCCTTGTTACTTTTTTAAAACCTCACCTAGAGTCAGGAAAGCCAAGTCACCAGTCTGATTGCAACAAAAGCCAATTGCTATGATCATTTTTTAAATCATAAAGAGTAAGGCTTTTTAAAGAGAACTTGAAATTCTCCTCAAAAGAGAGTTTAAATAAACATATGATTTGTAGAACACGAATTTTTATATACTAAAGTAACTAGTCAGAAAACATAAAATAATAAAAGCAGTTTATTCTCAGAGATAATATTTCAGCTGGCCTCAGTTATTAGCTTTAGTGATTAAAAGAAGCTTCAATGCTTTTTTGTTTTTCAAATGTTGAGGTTATAATACATCCAAGTTCTGTTAAGTAAAACATACTCTTGCCCAGCCCCTATGACTCTATGTTTAAAGTTCTTACTGTCCTGTACTTTGGCATTACTATCAACACTTCTTAACCACTAATACTCATTTCTTAAAATGCTAAACCAAGCCCTCAAGCTGATGAAAATGCTAGACAGTGTACTTCAAAATATACATATACAGAAATTGAGACATTCTTTTTCAAGTCTACATCTTTCTCAAAGTTATGACAATCAGAAAAAGTTCCATGTCCACTTACCATTCTTTAGCACTTTATACGTAAGGACAAAATATGCGTAAAATGTTCCTTTTGTTGAGCATCATAGAGATGAAGCTACTAATGAAGATATCAGAATCTCTGTTCATTCAAATGGCATCTTATTTTAACCAAGTTTATTACTTCTACACAAACAAGGCTGAGTCTATTTGATGATTATCATTTGAGATTTCTTACTTAGAACCACATCAAAATTCATCCTTATTTAATGAGGTTTTTAAAAGAGTTTAAAATATCAAAACTTTGAAACATGCTCATTAGAACTATTTGTAAGTAATTAAAAATGATAGCTTATAAATAATTTGTGATTGAATCCTAAGGCCATGTTAGCAATAGTACTTAGATGACAGCCTGTCACATAAATTTATGCTTGATACATGGGCCTTGCTGATGACTAAATAGTGACATTTTTTTTTTGTCTTGAAAAAATAAATTTAAAATTTCTGTTATCACAAGTAATTTTTCCTTCCTTTTCCCTCCTAGTTCATGACATGTTGACATCATCATACTGAACACTTGAATACCTTTAGTCTATGTCCTCTAACTTCTCCTTTATCAAATGCCACTGTTACAATGTAAGAGAGCCATAAATTGAACAAAAAAGGTAACCAACTGCTCATGAAGCTTTAATTTTTCTCTGTTTGACAGAGACACTAACATGCTGAGCTATGACATTTCTGTGTAAAATCCTTTTTGAATTTGAAGTATGTCACATTCTATCACTCAGGAATCAACATGTTTCTCATGACATCTCGCCCATAGGGAAAGCTTGGGTGTGAGTTTTGGTTTTGTTTTGCTATTTTAAGAGTATGGAGAGGATTACAGCAAAGGTTCTGAAAACTTCTCAGCCTTCAAAGTCTAGTATAAGAACTGTCTTTAAAAAAAATATTCATAAGTAAGACACTTAAAGTGAAGAATGTTTGAAAATGTGCTTACTAGCAAAAACATAAAAATTAGTTTTGCTGACAGTATTTATTTGCTATTCTACAGAAGGTCAGTTAGCTGACAACAAAATAAATTAAGATCAAAATAAAAATAAGAGTGTCTTTATTAAACAAATCAGGACCAGTGATAGAAGTTGTCTGGAGGTTTTTTTCATAATTTCTTGATTGTGATAATAGTGTTTAAGACTTTTTAAGACACTAGTTCTTGCAATTGGGTTTCCTAGACAAAACAAAGCTAACCAGAGCCAATTTTACATATATACATATATATATGCATGTATGTATATATACATAGACACATATATATGTTCTTTTTAAATAATGATACATATAAAAAGCCACAATGAGCTGTGAATTTCATAATGCCTTATTTTCAGGTGTAATTTGAACATTGACTGGAGTATGGAACCTTTCCTCAAAGTGATTAGTAATATACTTGAAAGCTAGTTGCCATAAATTTGACAGGAGTATTCTTGTAAACCAGTGCTATTCCTCATTTATTTAAAATTTATTTAATTTCTTCTGTAAAATGAGAGATTAAAAAGGAAAAAAAAACACAATGACAGATTTATGGGAGATTGTAAAATATGTGTATGTCAGACTTTATCTCTTGAATCTTACAGGTTTCAAATATCAATTTATAGAACAGTGTGAACAACAAGGCTTAACAGTATTATTACTCTGATAGAAGTAGATGACAGTTTAGTATTGTACTAAATTTTCCTTTTGATGAGGTCTATTATTTCCAATAGGCATAATATGTAACGACCTCACAGCTTGTCATGACTTATCTGAAAAACATGAGAGCTTGCAGCAAATACGTAGATTTCTGAATGTCACTATTGCACAGGCATTGTTTTCATGGTAAGTACTGAAGTGCATGTAAACATGCTCCTATTCACAGGGGGAAAAAAAGGAGGAATTCTAAGTTTTCCAAGGGGAAAAAGAACACCAAACCTCAAATATTTTGATTCCTATTACAGAAATGTGAATGCTACTAGAAACATTCTTTTCAGCATTAAAAAGTGTTACTGACCTGAAGCTGTTGTTTAGAGAACTAGTTTATCTAACAGAACAAAGCCTTATGCGAACAAGGAGGAACACTTGTTCTTCTGAAATTTCTGAACCTCCTCTCCATTTATAAATGACAAGATATGAGTAGTGAGCAGCCAATTGCCTCACAGGCATTAGACTCAGACAGCTATTAGAATATAGTGCAGGCTACTGTAAAATTTACAAGCCTGACACAGAGCTTATTAGATTTAAAGGATATAATTGCATTTGTTTCAATGGACACTGGATTTAACCTTATCAGTATGTTCCAATGTCTACTTGAAGCATACAGACAAATACCCACAAAAGGAATCATACGCAGTCCCTTATGCAGAGCTTTTTGAGAAGATGAAGTAGCAGACACAAAGATTTTTAGTACTATCATCCTTGTCTTACTGTGTTGAATTTTTTCCTAGTTCAAGGATACTCGTCTTTACACAAGAAAGGTTCCATGGCAATCATCAGAGAACAATTTCAAGTAATTTCCCTGTATTTGGAACACATGCTGCAATCTTGCCTTCTTTAGAGAGACTTCCTACATCAACATCTGTCTGGCCCAAAAAGAGCTGCTTGCATGCAGGAGCCATAAAAAATAAAATACCTTAGGGGTATTGATAGCCCCAAATTAACATAATAGAAGTCCTGGAGTGATACATCAGAAAAAGATTGATTTCACCTGCCAATTCATACTTTATGCTGAAGTGCTTTGATGTCAAAAACACAAATGTGAGAGAGCAGTGATAACTGTTAAGGTATTAAGCTTATTTAGAGAAGTTTAAAATACATATTAAATTTGGTAAATTCAAGTTATAAAATTGAGTTTGAGAGAGCATTTATGAATAAGATTTGAGGTTAAATGAAGACTGATTGAATTGTTTATTAGACCCTCTCTCCACATACTCTTGACTTCCCATAAGTAATTCAGCAATCTTGGATTCTCCCACCTAACTCAATAGCCTAAACTGAAAATCATGCTAAGCTCTGTAGACAACCAGTGGAAAGAGAGGACCTTGACATAGTGATGTAGATCAGTGGTAAATTCTATCAGTTTTCCCCATTGTTCTCCCTAGACTGTAGATGGAGTCTAGGCAACTGGGCTATTAATTTGGGTGTCTCTCTTCAAGGCTTAGAATTAGATTATAAAAAATTAAAATCCATCTGTTCAAAAGATAGGCTTGAAAAAAATGCAAGGCATCATCTGACATTAAATTAGCTTCCTAAATGACCTGGGACTAAATCTAGAAAGGACAACAGCAAAGCTTCCCTCACCAGCCCAGGACCAGTATACAGCAACTGATATTGCATTTCTCAGTTTAATGAACAACTTGTGGGATTTTTTTTCCTCAGAAAATTCTCAGAAGTCCTTCTTTTTATAATGCAGTGTTAAGGGAAAGCAGTAATAACTGCAGGTTGATTACTAAGCATAGGTTACGGGGTTTGTAATCTTAGTGACCTTGAGTGGAATCAGGTTCCAAATGCAATTTTTAAAATACCATTATATTACATGACAGCTCTGAGAGTGAGGGAATATGAGAATAGTAAAGCCAAAATCCCTTGGGGCAGTCTGATAAAATGTGGCAAAACTTGTCTAAATAACACATTTGTTATATCTAGTTTTGTTGCTTTAAAATGGTTTGCTCAGGAAGCTGCTAAGCTCAGAGGAAG
>WEIV01000932.1:40559-56578 GCA_013390005.1 Calyptomena viridis
CTCATCACTCTAGGATGGATCCCATCTGGTCCCATAGACTTGTGAGGATCCAAGTGGCTCAGCAGGCTACTAACTGCTTCCTCCTGGGTTACAGGGGGGCTATTCAGCTCCCCATCCCTGTCCACCAGCTCAGGAGGCCAGTTGTCCTGAGCACAACCTGTCTTTTTGTTGAAAACTGAGGCAAAGAAGGTGTTAAGTACTTCAGCCTTTCTTTTGTCTTTGGTAACTATGTTCCCCCATGTGCCCAACAAAGAATTGAGGTTTTCCCTGCCCCTCCTTTTGCTATAGATGTATTTATAAAAACACTTTTTGTTATCCTTAACTGAATTGGCCAGATTAAGTTCAAATTCTGCTCTCACATATTTTTTTCATTCTACATACCCTAACAATGTTCTTAAACACTTCATGAGTTGCCTGCCTTTTTTTCCAAAGGTGATAAACTCTATTTTTTTACTTAAATTTCTGCAAAAGTTCCCTGTCCAGCCAGGCCAGTCGTCTTCCCTGATGGCTCACCTTTCAGAACATTGGGGCAGCCTCCTCCTGTGCCTTCAAGATTTCTCCCTTGAAGTACGTCCATCCTTCCTGGACCACTTTGTTTTTAAGGGCTTTTTCCCAAGGCACTTTCTGAACAAGCCTCCTGAACAGGCCAAAGTCCCCCCTCTGGAAGTCCAAGGTAGAGGTATTGTTGATACCCTTCCTTATTTCACTGAGTATTGAAAACTCCATCACTTCATGGTCACTGTATCCCAGATGGCCTTCTACCATCACATTTCCCACCAGCACTTCTCTATTTGAAAACAGCAGGACTAGCAGGGCCCCACCCTGGAAGGCTGGTTTATCAGCTGCAACAGGAAGTTATCATACATGCACTCAGAGAACCTCTTAGACTGCCTCTTCTCTGCTGTGTTGAGTTTCCAGCAGACATCCAGCAGGTTAAAGTCTCCAACAAGAACAAGGGATGGCAATTTGGAAACATCCACCAGCTGCTTATAGAATAACTCATCCCCCTCTTCATCCTGGTTGGGTGGTCTATAACAGACTCCCACCAGGATGTCAGCCTTGTTGCCCTTACTCCTGATTCTGACCCATAGGCACTCAAACTTATCATCACTGACCTCAAGTTCTAGAGAGTCGAGACTTTCTAACATACAGAGCCTGTATGTTCTCCTGTCCCTTCTGAAGCACTTCTAGCCATCCATTGCAGTGCTCCAGTCATGTGAGTCATCCCACAACATTTCCATGATGGTGACTATGTCATAGCTTTCCTGCTATACCAAGGCTTCCATCACTTCTTGTTTCTTACCTATACTGTGTGCATTAGAGTACATGCACTTTAGCTCGGCTGCTGATTTCACTCCTAACCATGGCTTACAACCCTTAGGCTCATCTCTGGAGAGCCTGGTTTCATCCCCTTCCCAATTCAAACATAATTTAAAGCCCTCTTGATTGGGTCTGCCAACTTATATGCTAGTATTCTTTTGCTCTTGCTAGATCGATGAAGCCCATCTGACTCTAGCAGCCCTGGGACTTATCTGTTTCCCTACAGACCCAGAAATATCATTGACCAAAGAGCAGACAGCTGACCTACATGGCATTTTTCCTGCTGTAGCCTGCTTGGAATAGAAGCAGTTTGAAAGATGTACAGTTGCAAGTGGTAGTTTATTTACATTACTTGTGAAAGACCTCCAGCTAAATTTCCACACAGCATGCTCATTATGTCCATGCAAGTGTGTCTATGGAGCTTTTAAGATTATTGAGACAAATAGTGAAAGTAACAAACAGCGAGAGCTTCCTGTACTGTGTATAACTAGATTTCCATTTTAGCTTATTCTGAGCTCCCTCAGTGAATGATCCTTTTAGCCAAGTTCATATCACCCTAAACTCCATGCTTCAAAAATTGAAACACAGCATTGCACTGATTTAAAATCTCTAAAAAATTCAATCTGTTAATTATATTTCCTGTAAAATTATGGATATAATATCAGTTGTTATATTAGAATGAACGTTCTGGGCTCAAAAACCAGTAAAAACATTACCATGGATTGTGTTGTGTACCGATCACATTTTCCATATACTAAAATAACTTTTCTTCTCTCTAAAAAGCATTTCTAAGCTAGGAAATAACCCATCTGACAGCAAAAGATCCTTAGGTAAAATTCTAGACTTCATTATTCTGGAGATCAGACTAAATCATCCAATGATCCCTTCTAGCCTTCAAGAACCTTACAGAAACTACAAGATCTTAATGAGGAAAAGTATACATATTTAATACTATTTGATAGATCTACACATTTTAAAGTTCATTATGATAATTTGCTATGACCTTCCACAGTAACCACTTATCAAAACTTACCTTAATGAGGTATATAAAAACTCCTTATTAAGAAACAATATTGATTTTAAGACTGCAAGTGAGAAGAATCCAGTACTATAAGACAAACTGTCCTTGAGGTTACTACCCTTTGTAATAATTAATTTTATTTTTTTATTTTAATTTCCCCAGATTCATCTTTTAATCACTTAACCCCATTAGGCCATGTTTGTTAAACCCTCTCTTTTGTCAAAAATCTGTAAATAAAAATCTATTGTAAATAAAATCCTACCACATTCATACTATTGAATGAGATCATCATATTTTGTTATTAGACAGCAATTCCTCAATCTCTCACTAAAAAGGAAACACAAGTCATACAGTATTTTTCTGAAAAATTCCAAGCTAACATATTTTTCTTAAAAAACAAAGCTACAAATTCAACTCACTATTCACCAGCTAGTTCTCTGGTGATTCCATTTGGAATAGAATAGGGGATCAGACTAGAGTTAATTCCAAGATAAACCACACTGCAGTGTGTATCATGTAACTAACATGTCATTAGAGCTTTCTGTATCACTGTTTAGATTGGCTCCTGCTGATATACACTACTTTCTAAAGTAGTGATTCCACTGTACTTGACATTGTTCCCAAACCTTTAAAAAATCTACCAGAAGACACTTAAGTTTCCAAAGTTCTATACAGACACACTAGGACTTGCTATGTTCAACAGTCATATTATGTTGCCTGTGTTAACTCTTACTTTTCCTATTAAGGAAAATAACCTTTGAAATTGTATTGATACCCTGTGGATCTAACCTATTTTTCTTTTTGTAAGATCCATTAAAATATATTTCATTAATATTCACATTGGCAAATTAGCCCATATGGTAACTTAATCTAATCTTTTCATTCTTTGACTCCACCATGAGGATTATACTTTCATAGGTGAAATGACAAGAAGACAGAGCAGAAAGACCTCAGCAACTCAGCATGGTTCTTGTACTATGTAAGATTTTGAAACTTTAAAGAAAATTCTTTCACTTTCAGGTTTTGTACAGCTTAGTACATAAAACTATGTTTTTCCTGAAGACTGCTGGTTATTTTATATGCTTCAAAGGCATTTACTTTTATATTTTATCATTCACAACAGAAAGCTATCCCACTTGTTTGACACATTCTCAATCACCACCAAAAGGCTCAAATTTAGGAATGAGCAGTACAAATGTGGAAAGGTCCACCACATCACTGATCAGGAAGAAACCAAAACTGTTGTTTATCTACTACAATTTTGAGGTCTGAAGTAATAGCTGTTTAAATCAAGCCTTACTTTAAGGAACCTTTATTTTATTTTCATCTTATTTTTCATTCACTTTACAGCAAACACTTCCCACCTGTTGCGGTGTGTGATTAATATGTATTTCTATATTATGTATTTCTGTATTATACAGTTTTGTTACCCCTTGATGTTGGAATATTCTGTTATTCCCTGCCTGTTGTGGTGTGCAATTAGCATATATTTCTCACTGCATATTACTGTTCTGCTACATGGTATGTCCTGTTATAATGTGCCCTACCCCCCCACCCCAGATGGTTTGTCCCTTCCCTCGTTCTCCCTTCCCATTGGCTGGAGCCCCTATAAGAACCAGGGGCCGGAAGTGGGAAGGGCTCTTTCCCTGGTTATCCCACAGAAGCTTGGACCCTCCAGGTGGCCTGTTGCCCCTGGAGTGAATAAACTTGTATTATATGTAACCAGGGAGAGCCGCCAGCAATTTCTTCGTCCTCCATTTCCCTCAGCCATCCCCTGGGGAGTGCAGGGGATACACTTACCCTGGCAAGCCCTGACAGGGGATGGCTACACCTGCCCTTCTCCAGATGGTTTGTCCCCTCCCTTCTCATTGGTCCAACTCCCCTATAAGAGCCTGAAACATGAAGTAGTTTCGGCTTTTCTTAGTTGGCTCCTCTAAGCTTAGGACCCCCTGGGAGGCACATTGCTCCCAGGGTGAAATAAACTTAAAATATTCTAACCAAGAAGAGTCGCCTGCACCTCCTTTGTCCTCCATTTGCTGGCAAACCCTTGAGGGCTAGCAAAAGGCTACACAGACTTTGCTGCCCTTAAGCACTCCTGGGCTCCTTGTTATAATTTGTTACTATTTTGTTATCTTAATGCTTCATACAAGCCTCCTGCAACATGGAGGCTTCTTGCCTGGAAGTGCCCTCTCCTAACGTGTGCTCCAGAGCAACTATTAAGCCCAGGCTGAAGAAGGAGTGGGACTTGCAGAGGGAGCTGCAATACCCACCTTTACATTATATCAAAGCTGCCCACACTGAAGGAAATTTACTGTCTCTCTTCAAATTCAAATATCCATCTGGACTGAACAATGCTCTATGAAAAGAACCTGATATTGCTGACATATGAGAAATATGTCTCCAGTCTGGGGCAGGGGGAAAAAACGAACAAAACAAAAAACAAAAAACAAAAGAAGAAAGAGAGACCAATAATGAAGAGAAATGTTGGTAAAATAAGAGGTTTTTGCTATCAGGAAAGTGAAAATCCTTATTAGCTGTATTCATTTTCAAAGACATTATGTGTAAATGCAGTTAAAACTTCTGGTTGCTGCTGACTAGAAATAAAAGAAACAAAATGCAATTTGCATCTGTAAGCACAGGAACACAGAAATCACCATCCTACATCAGTCTTGAGGTAGCTATATTGACTGTGAACCTCTGAGACTGGCTATGGATGAAGCAAAATCTTCATTTAGGCAGCTGCAATACAGGGAATCAAACCCTTTGTTATGTGGCCTCACTTCCTAGCAGAAGCATTGACACAGTATTTTTCCAGCATGCCAACAGTCAGCATGTGTTGCGCCTGGTTAGCATAGCCATTAGCATAACCACGTGAACTAAAGTCAGCTCTTAGTTTCAATAAAAGTAGAAATGTTAAGGAAATGTTTTGTGTAAGTAGAAACAGACAAAATGTCAATCACCTGTCCCAAACAACAACCTGCATCTTAAATTGTGTGCTCAAGTAAGCAGATGGACAAACTATGACAATTTGCTGACCATCAAGAAGTACAAAAGCAAAAAAGAAATGTCCAGACTGCAAGCACTAGTAGCAGTGCCAGGAAATCAGAAAACAACATCATATTTTGGCCAGACTAATCAACAAGCAGTTCTCTACTCAGTCCTATAACTAAGGACACTTAGTTGAGGAATGTTGTGGCTAGTCATGAGTTTCTGGAAAGACTTCAGGGAGAGAAACTTCATGACCCATTCAAAGTCACCAGGGAACAGGGAAGAGCCCAGGGCACTCCACAGGTGTGCTCCAGGACTGTGCAGAGTCTGACTGACACTACTCAGTCACCCAGCTTCTCTGCAGGACTGCAGCATCTCTCCTGTGGAACAGGGAAGTTGTGTACATAACCACTACACAAACCAGGCCAGCTTCTCTGCCTCACTGAACCACCCACCACATTGTACAGGGAAGTTGTGTGACTTGTAAAATTACATATATATGTCACTAAAGTTATGTGGTATCCACACCACATTTAGCCTCCACATTTTCCTTTGTTCTTTGACCATGAAACCAAGCATGATACCAAGATGGCAGGCCCAAATATTTTCCTACTAAACCTCAAAAACTCTGGCTAATTTTTCATAATTTTAGTAATACGTGTTAACAGGTGCATAATGCCTTGATTTTCATAAGGCTTGTATAGCCTTATATCACACATATTGAAAGATCTTGTTATCATACACGTTACACACTGGAGAACCAGTGTTTCCTTTTCTGATTTGCTTAATGCTACATGGGAGGGCACTTGCCTTTATGTAAATTCATTCCTGCATGAACACATTCCTCCAAGTGCAATATGTCCCTCAAAGTAGTGGCACTTTTTACTGCATATGAAAATACTCCTATGAATGTTAACACTGTTGAAGATAATTAGGGTTTGGTTTGAGTTTTTTTGTAACTGAAAATAATGGTGATAAAATGTTTAACAGGTGAATTAAGCAGTATTTTTTTTAAAAACAATATTTTTTTATCATTTTGTTATAATTTGTTATTATTTTGTCATCTTAATGCTTCATACAAAATAGAGATAATCAAAATTCCAAGTAAAGGACTGCATTAAAAAAGGAAGAAAAAACTTACTATTCATTGTTATCCAAAAAGTGGCAATATTATTTTAAGCTAGATAGTCATACTCACATTGCATAATCTTTTGAAAAATCCAGCTGTATCCAACCTGATCAACCTTTCAGATCAATAAAATAAAAATTTCAGCAAAATTTAGTTTTCTTAAATGAAATCACTGTTCCCTTGAAAAAAACAATTTTTAAGTAAGATGATGTAGGCTATGTCTTTTACTGAACCCAAAGATACATCCTGGTTTCATTTCAGGTCCAAATGTGCACTTGATTGTCTCCTGACTCCTTTGTAAGGTAAAATGCAACCAATCAATTGTATCTCAGACCTGGGACACCTTGCCATGTTAATCTTGGTAGAGAAGGAAATGGTTCTGAAAGTTTCTGTTTACATATATGTATCATTTTAGAGTATACTCAGCTCCAATTTTAGCATCTTCTATAACTAAAATGTTTCAATATTTTGTTTTTCTTCTTTTCCTGAAAAATTGCTTTTAGCATAGTGAGTTGAGATTTCTTCACTGATCCGTGGGAATGGACCAGGACTCATGGTGCTGAAGGGAAATATAACAGTGATTCAGAACACCTCACTGGTCTCAGTCTTGAAAAAATGTTTTGGGAGCACAGAATGACAGAAGGTATTCTGAATGTGGGGACCTAACCTGCAGCACTGCAAGACTTCATTAAAATACATGCTTAGGGGCTATGTATTTCCCAAATGAAAAGTTTAGTTTCCTATCAAATTAAATACTTCATGTTGTTCTACAGTACACTTCAGTATTTTTAGTATAATAAAATATAAAAAAATTAAATTATATTCCTTTTTCCTACACATTTCTTAGTTCATCAGCTGAACTAAATACCTCTTATTCATACAGTCTCACTTGCAAGTTCTTTAAAAATATTAGATTCTGTAAAATCCATTATATGTTGTAAAAGTCCAAGCTGATTTACATTATTTTAGGCAGACCAGGTTAAGACTTTTCTTACCAGTCTTTGAACAGCTAATCCATTATTTTGACTGTGATTAAAGTTAGGCTGACGGGACTAGGCTTAATAGAAGTAGCTAGGTACACTGAATAGTGCAGCATTTGGGTTTTTTAATCAAGCTGGGGTTTTTTAACTTCATTTGATGCTACAATAAATAAAAGATTGATATAACATTTATCAGTGAAAACAAGGACAAAATTGTAGGCAACAGAAGTATTGGGACGAAAAAGGACAGCATTTCTATGCAAGATTCATTAGCCTACCATTGGGAACTTGGTAAAACTCTCAGCAAATCTGAGGACTTCATCAAACTGAGTAAGAAGCTTACAGTTAGTGATTCTATACATCCAACCTATGCTTCTGTGTTCAAAAGTTGGAATTGAACGATGGAGACACCTAACTGAAGGCAGGGACCTTGACAAATTAGAGGACTGGGCAATCACCAACCATATGAAGTTCAACATGGGAATGTGCTGGATTCTGCACCCAAGACAGGGCAACTCTGGATGCATGTACAGATTGGAATGAGGTGTTGGAAAGCAGTGCCATGGAAAGGGACCTGGGGGTCCTGGTTGATGGCAAGTTGAATATGAGTCAGCAATGCCCTGGAAGTCAGGAGGGCCAACAATGTCTTGGGGGGCATCAGGCAAAGCATCACCAGCCAGTCGAGGGAGGGGATTGTTCCACTGTGCTCTGCACTGGTGCAACCTCACCCTGAATATTTTGTGCAGTTTTGGGCACTGCAATATAAGAGAGATATTAAAAGATACTACAGAGCATCTATTAGAGAGTGTCCAAAGGAGGGTAACAAAGATGCTGAAGGTCCTTAAGGAGAAGTCATATGACAGGCAGCTGAGGTCACTTGGTCTGTGCAGCCTGGAGGAGACTGAAGGGAGTCTCATTGCAGTCTACAACTTCCTCGTGAGGGGAAGAGGAGGGGCAGGCACTGATCTCTTCTTTGTGGTGACCAGTGACAGAAACCATGGGAATGGCCTTAAGTTGTGTCAGGGAAGGTTTAGTTTGGATATTAGAAAGAGCATCTTCACCCAGAGGGTGGATGCTGGAACAGGGTCCCCAGAGAAATGGTCATAGCAGCAAGCTGTGACGGAGTTTAGGAAGCATTTGGATGATACTCTTGGGCACATGGTGTGACTGTGTGACTGCTCAAGATGGTCCTGTGCAGGGCTAAGATTTGGACTCGATGACCCAAGACGATCCCTTCCAACTTGGCACATGCTGTGGTTCTGTGAATCCTGACTTCCTTTATAGTTTCTCAGATCAACCAAAAATTACTATGTCCCGAGATGTGTCACTTCATTCTGAATACAAATTTTTATGTGGGATGTCTCTCTTCTTCACTGTTTGAACAGACAGCCTTGAGTCACAACTCAGACATACATGTCTAACTTTTAGATAAGATGCCACTTTATCTAGGAGCTTACTTTTTCTTCTTTTCTCTTTTTTTTTTTCCCCCCCCCTTAAACCAATTTATAACTTCAATTATTTAGGTCTAAAGAAAAAGAAATACATTCAGGCCAGCATCCCTACAAGTAGCCATGATGATGGTGTCCAAAATTTAATCAACTTACATATAATATTATTTATGCAATCATTTTTTTGAAAACAGATATTCCAAATAACTTTTTTTAGTTATTGTTTGCAGGTTTTTGTCTCTTTATGGACAACTGTATATATTATATCATCTGTAACATTAATAAGAATAAGCCTTACTAGGTCTTTCACGGAACATAAAAGCTTACTCTCTGCATCACACTACAAATTCTGAACATCTTCATATTGATTTTTACCTTTTAGACAGGTTTGAAAATAATGATAAGAAATGCAGAACTAATTCAGTGAGGGTATGTGCCTTAAAGGTCATTTATATTTAATACTGCTCTTTCTAAGGGAACTTCTTGCAAAAATACTACTTATACATATTTATTTAAGGATAACCCTGGCCTTTTAATGAAAAAGTGAAAAATGTAGTTGGTAGAGCAGATTTATTTGCTATATTTGAAACAGGGTTCAAAATTGATGTGCTTGCATATAAGACTATTTTTTTCTTAATGACATATGCTTAAAATAAGTAAAAATGAGAAGACTTACAACAGTGGCTTTTACTTCAGGAGTTGTACCATGGCATGTGTTGCACAATAAAATCATGAGAACCAGGGGAAGTAACAACACTCTTTACACCACACTGAACCTTTTAAATGGGCAGAGAGGTGTGTGCAATCAGCATCCTTGGAGGCTCATTTTCACATTAATGTCAAGTAATAACAAGTTCACAGCTGTGTAAGTGTAATCTCACAACAATGAACTGTGGAGGCAATGCCGAATGTAGACAGTAAACATACCTCTCTCCAGAGCAGGTAAAAGCTGGTCAATATGTACTTATAATAGTTTCCATGAAAATATTTCTTTTACATTTCATTCAAATGCTGCTTTCAGTTCTCCAAACTTTTTTATTTCTTTGTTTCTTCTTGCTTCTTTTCCTTCTTTGCTTCTTTTGCTCCTCATGGCATTTTTTTCCTAAAATTATTCTGTTTCTGTATTGTACCTTCTTTTCATCTGACCCTTGCTTCTTTGTATCTCAAATATACAAAACATAAGATAAAAGAAATCAACGAAATTCTTAGTGAAGCTGGAAAAATTAATTTATAAGACAGAGGTTAAGTTTAAATCAGATGCAACTATCATGTTGAGGTAAGAGTTAGCAGTGTTTGAGTTTTTACACATAAACCAGTAAGGAATTAAGGTGTAGGACCCAGCAAGCAAATGGATATGTGAAGTATTGAAACAGAGGTTGGGGGGGGTTTGCTTAAGTTAGCCACATGAATTAAACATTTGCCATGATACAAAGAGCTAAGAAAATTCAAATTTCTGGAGCCACCTACTGATAAAGGACAATACCCAGGGGAGACCAAAAGATGCAAGAGATAGATAAAGAAGCCTCCTGTCTCCAAACTAGTAGAATCAACAAAAATCATTCAAGATAAAGCCAAAGAACCAGAGTGCACGCGCAAAGGAGAAAAGGTCAAAAGTTCAGCCTGAGGAAAACTGGCCTTTGGCCTCAAACCACCAAAAGGAGCCTTTCTAAGACCAAGGATGCATGCTCAGAAGGGTGTGAACCTAATTAACATACAAGGCGAGAACAGGCGGGGCCAGGGTTGAATATGCATGAAAAGGTTATGTAACCCAATGAATATGGAACATCTTTGTGAATAAAGATGTGGTTCAGGCTGGAGTACGGCACATAAGTTTCACGAGAGCTATCTCACTTGTGCCAGGTGCTCATAATACCTATCCACATCTCACTTGTGCCAGGTGCTCATAATACCTATCCACTTCAGAACTCAAACAAGTTGTGGAGTCTATTTATTCCGCATATCGCTTCAGTATGACTACAGCTAGCACAGATCCTAGGGAGACAATCTTTTTGGAGAACAAAATAAAGGGGATCTGGAAGTTCAAAGCTTGTTGTGTGGAAAGCATGCTGGATTCAGCCTGGTGACTTTGAAGCAAGTATGTGCAGATGATTCAGGCATCTATACATGTATCCTGTAGAACATGAGTAATATCTCTGAATCCACAGTTTGATTAGAACAGAAGTAAATGCACAACTCAATGGCAATTTTTCATAAATTTACTACTTAAATTTTTGACAGAAAATAGTTCACCAAGTACCCTTTATTTTATACCACTTTGGCCACCATTTTTATTAGCCACATTTAATAGCTACCGAATATGGTTATTTAGCTTCTAAATTATTTTTCTTTTAAACTTTTCATCATGCTTTTAATTCTAGTCTAACTGTTTCTTTTCATTCACAGACAATTTCAGTTCTAAATTGTGCTTACTTCATGTTACCATTCAGACCAGGCTGGGGGAGTCACTATTCCATTTTTCTGTCAGTTTACTACCTGTTGACAGCAGGAATCTCGCTGCCATCCCTTCTGCCTTCCTTCTAAGGCTGACATTTTCTTACTCAGATTAAAAGAATGGAGGAGGTAGCTCTGAGCAAAATTCTGAAAAGCTTTGGCATTACTGTCTTTTTTTAATTTAGGGTAAAAAGGATGGTATGCATAAGGGAAAAAATGGGGCATGAAAATGGAAAAATCTCTATGACAGTGAAAGGTTTGGATTTGAAAAGGTTTCAGAAAGAGATCGCAGGTGATTTTGAATTAAATTATTTCACAGTTTTCTTACATGAAAACAAATGTATCAAATCATTGTTCAAAGTATATAGCTTGAGTATCAATGAAAAGAGTGTAGGAATCAACCTACATTCAGAAACATGAACTGCTCAATAATATACCAGTATAAGGATATACAGGGAACTTCATTCAAGTAAACACTAAACATCCAGCCACTAAGCTACAATTCTTTTATATTATTCAGTTGGGTTAGCAAAAAGAGAAATACCAAAACTTTGTTATATCCTTGAGTGCAGTCTAAAGTTTATATATGTCCTATATGCATATATGAGCTTTTCTTAAAAAAAATTATTACATCACTGCTATTATGTGTCAATATAACTCTTCTAAAAGCCACTACTAAATAAATAAAAGTTGTAATAAATTTTTCTTAAATTTGCTAGCTTTTTTAGTATATTTAAATATAAAGCTGAGTTATAATGAAACTGTAAGGCTGTTTTTAGTTCAAATTGAATTGCCTGATACGTATCTTGTAAGTTAAATTAGATCTTAATTTTCTCTGATAAAGCAAAAATGGATCACAATAATAATAACAGGAAACTCGTTATGAGAACATTAATTAGTATAATCATCATGTCTGTCAGCATTATAATCATGCAATGGTATTAAAGTGCTATAAGATTGAGGTCAGCTTTATTCTCTTGCAGAAGTCTTTGTAAGATGAAATTTAAAGTGGTGGAAAGTAACAGCGAAAGAGCATGTCTCGCGCACATAAAATGGTTTTCAATTAGAAGGTAGCTGGAGAGGAGAAAGTAACTGATACATATTTCCTGTGCATTTTGATACTTAGTTAATTGCTCTATAAAAGAAATTGTAAGAGAGAAACTCTTCCAAGCTGTAATTGTCATGTCCAGAGACTCTGAGCTGCTCAGACTAATTTAAGTGTCATTATGCAACATATTTGTTTAGGAAATAAGGTGCTCTTTAAACTAATTGCTTTTATAAAACACAGACATTTTCTTTGAGTATCATAGTGAAGCTTTATGAGGTAAATCAGACTGAGACAGCAACAGAGGAAAAGAATCTAGTTACAAGAAACATCAAAGGAAACTGGTTGAAGTGGTAGGATTGATCTAAACTATCCCCAAATGGAAATGTTTTAGTGCCACCTGAATGCCTAGAACAGGATAAATAGAGGAGAGCAGATAACTTGCCTCTCGCTATGATTTTTAAGACAAAATACCTTCTACTTGTCTTTGATACTATTTCGGTTCTTAAATAGGTCTTCAACAGATCAATTTTATTTAAAGATTTTTTAGAGGGTTTTTTGCCACAACAATATCCTGTAACCCTGACATACCTACACTGCAATACTGAATTCAACTTTCAGTATATAAATTATAGCATAATTACCATGTATGCCATATAACAAAAAACAGCTGCACAGTATATTTATAGGGTATATACATTTTCACTTAGGTTAACAGTACAAAAAAAGCAAACTACAAATTAGCAAGTTGTAAAGATCCCTTCTTTAAATCTCAGCTTAAAGAAACAGAAAATATTGCTTTCCCATTTCAGTAAAAAAAGGACATAGTATTTCTAAGAGATCTTTTGTTCTGAAATGATTATGGTCTTTACTGCCTTAGTTAAACCCCATATTAGATGATGCTCCATAGTACTTGCATTACAGTATGCAAATATAAATAAAATTGGTCAACAATTAATGATATTTGTTTCAGGACATTTCATCACTAAATGCTTCTTTCCTGCCAACCTAGACATGAGGTATTTAATTCTAAATGACACCACCTGCTCCTACCTATAAATGAAATGAAAAAGCTGCCAAGTAGCATGTTGGAAATTAACTTTCAACCTTCTCTTTAATCAGGTATTCCTCCATAACGCCAGCAATCTCCTGGAATGAAAATCACCATAGTATATATCTGCAAGTCAATTTCAAACCCCCATTGTGGTGTCTAACTTAGAACATCTTTTTTCTTTACTATTTTATTTTAGCTACCAGATGGGTCACCAACTACTTCAAGCAGACATAGTAGATAAATGCCCACACTTTATTCTGACAAGGATAGCACAGTTAAACAAACATTTATAAATGAATGCTCCTCTGATTTTAGCTGGTTTTAAGTTCAAGGCCTACACTCAAACTTTCACTTTCCGAAATATGAGACTGTAAGCACATCAGTGAAAAAGGAAGACATTTTAAGAGTTTTTAAAAAACTCATAAAGTTCAAAAAACAGATATAAACTTGCCCATACAAATGCAGAGCAAATGTAGCTTTGGGCAAAAATGAACAAGGCTAGTTTGGGGGGATACATTTCTTACCTTTGTGCTTGAACATTCTCTTTTCCCCTAACCAACTGCTAATAAAAAGGTAAATTACAGTACACTGTCATACATTTTCTTCTATATCCTTAATGTCATACATGATAGCTTGTCGGACTTTTATCATCACATATAGAACTACCTTACCAAAAGAAAGTTATCCTACAAGTACTTTGCATGACAGAAAATAGCAAGGTAACAATCCTTTCACCCTATGATTACTTCAAGACAGTCATAGTACTGTTTTGCAATGCCTGTTTATATCTGGCTCTGCTTGTTGAAGTGGCTACAAATACATTAACAGCTACAGCAAAGTCATTTGCACTGCTAAAGTTCCTCATCCAAACAGCCACTCAAGTTTAACAGGTACGCTGCTGCATGTTTAAACAGCACACTGCCCAAGTTTTATTCTGAATATTTGTTCATGTACAGAGCATATGTTTCTGGTAAAGCGTAGCCCTTTGTGTCACAAGCAACATGCTGTTCTGCACTGAAGTGAAAGGGAAGAAGCACAGGAAGTATCACCAGCTGGAGAATTAGAAGAACAGGAATACAACTTTCCTCTTTTCCTGAAAAAAAATGTTTCCTCTGCAAAGGTTGGGTTAACTCTCTATACATGGCTGTGTTTTCAAACTCCTGCCATTAAGTGTTATCTGCTGCCTCAGCAGTCTCCTGATAAAATACCTGCTAAAGTCAACAAATGTTTTCCCCAACAGAATTAGTACTAGTCAGAGAGGTTTAAATCAGATGATTTAGATGCTCTGCAAGATTTCCCTATTATGGGGTAAAAATTGTCTTAAAACTTTTTTCACCCAATAAATAAACAAACAAGCCTTTGGGGAAGTGGGGAAGGGGGGGGGGCGGAACTTCCAGTGTGGTGGCCTTGAGCGGCGGCACTGGGTTCCCACCACAGTGGGGGGCAAAAGGGTCACCATTGGCTGGGCTGCTGCCACTGGCTGTCCCCTGGCCCCACTGCCAGTCAGCCGGCACTGCTGCCAGTCCTCCCACCATTGCCACTTGGCCACAGTTGGCGGGGCTGTCCCAGCACTGCTCGGCTGTTGGGGCTGCTCTGGCCCCACTGTCGCTCTGCCACCGCTGTTTCCAGCTGCCCCCCAGCCCCTGCCACCACTGCCCCCAGCCCTCACTGCCAA
The DNA here is from genome assembly GCA_013390005.1 of Calyptomena viridis. Classification (NCBI taxonomy): domain Eukaryota; kingdom Metazoa; phylum Chordata; class Aves; order Passeriformes; family Eurylaimidae; genus Calyptomena; species Calyptomena viridis. The sequence goes on from WEIV01000932.1 coordinate 55,671, forward strand.
CCCAATGCAGGTGGACACCAGGCGGCCGGGGGTGCACTGTGGCTAAGCCACCCCAGGTGAACCGTGGCAGAGCGAGAGCTTCCCCAGTGCCACTGCTGCCCACTTCCACAGGGATGCAGCGTCTAGGCAGGGCTAGCACAGCACCAGGATCCCCCACCACTGAGTTGCCCCCGTGGCTGACTGGCTGGCATGGCTGCTGCCCAGGACCGCGTGACGGTGCCAGCCCCTGGCACATGGAGCCAAGCAGGGAGGGGGTAGCCTGGAAAACGGATGCCATTAAACACCACATGGCAAGACAAAGGCTTGTTTTCCCATGCCTGGGAATCCAGGAGGAGGCAGGGTGGGCCTGGGGATGGGGCTGATACAGTGGTAGTTTATGCAATGAGAGGCAGAACCACGCCCATGGGGAGGAGCAGGGGGACAGATCCAGAGAACTGCACAGGCACAATCGCAAAGGATTCTGGGCTGGAGAAAAGACTCCATATAAACAGCAGCTGCCATTACACACGTGCTCACTTGGACCTCACTGAGATAAAGAGAGGAGCATTCTGATGCCGCTGATCCACCTCTGCCACCATCTTAGCTGCTGCCCGCAGCCTCCCTGCCACCTGCAGCTACAGCCTCTGAGGATTTCATTCACCATCTCTGCCCCCAAGAGGATACTACCCGCAGCTCTCCAGTTTACTAAAACACCCTAATGGCTGCCCAGCCCCCAGGAAGCCCTCGTGGTTCCCAGACCTTTCCTGTGGCACCTCCAGCCCTCAGAAGCCCCTGGGTTTCCCTGGATCCCTTTCTGCGGCACCTACAGCCCCGCCCCCAGCCCTTGGGAGCCCCTTTGGTTCTCCAGACCCTTTCTGCGGCACCCTCAGCCCTACCCCCAGCCCACAGGAGCTCCTGTGATTCCCTGG
>WEIV01000932.1:56612-66760 GCA_013390005.1 Calyptomena viridis
CCACCCAGGAGCCCTCTGCAACCCCCAGAGATTCTCTCACGGCATCCCAGGTACCCCAAGAGCCTCTGCAACTGCCAGAAGACTTCCTGGCAATCTCCCGCTACCCTTGGTTGCCTCCTGCCGGTCAACAGAGTGCACTGCATCCTCCTGCTGCTCTTGGCGCCCCCTCTGGCCACTGAAGTGCACAGCACCTTCCTGCTACTACCCCTCCGGTGCACTCTGCTGGTTGCAGTTGTTGCTGCATACAGGGCATACAAGGAAAAGGGACAATTAGTATCTCAAAGAGTTATGATTTTTCTAATTGTTGCAGGTTTCTACTGTTTTGTTTACTGTTTACATTCAAATCACTACCTCATATACGCACACATTACATATATATAAAATAAATATATGAATATATATGTATATATTTTCAATAAAGTTTTTTTATCTTTCTATTCATCTTTTTGGTCTCGTATCCCTAAATTAAAAGTATAAATTGTCCAAAAGACAACAACCCTATGGAGCTATTTCCATAGTTAGATATACTGCTCAGTTAGGCATGTAGCAATGAGTCTTTCTTTTGCTGCTGTGTAACTGAAAACTAATAAAAGACCAGATTATGGATATATCAGAGCTTCTTCAGAAAATCTTATTCATAATAAAGTAAAAGTGCATTAAACAATTTCACTTATCAACACCAATCCAAATTCACAAAGTGGTGTTAGGTCAGAGGTTGGATTTGATGATTTCAGAGGTCTTTTCCACCCTAGTTGATTTTGTGATTTGATGAATTACTTTTTTTCTTTATGTATACGCACACATTCATAGATATGACTAAAATGCATAGGGTTCTCCCAGCAGAACTCACAGTACTTACTCAAAGTTCCTCCTAAAGGTACAGAAAAGAGTTGAGTTCCTAGACTGTACTTTCTCAGGTTCAATGTGCTGACCACTGAGAATTTAAATCACATGCAGGAAAAGAAGAAATAGTGGAAGTTCTGCCTCCTACATGAAATAGGACAGCCCTTTCCTGTAGCACATCTATGCCTGAATTTCTGTTTTAAAGCTAGGTTTTAACCCATTTCCCCTACTTATGCGCCAGCTTCTATTTTTCAGTCTGTGCAGAGGTCCAGTGTAGCAGGAGGGACAGACCAGAGTAGCTTATAGCTCAGCAATGAAGACGCACACAAAATGTGGAAGTATTCAAATGTATTCAGTCTTAAGAAAGTCTTGAAATTACTGATAAATGTTTATCCTAAATTTGTCATGTTTGAGCATTTCAAAAATAGAAAAATCAGAAATATTTGAAATCCTAGACAAAAGGAGGACACCTATATGTATCCATGGAAGTTTTTGCATGAAAAAAACAGACACCACTGGTGTCTTAGGCATCCAAGCAATTTAAAGAGGAGTCTCTAACACCTTCTTCCCACTCTAACAGAATCTAAACATATTGAATATCTTTTGGTGGCCAGTAAATACCTTCAGGAAAAGCCAACTGCTCACCATTGTGTCACACAAACTATAAATGATTTTAGCATTCAGCTTGCCAAGGGGACAGATGTTGCCATAAAAAAATAAGGGCTGAAGTGTCACTAAATTTGTAGAACATTTGTGATTAGGAATAATACAGGAACTTGTACCAGTAAAGACATTTTATCATTAAGCAGAAGGTGCATGCTCTCTTGAGATGGTGCATATGAACTAACTATATCTCTCCCTTAATAATCACTGAAAAATCCTTAGAGTGCTGGTGCATTGCATAGAGCTGATCTACAGTAGCAAAAGCAAAAAAAAGCTTAGGAAAGTCAAATACTGAAATCACAGAAAAATGGTATTAGGTTTCAAGAGGTGGGGGAGTTGAAAACTGATAGCTCATAATTCAGGGTCAGGCACTTCTTATTTCTAACCTACGGGCTAAAATTCTACTTTATGTCGTGGAAAAGATGAATAGTTCCTTCAGGGGGTACCTAAAAATTGTTTACTGTTCTCATCACTTTGCCACAGTTAATACTCAAAGCCCATAATATATTACCTAGCAGTCTAGAATTATTGCTTTGCAGAAATTTCATAGTGCTTACTTCAAAAGAAAATGTGATACATGCCACATAGAGGATAAATGATGACAATAAATAAAAGATATATTAGTGGTATTTTAAATTACAAAAAGTTGTAGTCCATTCTGTTTCATCCTGTACTTGTCAATAATATTAAGGCCTTTTCTGGAAATTGCTCTTTCTAAAAATAGAAGGTAATATAGAATATTCCAATATTTTAAATATACTCACACTGAAGACATATGAAAAAATGACACATGTACCCATTAACTTACCTTCCAAAGGTCAAATAGAAAATCTAAAACAGAACAGGACATTGAGTGCAGAATTTCAAAATTTTTATTTATTTATTTATTATTTATTCTTTCATCTACCTTTACTGTTTTTTCCTTGTCTTTTTTTCCCGCTTCTTACCTTTCAGCTTAGAATTTACCTTTCTCTGAAAGTATTTGTAAAAAGATGCAATTATATGAAATTATTTCAACCAGCTTCACAACTTAGAAATTCAAATACTTCAGTTGTTTTCCCAGTGAATTTCACACATTAAGAGGCACTTTTAACAGTTTAGGGTAAAGCTCTGTTTTAAAGAGCTGAAGTCTTTAAAGTACCTAAACTCTTTTTATTTTTTTTTTCAAGAGCAGACAGAAAGCAGCCAAAATTCAATGCCTCATCTAATTTTAATCTTCATCAACATCATATGGCACGCATTATGCAAAATACTACTTCATAAAAAGAATTACATATATTAAGAAAAACAATTAATCATTCTCCGTACAAAAAGTTCTGCAGTCACTGTCATATGCTATTTTATCAGCTGTACTGAAGCCAAAGTGCATTCTGAATTTTACACTTCAGGGAAGGAAATGGAGAACCTATACAGTTGTCTGGATTATGATGAGCTGTTTTCTGATCCTTTTGATTCCAGTAAAGGTTTTAAAATTAGTACATTAATATAGTCCAATTGGTCCTGATATCAGTTTCCTAGTTTATTGCAGTTTCAAACATCTGGTCTGATAAAGCACTGGAAAATCTGTGAGGGGCTTTTCTGATGGCAGGTATAGTCAGATTTCCTACCTTTCTGATACCTCAGGTTCATAGGCTCAGTTTCCACTAGGAACAACATCTAGAAACTGCAAATAAGTAGGGTAGAATATTTTCAGACTTGACAAAAATCCATATAATGTCAGATAAATTACAGGCTGTGTTAACTAACATCTCAGAACACCACTGTTTACATATTTTCTGTCTTACATATGTTATACAAGAACAGGCCCAAATACTCTAAATACACTAAAAACACTTGAACTAGCAGAAACTGCACAGATAATTATAGCTAAAGTACATGTTCACATGTCTTGTTGAGACTTATTTTTTCTAGGTAGAAGAGTTAATAAAGTTCATTTCATTAATTCTTTTTTTTCCCTCTTCATAGCTACAGATCTGTGAACAGAAATAGTCAGCTTTTTAAAATAGCTATCAATTCATAAGCCTAAATAAAACATCAACACCTAAAGTAACGGCATTGTTGTGAATCTATTAAGTTCATGAATTAATTCATCATTAGTAGACTCTTGTAGAAAGCTGTGCTTGAAAATTGCAGGTTTAGAATTTACAGAGAAATTATTGCTTTTTAGAAACTAAAGGCTTAATTTAGGGATACAATATTCATGCAAATAAGGAATCAGCCCTTACCTTCTTGAAGTAATTTACACAAGCATAAAGTACTACATGCCTGTCCTAAAGGAATATTGAAAACATGCTATCCAGCAAAGACAAGGCAGCAAAATGCCCTTGAAACAGAGGTCATAGAGTGGAGAGAGAGGGGACATACGGGTTTGACAGCATCAAAAAGAGATTTTGACTAGAGCTGAGGAAAGACAGGCAGGTAGGAGAGACACTACAACTGGGACAGGTCTCCCAGGATTGTAGTTAAATCAAGGACCACAAAGTTATCTGGTACTGGAGAACATGAAATGTCTCAAGACTTTTCATTTCCTAAAGCCTTCTATTTTGTGAAATTTGCAGTGCAAATTTCTACCTGGGGCTTCATGCAGGCAATCACTTGTACATGAAGAAATCTTTTTTTCTCCAGAGATGCTCAATCCATATGTGTGTATTTCACAGAGCCAACTTTAACCAATTATCTGATTATGAACTAAAAGTCTGTTTGAAATATGCTGGGAAGACATGCATAGCTAGACTCCATTCACAGGGAGCCCCAAATATTGTTGGTCTCTCTTGACAACTTTGCTGTTGCTTTTCTAGCAGCAACAGTGCAAGCACTGGTCCTTACAAAACAATACACTTCCAAATGTGGGCACTGTAGCCACTTGGAAGTCCCAGGCTTCACAATGGCAAAGCAGAACAGGGCTTGGAGAAGACCATGGGTTCTGTCTAGTCCATTTGCCACACTTTATGTCAACAGAATATGGGGCAGGAGGGTGTGGTGGCCTGCTGGGAGCAGGACACCTGTGTGATCAGGGGATGCTTGGTAGAGGAACTGCAGTGATAGGCTGTATCCCATGGACATGGCCTGATGCCTGTAGTTGGACAAGGACAGATGACCTTTAGGCTATTGGGTGATTAATGTAAACGTTATAGTATGTTATATAGCTGCTTGCTGCATAGAGAGAAGAGGCAGACATCTTGTCTAGGAAGGCAGAAATCCTGCCACAGAGACAGATGTGTCTAGGCAAAGAGTCATGTTATCTACATGGCATGGACATACTGTCTGTTAGATTAGCTTAAGAACCATAGGAAGCATAGTAGTATTAGCTTAGGTTAGCTTAGCTTAGGTAAGCAGGCCTGTAGGACCTAACTAACATGAGACCAGACACGTGTTACTGCTTGTAATAAACTTGGCTGATGCATAAGCCTTCCTGGAGTCACCATATAAGCCACTCAGCAACATCCAGTACCCAACATTTGGTGACCCCCCAACATGCCTATGAAGGACCGTGTTGCAGACGTGACAGGAGGGATGGGGATGATGTACATGCAGGTCTCATCCACACATCCTGCTGGGATGCGGCTGGGCATGTTCCCAACCCTATGATCTGGAAATAGCTGGCATCCCACATTCATTAAGTGACTGCCAGCACTCAGCCCTTCTGTTGTCTAAGCCTGTGCAGATTATATCTGTCTCACATAGTGCTTATGATGCCAGTGGCATCAGGAGTGACGTTATGCTAGTGCTAATTCTAGTGAGCTGCTTCAAAACTATGGGTAATTTGAAACTGATAATGACTAAGAAAAAATAAATCAATAAAGGTAGGTGAACAGGAAGCATGACAACAGATAAAATTCAATTTTGACATAGGCAGAATATATTGCCTAAAAAGGAACAACGCAAACTTACATATAGTGCCTAGTCCGAAAAGTCAATACAATTGTAATGTAATAGAGAAGTAAAAATATTGACCTGTTGAACTCTTGCGTACTGACAGCAACATAGAAGCAAACAAGCTTATATGTCCTCAGAGAATCATATAAGTCACTGCTAAGAAATAAACTATGTTTTTAATGTGAATGTCTTTGGTTTCAAAATCACTATACAGCAACAAGCACAGAAGGCACAATTTTACAAGTCCATATCTACACCACAAAATCTGTCCTTAGCTCAAGTATTAACTAGTCAGTATTAAAATGTTATTGGTGTAGAGTGTAAAAGTAACTACATTATGTGAAAGGGTGAATCCTGCAGAATGGTGTCATCTCCTGTCTGGTCTCCTTAGCTACCATTTCCATTTCATTATAATGATGTTATGAAAGGCTTTTAAATAGCCTATATATTAAAAAAAATTACTGGGAAATCTGCAGTTTTATTCAGAAATTCAGATGAAAATGAAGATAGATATATAATGACATACCTACTGAGAATAAAAAATTTCTCATAGGATTAACAAAATGATGTGTCAACTGTAAAGAAGGAGAAAAAGAAAAAGGAAAAAGCATAAGAAGACAGAAAAACAGTAGCATATAATTTTGTCTCGCAGATACTTCTGACCATGTTTTTAAAAAAATATCTGTATGTCCTAAGCAAAACATTCTGAATACATTTTACATGTTTTGGACACACTTTTTATCAAATCTTATGTAAACACCTTTTCTGTCTCTTGGCTAGGTTTGAAATAAAGAAATGTTAAGGAACCTTTTTCTTATGTAGTGCTTTCAATTTACTATTTTTTTGTTGTTTTCTAATGGAGTAAAAAATATTGGTAAAGGCCACAATTCACTTGTGAAATTGAAGATACTAAACTCCCAAATCCCCAGTGAAATTATATGGCCTCTATGGATTGTAAAGCAAGACAGATCTTTCATTTAAAAATGCAGTTTGCAAATGTGCAGTCACAAAAATTGAAAACTTGCAGAGTTTCTTTGCATTACCACAGATTACCTATAAATTTCATAATTTTTTTTCAAGCTCAATCAGACTTCTGGACATGTGACTGTTTATGGATTTCTTTCAAATTTTATTTTCCATTTAATTTCTTTGACTGGGACAATATTGGATCCTTTCATACTCTTGTGTATAGCTAACTAGTGCTTGTTCAGGAAAAAATATGTTCTCTACATATTTATGATTATAAGAGCATAAGATGCCATGTCACTTTAATTCTATTAAAACATAGAGCTTGCTTTTAGTTACCTGTCAAGCAGAGTGCAATCTAATAGAGAACTATGACAACAGGAATAATAACAAAGTTTTACTAACTTAAGCAAAATTTATTGCTCAATGTTGCAGGAGCATCTGTGTCCAGTGTTTTCCTGCAGCCATATAGTTATAAGCAAAGAATTCCCAGCTGGGCCTGGACAACCTAACTATGGTAGAAAAAAATCTATTCCATTGTGTTCAGCAGAGTGTAATATAAGAAAGTATTTGAGATAAGCAAATTTCCAATTTTAGAGATCTGGATTGTCTTGGATGTGTATACAACTTCAGTGGTTCCCTGAAACTTAACAACAAATGAGTCTTTGGAATCTAATTCTGGAGTGGAAATCTCACAGGGAAACATAGCTTTTCAAACTTGTATGAGTTGGCTTCTTACAGTACAGCCATAAAAACAGAACAGCCTCTCAAGTAGGACTCTCTAGAAATTTGGTACTAGTGAGAACTGAGTCTGTGGACCAGAAAATGTAAACAAATAACATGAATGCATCCAAATTTGTTTGGACCACACAGAAAATTCCTTGCAATATTACATTTCATCTGGGTATAGTTTCATTCAGTTCCAGTTTTCACCATGTTGTTCTCATGCATATACATGCAGAACTAGATTTCTAACTAAACTTGGAAAATAAATTTGGATTAAGTTCTGATGAACAAATCTGAGTTTGTAGATCTATTGCACATTAGTAGTAGAGGTTAATTCATATTTTAATTTATTTAACACTAAGTCTAAAAATCAATTGTCTTTCTATCTTGATTAACTCTCAGTTAATGCAAAATGAATTCTATATTGATGAGAATATGAAATGCCTTTGTGAAATGAAGATGAAACATTGCAGCCTTAGTGTGACAGTACTGCCAACATTATGACCCAAACTCATGATTCAGATCCTGAAAATCAATTATAATTTCTTATATAACATAGTAATTTGTATTTGCCTTCTGACTGTTGAACTGTATTTCCAACTCCTTCACTGTCAATGTTACAGTTTTCCTCTTGATAAACTATCTGTGAATCTCCTTTTATTTGTAAATATGCCTACAGTAATATACAGAATGTAGTAAAGTAAACAGGACTATAGTAATATATATTAGGTTCTATGATATTGCATACCGCAGATGTTGCCTCAAAACAAAAATTAGTCTGTGGTCATAAATTGGATATAGTATTCAAGCAAAAATACAGACCTATTTCCTTACTCAGCTTCACTTTTAATTCTTTTCCTGTAACTTCTATACATCTCTCTAACAGTTTATATTTATTCAATGATTTTATAGCCTCTTCTGCTCCCATTTTAAAGTTGAGTTTAATTTTTTTATTTTTTGACTATTTTCCATCTACCTTTTAAGTTTGTCTGCTGATGCAACTTTGGGGAATCAAGCATCATCTGCAGTGCAATTGATGCATTTTATGAATTCTCTCTCACACAATTAATGGAGGAAAAAGAAATGGGAGGGTTTTTTTGAGTCTTGTTTTCTTCAATCTTGTTACCTTTAGAAATGCAATAAAGAAATATGTGACAGCATCAGAGCAGATTTAAAATGAAAACGGATAAAATTACATATTTGATACTTCTTCTCTTTATATATACATATATATATACAGTATATATACTTTTCCTTCTCTCTTAATTGAATCTGAACATGAATCAACACCAATCAGAACCAAGACATACCAAAATATGACTTCACAGTGAACATTAACCAAGTTACATTTATGGGCAGATAACAGAAGTAGTACATTCATAATCGAGACTTACATTATCATTATCTCTATGAAAGTGCATTTGGTTTATTTGCAAATGAAACCAAATTCATGAAAGCTTATTTTCCCTTTTAACTTCTTTGCCATGCTTTTGCCAAGTCATTCACTTCACAGTTTTATGTGTATTGCGCATAATAAAATGGTATCAGCAGACCACCTCAGTAAATCTTTCTAAATGACTTGTAACTACAGACTGTTTCCAGTTTGAAATTGCAATGCATTCTCAGAATGTGCCTGTTACTATATTCAGACACAGGTCTCTTTAGCAACCACTTCAAAAGTCAATTCTTATGACCACGGAAACAAATTAAATCGTAACATTAAAATTAATTAACAGGTATTATTTCAAATGTGTAAGCCAACAATCAGAATTTTTATATTGACTATATTGTTTGAAAGTTATTACCTATGATTCATATTTCTTTATGGAATTTCTCTTTATTACACTGATACTTTTTTCCATTTGTTGATACAATTAACTATTTTCTGTTAGGCAATACTTTGAGGCAACTATGAAAAATTGATGGGAATAAAATATTTGGGACATGAGAAATTGTGTCACAGTGGAATTCACTGACTCAGCAGTGATACTAAGAGAATAGGATCACAGTGTTCTTAGTAGCCATTCTACATTTCTAAACTTCAATCTCCCTACATTTTTACTTAGGAATTAACCTATCTAAAGTTAGAAACCTGTGAATGGTCCATATGCTGATTCATATCTCATTTGAAAGATGACACCCAGGGTCACAACTAGTCAGGTGCTAAATCTTGTCTCATAGGTACGGATAATAGGAGAGTTGTAGATTTTATTCCCAAATCTGAAATGTTTCCATTCATAGTAAAAACTGAGTTATAAAGAATGAAGTAATGTATCCAGCAGATCAAAGCCTGATATTTGGATGATTGTATAGCACAACACCATCCCTCTATTTAAGTCTGTTAATGTTACCCACAAATTTAACACACAAGTACATTGAATAGCTCAGCTTGCAGACAAAAGAACAGAACAGAAGCAGATAGCATCCCAGAGGGTGGAAAATAAATATGCAGAAAATGACTCATTAGAGGATGTTAGAACCAACCTGTTTTTCACATGTACAGAGAAAAATAAAAGAAAATTCCTTGGTCTGTGCAGAGGTGGAGAAGATGGAAATTTCATGAATCACATCATTGCAAATTTCAACTCTGATGAGACCCTAACTTAAAACATTAACTCAGAACCATTAGCAAACTTTTGTGTCAAGGCTGCAATTCATAAAGTATACATTAAGTAGCCAACAGAGCAAAGTGATACAAATTTTGTTTAAAAATCACCACTTTTTTATTGACAATATCTTGGATAATTTGCATCTTGGAGACTTGTATTGCTAACCTGCGACAGACTTTTTCTTTAAAATATATGCATTCATGATCAGGCTAAAACAGCCATGACCAGGTCAGGTGGAATGTAGAAAAGTTTCACGATCTGATACATTTAAAAAAAACCCTGAATTTTTAATTTCCTAATCTGTTCTCAGAATAAGTAGATACTTTCTGTTTTAAAATTTCTTTAGCTTTTGGTAGACTAATACCAATGACAAAATGAAAACAGAAAAATCAGGATAACAAAAGCTTAAGAACCTAAATGGTAAATATGGGCTTTTGGTACCATCATCATCATAGCTAAGCTTTG
>WEIV01000933.1:0-12747 GCA_013390005.1 Calyptomena viridis
CGTCCGCCTCAACAGCGACAGCACCCCCCCGCTCTCAGCTGCATTTTGCCCAGGGGCTCCGGTCCAAGCACTGTGGTCCCTGCCACCACCAGCATGGAGCCCTGCGGGGGGTGGGGGAAAAAACCTGGCTTTCCTGGGACCCGTGACGGCGGGGACCTCCCGGCACAGCTCCAACCAGCCAGGGCCCCGCTTCAGGAGTTGTCCCCAGGGAAGCCATGGGCAAACCTCCCCATCCCCCTCTACTCTCCCCACTTAAAAGGGAAAAGTTTTAAAAGAACACGGTATTACAATCATAACATTTGGAAAGGATCTCAATGTTTTTTATATTGCTTTACAGAAAATGTATTTACAAGCATTGTGTGAATCTTCGATGCATATTCAGATAGCATTAGCCAATTATTTAGGTTCTTTTGAACATAATTTCCCTAATAGATTGTTACAATCTCTTACAGACCTACATATAACAGCTACCCCCGCTTTTTTCGCTTTTTTCGGCTGAACCCATTGAAAATGCAAAGACTGTCTTTACTGATGGCTCTAGCCTGACTGCTCCAGCCGTTCTCACAAAGCTGTTGTTGTTTGGTTTAACGATTCTCAGGATTGGGATAATCACATTGCTATTCAAGAGGTTCTAGTCAATTAGTAGAATTACGTGCAGCAGTTGAAGCCTTTAAGCTTTTTTCTTCTGAAGCTTTTAAATTAGTTGCAGATTCTCATTATGTTTATGGTACAGTTTTACGTTTAGAAAATTCATTTGTTAAGCATGTAAATCAGGAATGTTTATTTTCTCTGTTACTTGATCTATTCACGTTAATATCTAAGCGTACTCAGCAGTTTTTTGCCTTACATGTTCGTTCTCATACCTCCTTGCCTGGACCAATCATGGAGGGAAATCGTGTTGTTGATTCATTGACAGCTGTTGTTCAGGTACCGAACATTTTTGAACAGGCTCATCTTTCACATAATTTTTATCACCAGAATGCCAAAGCTTTGCAGAAAGAATTTTGGATTACCACTTAGCAGGCACAGGACATTGTACGGACCTGCTTGGAGTGTCAAAAGGTGACACCCTTGTTGCCTTCAATATCCACTAATCCAAGGGGACTCATCCCAAATGATATTTGGCAGTGACATCACATGTGCCTGATTTCGGTCGACTGAAATATGTTCACGTTTCTATTGATACTTACTCAAATTTTCTTGTTGCAACGGTGCACACAGGTGAACGCGTTAAGGACGTTCCTCAGCACTTTCTACGTGTTATTGCCATGTTAGGTGTACCGCTGTCATAGTTACAGGGACTGGGACTGGTTTATCACTATGAGGGTATAACCAAAAANTGGCTACCACTCTGGAGGAGACTGCTACCATTTCTTCAACAGAACTGCTGTCTTCCACAGGACCATCATCCCGACTACCAGCTTTTTCCTTTCCTTCTGCTCTGCACCCAGGGGCATCACACAGTGCTGGGCAGGAGCTCACGAGCACCGTGCTGTTCCTGTGTGTGTGTGGGGCTGGGTTGTACTTTGTTCTTGTGGGTCAAAGCAGTTTTTGTTATCTTGTGTCATTGTATGTATTGTGATCTTTTTAGTAAAATTGTAGCTCTGACTTGTGGTCTCTCCAAATTGGGTTCATTTCTCCCACTGGTTTACTTTTAAACCAGGACAGATGCTCTCCTGAGATGTTTCCTGCCCTTCCCATATTTTCTGGATCATGGCTGCCCTCTGCTCACCACTCTGCTGCTTTCACTATTCCCGAAATTCCCCAAGCCAGCTTCCAGCCTGCCTGCCGTGATGGATCTCAGTCTGGGAGCAGCTGTCCTTACCTGGCAATCTCACACTTGTTGACGTCGAGGCCCCTCTTTGGCATGAACCCCATCCCCCTCTGCGGCTCTTTGCTGCTGAAGGTGTTGAGGTAGTGAACATACGGGGACTCATCCGTGATCTCGAAGTAGCGGATGCTGCTGTCGCCCTGTGGGGACAAGGAGACCCTGCAGAGCCACAGCTCTCCGTGCCCACACTGGGCCAGGCCCACCTCGGCCTCACCCACAGCCTCTCTTCCCATGGACAGCTTAAAGCTGGATTTTTTTAGCTAAAACTACAAAGCATATCTCTGCTGCAATCCAAGCCCATCACTGAACAGTTCTTCCAAGTCCTGCTCAAAACACTTGGTACAGTGACCTGAGCTGGTGCTCCAGGCTGAGAGTGTCCCCTCCCACATCTCCTCTTGTGGAAAAGCTGAACTTCCTGCCACAGTCAGGCAGAAAGGCTATGAACCAGTTTATCCTTAATTCCAGACATTAGGATCTCTGGAACAGCAGGAGAGGTAGCAGATGTAAACCAAACATTCCTCATTAGCTGTTACAAGGATGGGATTCCTGATTGTTCTTATATGGAGCCTTCTTTAACTCCTTGTTCATCGTGTCTTTGGCTCCTATTTGTAGGAAGTCCAAAGCTGTGGCATCACAAGTGGGAACTTTAGAGCACAAATTGCTTTTAGAAAGGAGAACCTGACTCCAGTTTTCTATTATTTAACCCTCAAAAATTACAGGGAGCGTTGCCACACACTCCATCATCCTCAGGCACAAGGAGGAGAACATCTAAAATGTGCTTTCCTCCCACACTAGTGTAAAATCATCCGGGTCAACACCAACAAGAGCAGTTTTGGTACTGGGATGGGATTTGGTGCTTTAAGAGCAGCTTTACCTCAGTCAATCCATGTCAAAGGAAAATCCAGGTACACTCCAGACCTTTCCAGGTCCTGTGGAGTGAGTATCAAACCCATTCCAGGCCAGCCTGGTTCCTCTGCAGTGCTGATTTTTTGGTTCTACCTCCCACAGTCTTGGGGAACTTTTCAGAGGCACCATTCCCACCACAGAGATTCCAAAGCCTCTCCCTACCTTTCCACACAGGTATATGATGTTGGTGTCCGGGTCATAGAACGGCAGCAGGACCCCATTGCTGATGTCCATCTCGTGAAGGGCGATTGGCTCCTCCATGTTTTTCTGGAAATAAAGAATGCCAGGGATGTTAATGAAGACTGGAAAAGCTCCTGTTAACACAGGATCTAAATTATTCACAGCTCTGCAGCCAGGGAGCTCCCAGGAGTGTCTGTACCACCCAGAAGGATCTGTGTGTTACAAGTGCTGGGAATGTTCACAAGCTGATTCATTCCTCCAAGGGCATTTTAATCACAAAATTAAATAAAAACAGGGGCCAAGAAAATCCACCAAGTCAAGGGAAATATGTGACATAGCCATGTTAGTGCCTTGTGTCAGTGTGATGGGATGGGTGATGGATGATAGGATGGAGGCTCCATCCCTGAAGATATTCAAAAGCCACCTGGACACAATCCAGGTGGTCCCTTCCAACCTGAATCCCTCTGGGATTGCTGTTGTCCTGCTTTGCACACACAGGGTAAAGAGGCAAGTGACCTTCCCACAGCCCCTCTGCTCCCTGTACATCTTCCCAGGCTCTTCCAACCTGCAGCTCCCAGATCATTGCTGCTATTGGAGAGGCACAAGAGAACTCAGTTCCTTCACTGAGTGACTATCCAGCCTAAATAATGGAATACCTTCTGGCATGGGAGCAGGTAGTAGATGGAAGCAGGAATAGCCTATGAATTTAGGAAGAAATTCTTCCCTGTGAGGGTGGGGAGGCCCTGTCACAGGGTGCCTGCAGAGGCTGTGGATTCCCCATCCCTGGAAGTGTCCAAGGCCAGGTTGGATGGGGCTTGAAGCAACCTGGGATAGTGGAAGGTGTCACTGCTCTGGGCAGGGGATTGGACTAGTTGGTCTTTAAAGTCCCTTTCAACCCAAAGCATTCCATGATTCCTTCGCTGCAGGGCTGGGTTAGTCCCCCAGCAGGGGTGGCACAGGACCGTACCGGGTTCCACAGCGCCAGCTGCCGCTCGCTCATGCGGCTGAAGCCAGTGGTGAAGATGTTTCCATCTGCCAGGAAAATGGCTCTCATGGGCCGTGCCCCCTCGTGGGTTTTCTCTTTCTCCTGGAAGAGAGCAGCAGATCAGTCTCCAGCAATGGACAGGAAAAGCCACGGGGTGGTGGATCCTCTCCCAGCCGCATGGAACAGCTGCAGGACACATGGCTGCTCCTCATGGGAGGACATCCAAGGAGCAACATCCAACTATCCTGATGCTTGAGGGAAGAAACCAATTCCTAAACCACAGAAGAAGTGGACATTCCTGGCTCGTTGCAGCTTTGCCAGTCAGTCTCTTACAAGGTTCAAGGAAAACCTCTTTGCAAGCTATAACACACACAGGCTGCTAAACCTCTGCTTTCCAAGCACAACTGTGGAACTGTAATTATACAAAAGGATTAGATGTGGAATTACACTCCTGCAGGTTTTCAAACTGAGCCCTAAAATGCTAGTTCAAACACTAATCCCAGTAAACCTAGACAAATCCTCCAACTCCTGCTATTCCTTCTGTAATTTTTGCCTCACTTTGAAGAACACTGAGCAAGAAGGTTCTTTTTCCATATTTTCTTGGTAAATCTCTGCTGGAGTGAAATCCAAATCTTTCTTTAATTATTATGTGAACTTACAGCAACAATTTTTTGTTTCCTGGGGTCAATAACTCAGACTTTTTTGTCTTTGGAAGCTGTGCAGATGAGACTACCATTGCGGTTCCAGCTCACGTTGTAAATCATATCCACGTGCATGTCATCCAGGTTGATGAGGGCTTCTCCTGTTCCCACATTCCAGATGATGATGGCATTATCACAACCTAGAATGGAAAAGAACAGCTATAGTCACAGCACTGGTGTGTACAGGATATAAGGAATAAACCTTCTGCAGCTCCAGAGGTTTTTTGTGAAACCAAACCCCAAATTGGTAGCTCAGAAGGGATTTTTATCAACAGAAAACCCCCGGCTCATCCAACAATCCAGCTGAAAAGGAGTGGCTGCTTTCCTTGGGATCCAACCTACAGGTCAGGCTATGGAAGCATCAGGATAATGCCAAGGGATTATGTCTTATCCAATTTACTTTTATAATGATGTGACTGATTTTCAGTGGTCAGAATCTCATTCCATGGACTATACCAGCCAAGGAGACAATTTGGAAAATGCTAACAATGAAAGCTTGGGGAGGAACAGCCAGACTCTGGGATACCTTACAGGGATCAGGGGAAAGGAGAAACACCCAGGCCTGTTAGAAAAGTACATGAAAACAGGGATGTGGGGAATGCAGTTATTGCAGATCAAATAAAGTCTGGAACAACTTTAATACTCCAGTTCATTCTTCCAGACAATTCTCTGGTGTTTGTCCCTGTAAAGTGAAGATAAAGCAGGCTGAGATAAGGAGGGGGGTTGTAAGTCACGTGTCCTGGAGTTCCCAGGCACTGCCATGAATCTTGTGATTTCCAGGGATCTGACCAGCTGGAGGAGGAAAGATGAAAGATGAGTCAACAGCTCTTCTCCAAAACCTCTGGAGTGGAAGCAGAGCAGGAGGAAGGTGCCCGTGGCCCCTCCTGAGGCCATACCTGCACTGAGCAGCATGTTCCAGGCTGTCGGATGCCAAGCCACGATTCCAACCCTCTTGGAATGGCCTTCCAACACCACCACTGGCTCTGTCAGGGACAGGGTGAGCCCATTCTCAGGAATCTGCCACACCTGGGAAGGAGAAAGGGAAGGAAAGCTGGTCAGCCAGGCCATCCACTCTGAAGAGCATGTAGCTCATCTGTTTCCCACAGTCGAGCTGTCACTGCTCCGTATGAACAGGAAGAGGGAATCAGGGAGAGGGAATCATTCCCAATAAACCCTTGGTTGATCCATGTGTAACGTCCTTCCTCACTCATGTGCCAGCACCAAGCCACCAGCTCCTGATGCTGCACTGTCCAGAGACCAGTTCAGCTCAGATCCTGCTGAGAAAGAGCCAGAAAAACCTGCCTTGGAGCTCCAATTCCATGTGAACAAGTTGCTGTCTTTCCAAACTGTGCTTGGGATGATACTGCAGCTCTACCAGTGCCTACTTTTTGTTTCTTTAGAAACACCAGCAATTAGTTTTCCCCTTGGATCCAGGCTCCTTCCAGATCCCATTTAATCAGGGAAGGGCAGTTTGGTCCTGGCAGAGGTTGGAGCAGCCCAAACCAGCATTGCAGCGACTGCCTGTTCACTTCTTCCCTGCTTACACAACCCTGATGTTGCAAACATCCTCAGAGAAGGGCCATCAGGAGGAAGAACAGCCCCCCGGGATGCCAGCACTAGAATTCCAGCTGTGGAGCATGAAGGAGGCGGCACCAAAGGTTTATGCACTGAGGNATAAAGCAGGCTGAGATAAGGAGGGGGGTTGTAAGTCACGTGTCCTGGAGTTCCCAGGCACTGCCATGAATCTTGTGATTTCCAGGGATCTGACCAGCTGGAGGAGGAAAGATGAAAGATGAGTCAACAGCTCTTCTCCAAAACCTCTGGAGTGGAAGCAGAGCAGGAGGAAGGTGCCCGTGGCCCCTCCTGAGGCCATACCTGCACTGAGCAGCATGTTCCAGGCTGTCGGATGCCAAGCCACGATTCCAACCCTCTTGGAATGGCCTTCCAACACCACCACTGGCTCTGTCAGGGACAGGGTGAGCCCATTCTCAGGAATCTGCCACACCTGGGAAGGAGAAAGGGAAGGAAAGCTGGTCAGCCAGGCCATCCACTCTGAAGAGCATGTAGCTCATCTGTTTCCCACAGTCGAGCTGTCACTGCTCCGTATGAACAGGAAGAGGGAATCAGGGAGAGGGAATCATTCCCAATAAACCCTTGGTTGATCCATGTGTAACGTCCTTCCTCACTCATGTGCCAGCACCAAGCCACCAGCTCCTGATGCTGCACTGTCCAGAGACCAGTTCAGCTCAGATCCTGCTGAGAAAGAGCCAGAAAAACCTGCCTTGGAGCTCCAATTCCATGTGAACAAGTTGCTGTCTTTCCAAACTGTGCTTGGGATGATACTGCAGCTCTACCAGTGCCTACTTTTTGTTTCTTTAGAAACACCAGCAATTAGTTTTCCCCTTGGATCCAGGCTCCTTCCAGATCCCATTTAATCAGGGAAGGGCAGTTTGGTCCTGGCAGAGGTTGGAGCAGCCCAAACCAGCATTGCAGCGACTGCCTGTTCACTTCTTCCCTGCTTACACAACCCTGATGTTGCAAACATCCTCAGAGAAGGGCCATCAGGAGGAAGAACAGCCCCCCGGGATGCCAGCACTAGAATTCCAGCTGTGGAGCATGAAGGAGGCGGCACCAAAGGTTTATGCACTGAGGGAATCTGCATCTGGCAGGAACAGGGATGGGACACACAAACCCATCACCCCATGGCCCAAGGCAGGAGCAGCCCAACCAAAAATATTCCTGCAATTCAGCACTGGACAATCGTTGGAATTGAATTTGACCTCCACGTATTAACAAACCCAATGGAATTAAAGGCCCACCAGGAGCAATCAGAGCTGCTGGAGGTAGGTGGCAGCATTGGAGCGCGTTTGCTCTGCTTCCCATTGTTTGCCTGTTGTGTCCGGTCCATCAGAGAGGCAGGAAATAATGAGAAGGNACTCTGAAGAGCATGTAGCTCATCTGTTTCCCACAGTCGAGCTGTCACTGCTCCGTATGAACAGGAAGAGGGAATCAGGGAGAGGGAATCATTCCCAATAAACCCTTGGTTGATCCATGTGTAACGTCCTTCCTCACTCATGTGCCAGCACCAAGCCACCAGCTCCTGATGCTGCACTGTCCAGAGACCAGTTCAGCTCAGATCCTGCTGAGAAAGAGCCAGAAAAACCTGCCTTGGAGCTCCAATTCCATGTGAACAAGTTGCTGTCTTTCCAAACTGTGCTTGGGATGATACTGCAGCTCTACCAGTGCCTACTTTTTGTTTCTTTAGAAACACCAGCAATTAGTTTTCCCCTTGGATCCAGGCTCCTTCCAGATCCCATTTAATCAGGGAAGGGCAGTTTGGTCCTGGCAGAGGTTGGAGCAGCCCAAACCAGCATTGCAGCGACTGCCTGTTCACTTCTTCCCTGCTTACACAACCCTGATGTTGCAAACATCCTCAGAGAAGGGCCATCAGGAGGAAGAACAGCCCCCCGGGATGCCAGCACTAGAATTCCAGCTGTGGAGCATGAAGGAGGCGGCACCAAAGGTTTATGCACTGAGGGAATCTGCATCTGGCAGGAACAGGGATGGGACACACAAACCCATCACCCCATGGCCCAAGGCAGGAGCAGCCCAACCAAAAATATTCCTGCAATTCAGCACTGGACAATCGTTGGAATTGAATTTGACCTCCACGTATTAACAAACCCAATGGAATTAAAGGCCCACCAGGAGCAATCAGAGCTGCTGGAGGTAGGTGGCAGCATTGGAGCGCGTTTGCTCTGCTTCCCATTGTTTGCCTGTTGTGTCCGGTCCATCAGAGAGGCAGGAAATAATGAGAAGGCTGGATTTCATGAAGTTTCTCATGTGTTTATTTAACTACTTGCGTGCTGGCATTCTACAATCTAATCCTAAGCATTCCAAGCATAGCTAAGCACATCTTACCTTTCTAGCAGACTCTGTGTCCATGCCCTCCAAACAGTGTGTCTGGTAAGGCCTGGACACATCCCTCTGCCTGGCTAGATGTATCACAGCCAAGCAGAGGGTATGCTCTCTAAGAAGTCAGAAACATGTCTGCCTTCTTCTTGCTACGCAGTTTCAGATATATATGGGACTATATTGTTTACATTAAATACCCAATGACCTGGGGATCAGGTTCTCCTTGTCCAATTACAAGAATCAGTCCATGTCCAGTCAGAGTCTCACTTCTACACATGCTCAGGCAGAACTTTGGCCTACAGCATGGGGCTACATTTGCCTTTCCTGGAGTTGGAGCACAGGGCTCACCAGACCCCACCCACGGTGCCCAACAAGCTGTGGGAGCCGGGAGAGGTGAGGGAGTGGATTTAGGAAGAAGGCAGACAGACATGCAGGAGAGCCATGTGGATTCCTGCACTAATCCCAGTTTTTCCCTTCTCCCAGGGATGGCTGGAGCTGAAATATAACCAGCTCACCCCTAAATAACCCCAAAATGATTCACTTTTCACCGACACAGCTCTCGGTGCCGTCCCTCCCAGCACACTCAGCATCCCAGAAGGAATGACCACGATGGGAACACTGCCCCAGGAGATGATTCCTCTGCAAGGGATGGACATGGTCATGGCCCCAAGACTGCCAGAGCTCAAGGAGTTTGAGCAAGGCTCTCAGGGACAGGGTGGGACTTGGGGTGTCCTGTGCAGGGCCAGGGGTTGGATGCGACCCTTGTGAGTCCATTCCAATTCAGGATATTCCATGATTGTATGGAAATCCCTCTCTCCCTTCCTGCCCGATGGAACAGCGCTAGTGACAGTGACAAACTGAGGCTTTTTCCAATTTTAAAATGGGGATGCAAACAGGAGCTGCTCAACCTGGAGAAGCAGGATATCATCCTGCTCACTTCCCACTCCCCTCCAGCTCTGCCAGTGACTCTGATCCAACCCCTTGGAGGTTCTCCTGAAACACAACAGCAAATCCCTTCACCTGCCCCTGACACCTCAAACTGGGTTACAAATATGGCAGCTTTACGGAAACAGCTTTTTTCCTGCCAGTCAGGGAGTAACAATGTGACAGGAGCAACAGTTTGGAACATGTTTGTGGTGGGAATTCCATGTCAGCCTGAGGAACTCAACGCTGTAACCGTGTGAAGTCTCTGATGAGCCCCCGGGGTTTGGTGGGTTTTCTGTTTCTCATCATCTGTTCTCCTGTTAGTTTGGATATTGGGAAGAAATCCTTCCCTGGGAGAGTGGTGAAGCCCTGGCACAGGTTGCCCAGAGAAGCTGTAGCCGCCCCATCCCTGAAAGTGTCCAAAGCCAGGTCGGAGCAACCTGAGATAGTGGAAGGTGTCCCTGCCCATGTCCCTTCCAACCCAAACTATTCCATGACTCTCTGAACAGTCATTTCTTCCCATGAGAGAAAAAGTGGGATAAAGGGATGTTATGGTTTGACCTGCCCCAACTCCCTCAGCCGCAACTCTTTGTGGACAAAGCCTTGAAAATGGAATTTATTCACCAAGAAGACCCAGGAGCAGCAGAAGCTTCTGGGCCAAGTGTGACCTGCAGATGAGCCAGGCAGGGACAGAGCAGCCAATATTCCTCCCTGTGAGGGGCAGCAGCAGCAAAGGGACAAGATTCCTGGGATCTCCGTTTCTAGTCAGTACCATCCCAGCCAGGAAAGGTCCCTCTGAACAAGTGCAGCTTCACAGCAAAGGAACCAAAACACTCCAGAACCAAGTTTAAACATGACTCAGTGAGTGCAGGGGGTGGGAGAGGGAAGGGAGACAAAATACCAAAGGAAAAGGGGTTTTTAAAAGCCTCTGGAGAGATTTTTTCCATCAGGCAAAACCCTGATAGTTTGGAGTAATCCTGGGCAGATTATGGAATATTGACCCAATAATCCTGCCTGGCATTCAAGAAAATAGTAAATAAATGAAAGTTAAAGGGCAGGGGATGGTCCCAAGTTACCCAGCCCTTTATTCCAGGGTGGGAGTCCAACCTCAGTCTGGGATCAAATTAAATTCAGGGGGACATTAAGGAACTTTGGATGCAGGATCCAATCTTGGATGAGTCCAAGGAAGCATACAAATGCTGCAGGATTAACTGGGCACCAGTAAGTGTTTGTCAGCTCTCCCATATGGGAGTTTTGGGTGATTTTGTGTTTTTGAAGTTAAAGTGCTGGTTTGTTTGTGCTGGAGGAAGTGAAGCCATGGCACAGCAGAGGTTTGGGTATCACAGGAAGGGCAGGAGGGGAAGGTTTTGCACAAACAGCACATGAGAAAGAAAACAAAGTAAACTTTTTACACCCCCTTTAAAAAGAAGCAAAAACTGTCTATTCTGGTTCAGCACAACCTGCAGAGAAGATTCAGCCCATGTCTAGAAAGAACATTAATTCCTATATTATATATACTAATTCCTATCACCTTAAGTGAGGAAACAGGTTGATTTTTAAGCCCTGGATTTTTCCCTGTCCCTGCAGGAAGAGGCACTTTGTGCATCATTTTTGCAGCTCTCAGACCTTCTCCTGGTTCACCAGGAAAAGACGTCAGATGTCCTCTGCTTTCCCAGTCCCCTCTTCAATCCCATGTCTAGTATCTCCAGCACCAAACCTCTTCCAGGTTTATGTGCAGGAATTCTACAAATATGAGGATTTATTTACAGGAAAATGTTTCTGGCTTTTGAAAGGGCCAAGTTACCTTTCCTTGTGCCACACCAAGGCTGCAAACAGCTCAGGGTTGTCAGCCTTCTCCAGCTTGGAGACAGTCTGTCCCTCAAAAACATCCCAAATCCATTATCTCCCCCTCAATACCATCCCAAATCCACACTCTCTCCCTCATACATGTCCAGCTGACATCAATGAGATCCCTTGTGGCAGAGGGCAAGATCCCAAATCCTTGAGTATCATGGCCCAGATGGTCTTTAAACACAAAGTATTTTTTCTAGCAGCTGGAACTGCTACAGAAATCCTTCATTTTCCTCCTCCACATCCCTTTTCCCCATCTCCCACTGGCAGAGCTCAGAGCCGATGGACACCCACGTGTCCTTTAAAGCACCAAGGGTTTATCCACTTCAGGCTCTCAGGAAGCAGGATCCCAAACCCTTTACTGGAGAAAAGCAAAAGAAACAGGTTGTGGAATTACCCAAGCCAGGCCAAAGAGCAATTAAATTTGTGAAGGCTCATTAGCTCATCCAGTTTGCTTCCCAAAAGTCCAGGCCAGTTCAGTTCCCAACTGCCCCAAATGATTTAGGATCCATCATTTCTCATTCTAAACCTCCCTAACACACCCTCAACATCTTCCTGCATATCTCTGATCCTCCAAGCACAGCGAGGACTCACCTATTTCACCTTTCCCTCCAGACAGGCCACACCAAGAGGTTCCAAACAGGACCACAAGTGGGCAAACCCACAGCCAGTTCCACCATGGTGCTTTTCCACACCTGTGCTACCTCCATGGGGGTAAGGGAAGCACATCCCCACTTTGGGATGTGCAGAGAACC
The DNA here is from genome assembly GCA_013390005.1 of Calyptomena viridis. Taxonomy (NCBI): domain Eukaryota; kingdom Metazoa; phylum Chordata; class Aves; order Passeriformes; family Eurylaimidae; genus Calyptomena; species Calyptomena viridis. Next base: position 12,049 of record WEIV01000933.1, read on the forward strand.
CACAGATCTCATTCAGTTGGAGGCACAGATTCCCACAGATGGTTTGTGTCCACATTGGGAGCACTTGGACAACTTGTAACTGAACACTGTTGGTTTTTGTCCATCATTCAGTCCCTCTGGAGCCTCCCAACGTAGTTCTCATTGCACTTGGATTAGAGACTTATTTTGCCTCCAAGAAGTCAGCTCTGGACCTTCACTTTGCCTGCTGATGCCCATGTTTCACAGACCCTTCCAAGGCACAGCCCTTCTGCATCCTGGTTCCTGAAGGAACATTCCTGCATCCTTCAAAAGCTTAGTTCCAGCCCAGTTACAAACACAGAAGCTTGTCGTTTTGTTTAATATTAAATACAGCACATTTTGTTAACATGCTTTGGTTTCCAAGACACAGAGATCACAGGCAAGAGCTGTCCTGGGAAAAGCCTCTTGGGATGAATCCCCTCCCAAACATTTGAACGACGAACAGAAGCAAAGGAATTTATCTTACATGACCTATAATAAGATTTCACTATAAAATTCAGCCTACAGCATTTTTAAATATGGCAAAAGATCCTTGGACTTATCTGGCATTATTTCATCTTACAAGGATTTTCTTTCACTGATTCTGCTGTGTTTGCACACACAGGATTCCACATCCAGCACAAAGCGAGGTCAGCTCCTGGTCCCTGGGCTCTGACTGAGGTAAAACAGGGCTCAGGACCA